>OZ016505.1:992780-1252009 GCA_963966595.1 Physocephala rufipes
TGCTCTTTAAAAATTGAGTTAAAGCTTATTCTACCGATTCTAAAAATTAAATACGAAAGAGTCATCAACTTTTTTTTACATATGTATTAAGATTAGTGACTATTAAGTGAATAAAAAATTAATTAATTAAAAATAATTTATTGTAATATTATGAAATATACACTGAAAACCCATCAGAGTAAGTTTTCTGAAAACTCACGTGTACACTCCATTATTAGACGAAATTCTATAGTTCATAAGGAAAATAATGTACAGTTTATTACGAACGGACGCGATTGATTGATTTAAAAACTGTATTTCTGTTGTAATGTGGATTCATTTTTGTAGTAATTGTAATGAAAAGGACAAACAAATTTGAGAAAAATATGGTATGGAAACAAGGGATGAAAAAGTATGATATTTATTTGTGTTGGGATTTGTTCTACATTTGTTTCTCATTTGACACATTTATCGCTTATTAGTTCTGCTTTATTTTTGTCATCCTCATTTAAAACAAAATTCATATATATCCATATTAAGAAATTCAAAAACTACACTAAACACTAGTTATCTTCTCAGTTAGAATTGGAAATGGTGAAATCATAGTAAAAATTATTACTACTTCTGAATTCAACATAATAAAAGACTTGTAAATAAATCTTATTAACATCAGCCCTAGACAATTTAATTTAAGTTAAATATATAGAAAAATATTACAATTTATTCGAACTAAAAACGTAAATTTCAATAATTTATAATACAAAAACATTCTGGTTTAACCACAACTTATCTGTATGTAAATATACACATATGTACATCTATGGTATGTTAACTACTGAATAATTTGTTATTGTTAATGTATAATTACTGAATATTTTGGTTTTCGTTAGATCATTTAACCAGAATTACCCATGAATTTCATCAGCATAAATAAATTCCCAAACATGCGCCATAACCGGTGCATCAGCCCTAAAAATATTTTGAATATATTGTATGGGAGATTTACAGATATAATATAAGAATGAGGTGAAAGGAAAGTGCAGATAATTTTAATGAAATCCGAATAGATTGGCCATTATAAGAGTAACTTTCGATGTTTTGCAAATATATTTTGAAAGATATAAAGGTAAGAGTATGTGGGAAAGCAAGTTTCACAGATTAGAATTCATAAACCTTTTACAATCATTTTAAGTTTTTGCAGAGAATATACTTTATATTTTGCGAGATTACTTTAAGAATATTTGATTGATTTACCCTTTTGTAAGATAATCATCCATAATTAAATTTTCCCACATGTGCGATCCGATAGCAGCATCGCCCCTTTTTTGTGAAAAAAAATATTTAACTTCATTTAAAAATAAGGCTGGCTTATTTAATAGAATTTAATATTCATTAATCATTGATTTTAGAAATAAAATTTAACTTATCAGAGAGCGAATGAGGAGTATGAAATGTTGGAAATATAATGAGGTTGAGGAATAAAAAATATTATAAATTTGAGTTTGAGTAAACAGACTTACCATGCGTGCTCTGCGTTGAAACCAACACGACCATTTGCACCCACACACACAGTAAAGCATTTGTCGAACCAACGATTATATCCATTACCGTGAAGTAATATCTTACCATATTGATCTAATAACTCGGGCTTCTCTGGGTCGAACTCATATGGCACTTCGTCAAGGGATAAAACAAAAGCGGAGGTTTCAATAGCATTGAGTGAGATATGATTTGGCCCACGTGAGAAATGCGTATTACGCACTTCAGCCCATTTCGATCTATTCCAGGCAGTCAATGCAGCCAGATGCATTTCTCCTAATAGGGGAGTAGCCTTCAAGTTCAGAATCTCTTCCATTTGTCTGTTATTACGAAATTATTGACTGATTTATGTTAAGTTTTTATAATTTGTTCACCTTCAACTCACACTTGAATTTCGCACGGTCTTAGAATACGTCCCTTGTGGTAAATAGACACCTTATAGTAGCAGCCTCTATGAAGAACGACGATATGATTCGAATCCTTGTAGTGGACAATACGATCCGCCTCAAGACCTGGTACACGTACCGTATTAAAAGTCCGCTCATATTGCCAAGAGCAGAGAGGTATTAAACCCTGTACTGTAATCTGTAATTAAATTGAAATACATGTACTAACTGTTCCCATTCGGTGGTTACTTACTGGTTGTAATTCCTGACGTTCAATCATACGTCTAAAGGACAAAAGCAGATGGACTACATTCGCCGCTCGAGCCGCTTGTGATTTAGTAAGATTTAAAAAAATTGCATCGATCCCGTAAAAATTACTATTGATCATGATAGGACTGCGCCCTCGCAAGTATACATATTCTTCCCACCAATCGGAGACATAATTGGTGGACCACCAACTTTTCAATATTAGATACCATTGCAATTTTTTGCCGATTGTTTGCTCAAAATCTTTGGCTAAATTTTCCATGCGAGCGTAATTTTCATCATCCAGAAGTGGGCGTACCGAACGTAAATAACGTGTCATAGTACTATGAACCGAAGGCAATGGCAGGCGTGGCAGCGAACCTTGAAAACTATACAATCCCGGTTTATTCCAGCTGGACACTATTTTGACTACTCCTAACCAAAGCATGGTGGCCATTGAGATTCGACTACGCGGCGCACGGGACTCATACATCCAACCTTTATACATTAGCAACAGTTTCAGCGTGTATCGCATGGAAAAGCAGATCGATAGCCATACGATTAAGGAAGCTAAGAAACAGGCTGTAAATTGCCAGCTGATGGAATCATTTGGTAAATGAGATAAAACTCCTTGAACCAAATTAAAAGGTACTTTCAGACCGGCAAAATGCAAACCTATTGCGACCGCTGTGATTAACCAAAGACTTTGTATGTGAGCTGGATAGACCCCATTGCGTATACCATTCTAAGAGTGAATGAAACTAAGTTAGTATGGATACTTTGTCAAGTATCAGAGTATTTTCGTACTCACCCTGGCTCGGGCTAAACGTTTTTTCCAAGAACGGATACCTGAATTCCAAACAAGATTTAAGACCTCTTGATCGTAGTTAATGTCGAAGCCCTCATGGGTTATTGCGAATGAGAAAGCTACTGCTGAATGGGCTTCAGCCATGGTAGAGGGCTTAGTCTCAGATATACAGAAAATCAATTACTAACGCCTGAATCAACTGTAAATATATAACGAGGTTTTATTAAATACTTAGGACATTGTTGCTTTACCACGGATAAATCTAGAATTTGTGTAATTTTATTGTAAGCTTTTTAATCTATAAACCAGGAAAACCAGGATACAAAATAATGATAAGCAAACATAGCTAAAGTTTAACTAGACCTATATATATATATATATATATATATATATATATATATATATATATATATATATATATATATATATATATATATATATATATATATATATATATATATATATATATATATATATATATATATATATATATATATATATATATATATATATATATATATATATATATATATATATATATATATATATATATATATATATATATATATATATATATATATATATATATATATATATATATATATATATATATATATATATATATATATATATATATATATATATATATATATATATATATATATATATATATATATATATATATATATATATATATATATATATATATATATATATATATATATATATATATATATATATATATATATATATATATATATATATATATATATATATATATATATATATATATATATATATATATATATATATATATATATATATATATATATATATATATATATATATATATATATATATATATATATATATATATATATATATATATATATATATATATATATATATATATATATATATATATATATATATATATATATATATATATATATATATATATATATATATATATATATATATATATATATATATATATATATATATATATTGTCACTTTGGCCGCGCATGGACACATCGTCATTCTGGTCTTTTATTTTGTCGTTTCCGATAATAGAATCAATTTATTTATCGTATAATTCACAACAAATATAAAAATATCACATGCATGAAAACAAAAAGAACATAGCCATTGCTATATGAAAAGGAGGCACGTCTTTTAATAATGCAGATACAAAACGAATAAGCCATTTATATGTATGAATAAAAGTAATTTTCTCTCTTTCTCCCTCGCCCTCGTTTTCATTCGTTGTCCTCTTTTTCTGTTATTCTACCTAATTTTTCTCTGCCAACATAGTTGTCGCCGAAACTAAAAAATATAAAAATAATCTCGTAAGAAATAGATAAAAAATGGGGGCCTTCGTTTAAATGCCTGAGCTCACGTTTTGAAATATATCGTGGCCGTTCAAAGTTCACCACCAGCGCTGTTTGAGACAAAGTTGCGCAATAATGTTTTCCTTCACTTCTAGACTTCATCCACTCGAACTTTATAAATCAATAACGATTACGACACTGGTGGTTGCTTTTTTACTAATATTGTTTAAAAAACAAATTATGACATATTAAAAATGCATGTGTAAGCACGTCGTTATATAGGAGTATATATGAACCTTTAACGGAAATAAATGCTTGTTTATTAAGCATCGTATTATTGACGTCACCAGAGTTTTCGAACTTGAAACTTGAAAGTGAAAAACCATCATTGATTAAACAATCATGATAACCTTTTGCTAAGGCACTAGCATTAAAAAGAGAATTATGCGTAAATTTCTTGTTGGTGTCGAATTTTATCAAAACATATGTTTTGTTTTAATTATTGTACAAAGAAATACAATGCAGTAATGTAATAACATACTGTGGAATGCATTTAAACAAATAAATAATATAATTTTATCATACTAATCGGTTGTTTGTATAAATTTTTACTAATTTTATTTGAAATATTTCAGATTTAAAGTTTTTAAAAAAGATATATAAAATGCATTACGAGGAAGTAACATCTGGCTTGAGTTTTGAATTTAAAAGCAAATTTTTCTATGCATACTTGATCTTAATTAAGTCTTAAGCTTTGGGATTAATTTTTAAACCGACTGATATTTTACTTGATGTTAATTAATATTTCAACTAATATGAATTTGTGGTTAAAAGACCATTATCATCATCTTTACCAACAACAACTACAACTTTCGTATTGACATCGGCGCTGCACTGATCGAATATAGTCCATCATTTATGTTTCTGTGTCAGTATATGGTGTTACATTTTGATTTAATTTTGACTTGCGAGTTTCTAATGGCTATTCCTATTTATTTCACTTAATTTTCCAATGCAGTTTATATTTACATAGAATATGTAACTCGATATATTGTACATATATCGCTGCTTATATATCTTTTAACAAATTAAGACCAGGAGTTTTTAAACACTTAAAAATCTGAGAGTAGTGATAGGCCTTTCTAAATATCGAACGCCAATGAGAAAAAACTGGAAGTTTAAGAATTCTAAATGAGCTTGTTATTTCTTTCGATATTAAATATGGCAAATTTTTTGTAATTGAAAAATTTATACGAAAAATTTATTAAATAAAACCAATTAAATATGTGTACATTATATCTGCAATTTTTTTCGCACAATTTCTGTTATGGAATAGATTAAAAAGAATATTTGCGTCCTGACGTAAGCAGGATATGGCAGGATACCACTCTTCACATTATTTGAAAAACCAAAAACTTAGTTATCACGGTTTAAATGATTATTGTTTGGAAACGTTTAATTAAACCAAAAAGCTGTGAATATTTATTAGATATACCAAGTTGGTTGTTTGAGAAACTAAGCTCTTACATAAGAATTTTCCGTCTAAGGCAAGTATATACTTCCTAAAATGGGCATGGTCCACCCACTGGTAACCGAGGTCATAGCTACTGGAGGGCTAACGAAGTTATTGCTATATAATTTTCCATATATATCCCCTATAGTTCCATATATAAACCCCGTTAGAACCATGACTATTTCTTCAATCTAATGCGATTTCATCAGTGAAAATTTATATTTCCGAATATACGATACTGTCTAAGAAAATATGTACTCCGAAAAACGGTTGTGGTTCGTCCACTGATAGTTAAAATTAAACTATAATTTTATATTGATTAGGTAAATCCCGGCCATGCTTATATAATTTTCGTATGATTTAAATAAAAACTTTATACTTTAAATTAAACATAATTTTAAAGTATATTTAAGAATGATTAGACTAAAAGGCAAATAAAAATTTAAAGGGAAACCCTTTTAAAAAGTTGTATGCCATTGAACATGTGGTACATGAATGATAATTACTAACACTATTAATATAAATTATTAAAAGCCACTTTGATAAAAGCCTCATATCTTATTAAAATTGGATAATATTAATGAGCTATAATTAAGGTCAATTGTAATGTGGTCGAATGAAATGGATTTTATTCAAACATGGAATGGTTTCATTTTTATTCTTTTTGTCTGGCTTATATTTTTAAGGTATCTTTACGTAAACACAGAAGAATTGATATAAAGTAAGATGGAGAACGCGATAGATAAGATCATGACTAGAAGGAGAAGGAGGAGAAATATCCGGAAAATAGAAGAAACAAGTAAATGAAAATCATTATGCCAAACTCTTGAGGAATTCGCAATTATATTTTGTCAAGAATTTTTAAACTCAATTGATTGATGATAACGATGGAGAAAATTTCGGTGATATCGAAATAGTAAAAAATTTATTTTTTAAATTAAATATTAATGTATGCATTTTTATAATCTGTAATTCTCTAAATCTAAATCTGAAATCACGATTACGAGGGGACAAAGAGTGATATGATCACAAAATATGGCACAGATATTCTGTTATTGTAAGCAGGTTGACATTGAAAATGAGCGAAATCTGATGATAACCGCGTCTACTTTTTATAGCTTTTATGATTGTATGCTCAAACGGAGCTCAATTTCCACGTTAGTAGAGCGAATTTGACGATAAATTTTATCCTGAAAGTGAACCACGAATACCAAATTATTCTGCAAAAAGTGGGCATGGTCGGCCTGTCAGAGCCACTGTTATAAAACAGACGTCATTACAGTAGAACAAATAGAGGCATTGTAATAAAATTTGGCACGAATATTCTTTATTATAACAGATGTATTGGTTTTGAAAATTAAGGGATTAGGATGAGAACCACGCCTACTTTTGATAACAAATATGAATATATGAACATACGAAGCTCGGTTTCAACGTTTGTAGAGCGTGTTTGAAGACAAAATTCTATCCTGGAACTGAACCACGAATGTTAAAGCATGTTGAAGCACCCTTACTTGTTCTAATTATATACTATAAAAAGACCTTAAATTGAGGTCATATTTTTGTGGCACTCTTTCTTCGCCTATTCCTTTTTAGTTCTTTATAAAGTGTTTGTTTTGTGTATCCATGCATATGTAGTTGGTGCATTTGAATGTATTTATGTGTTTCTCTGTTTTCCAACAAATTTATATTCGAAACTTCCTTCGACTTCAGGTTTTGTTACC
The DNA here is from genome assembly GCA_963966595.1 of Physocephala rufipes. NCBI lineage: Eukaryota > Metazoa > Arthropoda > Insecta > Diptera > Conopidae > Physocephala > Physocephala rufipes. Next base: position 1,000,308 of record OZ016505.1, read on the forward strand.
AGATGCCTTTGCAAAGCACAGAAGTATAGATTATACGAACATGCATAAGTGTGTAAGCACTTGTAGATAAGTATTAGTTTAGTTTACTTGAATTTATGGCCTTATTACGCAAACCGAAACGAATGGAAAGCCTGGCGGACTGGCTACGATGAGGCGCTCTAAATTATTGTATTGTAATAATACATTGTAAATGATCATGTTCATGATCTCGTTTACTTGACTTCACTGTTTCCTTTAAGTACTCAAAAATATTGGGGTTCGACATTCAGTCTTCGGCTGGAACGCACTGATAAATGAAATTTGTTCACTTGGGGCCTACTGAATCTTTATCTGCTTCTTATATATAAGCTCTCAAAGCAGAGAAAATTGCGAAGACCGAAAAGGTAAACGAGGAAACGCCTGCGTTTAGCTCTGCGTAATAAGGCCCATTATTATGTTTTTTAATATTATTGTTTTATTTATTTCATTTTATTCATCTCCACTACCGACCATTTTGTTAAATAATACGTTTTTGTTTTTGATTATGTCTAATAATTACATGTACAACAACAAAACATAAACAACAATATTACAAAACGAGATTTCTCAAATAAATACCTCCACAATTATCGGTTTCGTAATGCTTTTAAAAATATTTTAGAGTTCAAAAATCGAAAATAAAAACACCTAAATACAAAATAAATAAAAACAGATTGACGGGCCAAACCAAAGGCAAACCGATCGAACTGCAGTTTAAAATCAACTAAATTATTTTAGCTTGTGAAGATTTAAAAAATTTGAGGCAGGTCGATTGAGCGCGTTACGTGAATCGAGAAAAGAGAAACACGTAGTTAAATGAAAAACGAAAACAAAACTATGATCAAAAGCAGAGTTAATCAAAATGGAATGATCGGGTGAGTGATAATGAGGGTGAAATAGAGGCAGTGGAAAACTAGAAACAAGCAAGCAGTTGTTTTGTTTCACACAAATTATGCTATAAACACATCCAAGGCGGCGTAGGGTTTTTATAGCTGACAAGTGTCAAAATTTACATTGCGCTTACGGGGATCGAGAGAAAAAATAATGCCGCTGAGAGAGGATTTGCCAGCGGCAAAATAAGCCGTAGCCAGCTACGGTCAATTTCTATTTTGGCAATGTTTGTAGCCGTGCTCTCTCTCACTTGAGTAAACGTCACTTCGTTTCGGTCGGGAATATAATTTTTTCGGCGGCTTTCTACGCCGATGTTTTGTGCAAACGCTAAGAGAAGAGAGGAAAAACTTGTATCACGGCAAAAAATCGCCTTGGTTGTGTTTCAGGCATTACTACTATGTCTTATCGCCATTCAGTCGTTTTAAACAGGTCAGTCCAGACAATTATTTCAAGAAAGAGTTGGTTTAAAAATAATTAAAATAATTGAAATTTACTCTAATCATTTAATAGAAATTTAGAGACGAATCGCCGATATGGTTTTTTTACTTTTATTACTTTTATCAGTTTTATTTTCTTCGATCCTAAAATATTACAATCATCGTAGTCATTATCTCTTCATATAAACAAATTGACTGTTCTCTGTGACCCACACGCGAGTCGAGACCCATAAAAGTTAAAAAGAAAAAAACTGAAATATCGCTGTTGAGAGGGAAAATGAGAGGACATAAAGATGAGAAAAACTAGCAAGCGAATCAGAAAACTTTGCGGTTTTAGTCCCAGCAACTAAAGAAATAAGAACAGCAACAAAATTGAACTTTGTACCAAGACGACAGAAATTCCACGACAAGCAAATATTTTGCTACTAAATATTATAGTGGCTTACCCAAGGAAATAAGAATCAATATTAAAATAGAAAAGAAAAAAACTAAAAAAAGTAAAGTGAGCGAAATAAGAAAATAATCAAATATTAATTTAAAAATTACTGGTACTCAAAAAGTAGTCATTTATTAAGGATTGCAGTTTTTGAATAATGTTCACTCTAAAATATCATCAATCAATAAGTTTAATTAAACTTTTCAAGTTTTTCGGATATATAGCTAATAAAATCTCTTGAAATGGAATTAATGGTTAATTTATTTTCATTTCAATATACAGCGGGTTTTTACGTCACTATGGTTTTATATTATGGGTCGGCAGGAGGGGTTAAAGCATATATAAAATTGAATGTTCATTTGAGTGTATTTACATATTATAGTTGGCGAATACATTAGTTTAACCATAGAGTAAGAAATAACTTATTTCTTACTCTATAGTTTAACCTAGACTAAGAAACTTACTCTATGGTTCAAATCAATAATTGAAAAGAAAAGCGATTTTTTGTAAAATTTTTTTTTGTAAATTATTCACCTCTTTTAACTGTATTTATTTCGATCTCCTTCATAAACATATTTCCATAGAACTTAAACTATTAATCCTTTGTTTGTTTCTGAGTTATTTGGTATCAGTATTTTTTATTATCGCATTTTAGAAGTTTATCACATGATACATTCCCAGATGTTCCGAAAACATTCACATAAATGAAATACTTTTCGACAATGAAATTTCTTACGATTTTAATATTTGTTTTATGATTTTAATATTTTTAATATAATTTTTTTCAAATAGAAACCAACACATATATCAATAAAACCTCTATTATAATCTATTTAGAAATGGAAATTGAGTTACTGAAAAAACTGAGAAAATAAACGTTTTCTTTATTATATTGATTAAACAAAAACAAAAATGAATAAATTTTCAAAACTTAAATTTTTAAATTTTATTTTAAATTGAGCTTCTTGTTTTCTCATGATTTAACTATACTCACTAATAATGTATATAAATTTTCTAAATTCTCGATTCGCTCTCTGTATTACATACTTTTACATTTTCATTTCGCCTCTATTTCTATTAATGTGATGATAAAAGTGCATATTCATATTATATATTACATACATGCTTGTACACTACAGATTTAGGTGCACACTCAACTGCTTATTTGTCACACTCCATTAAAGATATCCAGTTACTAAAGTGCAGATTAAGCAAAGAACAAAAACAGGTTTTTGACACGTCAGTCGCCCAGTCCAAAGTCCAAGCTTAAGGTACTTTCGTGATATTCAGTGCAAGTTTGACAATTTTGAAAAAAGTTCTTTTGAAAAACAAACAATCCTGCAAAAACAACAACAAAAGAAAGTATCATATGAAACCTTTAGCAGTTTTGGTTTAGGTTTTGGCTTATTATATATTTACTATGTTCAGTGCATATTTTCGCAGTAAGAGCTATAGATGGTGTTTCCTTACTTCCACACATTTCCACTCCTCCAAAGAGCCAATTACCCTTATTCACAAAGTCACCTGGTGAGTTAAGACGTCTTCGTCTTAAAAGTCACTTTTTAAGAGACGTCGTATTCACAAAGTCACTTTTTGAGCAAGTGACCCGCTTTTACGTCGTTCTGACCAGAGATAACGAGATAGGAAACTTCTCTAACTGCAACTCTGATTTAATGTAGTGTTCGTGAGTATAAGACCCTGACTCATAATTTCTTCCTTGGAAATTTAATTTTAAGACCCTGACTAATGGTTTTTTCTTAGAAATTCAAGCTTAACAATTGTCGCGAGGTTGTGTTAATGCTATAAACACAACCTCGCGACAGTTGTCGCGTCGACAAATCAAAACTCTGCTGGTGCTGAAGTTAGCAGAGAACACGTTTGTAATTTCAATACAATTTTATTAATTGCTAATGTCATTTAAAGTAAACAAACGGAGAAAAGAAGAACAAGACGAGCGACAACCAAATAAAAGAAGAACACTTTCTACTACTGTCGTTGTCGTACGCGTCAGCAGCGCAACCGTTTTATTTTTTCTCGGTTCCCGTAAGACTCTATGTAATTTTGACATGTCTCGGCGAGGATACTCAAACTGTCGCGAGGTTGTGTTTATAGCACAAGACCCGCCTTTTACACCTTTTTCACACCCCGAATGACGATCCATTCTACAAGTTCACCAGCTTTGTTTTGATATGTCAACGTAGATATTGGTTTATAAAATTAAATTATTATTTAGTACACTTTTATGATTTAAGATGCGTAGACAACTTGTGCGCATTATTTATTTAAGAACTAAAATATTTGTATAAATTGATTAGGAGCAAATAAATGTAGTTATTTCATATGCATAAGAATATAAACGATTGAATTTTATTAAATATTTTAATGTATAACAAATTCGATTGGTTTATTTAATAGAACACTCAAATCATTTAAACCAACTTTTGGACACCAGAGTCTAAAAATAACGTAAAAATAAAATTACATCAAACAATTTATTTGAAAAAATTATTCTTATTGTTTTGTTAACATTCTGCTACCATTATTTTGAAGCCAAGTGGTAGACGCACTAATTTATGTAAAATGTAAAAGATTTTACTTGATTTAACCAATACACAAATATGACTATTTTTAGTTACAAATAAAATTGTATTATTATTAGTAAGTTCCTTTCTTCATCGCAGATCATTTAATATGGCTTTTGAGCTCCAGGTGCCCAAATTAATAACCAGACCTACACGGAAATATTTATTTATTATCATCAAGAGAAACTCTTGAAAAACCAAATGTGTAGAACATGTGGCGTTGGCATACCCTAATTATTTCTTCACCTCACCTATAAATTCGATGATTTTAGTGTTAATACTACTACTACTTAATGAGCCATTTTGGGTATTCGCATTAAAGCAGTGTTGCAGTATTCAGCAATATATATAATATCCAAGTCTTTTGTTAATTATTAAAAATATTAATAAAATAATATATTAGTATTGCTGCGTATGCATCGAACAACTATCAAGTTTACCAAATTTCATAATTTTTGGTACTGCATACAACAATTTCAAGCGTTCGATAATTTCTGTGTTATATCAACACGGTTTTTAGATAAACCATTTAGTTTCAGATTAGATTATTTCAGTCGTGATGCTAATAAAATGTTTGCATTTACGAAGTTCACTTTTTCCATTTCATTCATTTGTCCATTCATTGTTTTAGTTCCATTTATTAATTTATTTTGCACCTCTGTGATAATTTCGCTAATGATTTTTCCACCACACCTTAAAATATAAATATTTTACTATGATTGTTTTGTCAAAATTAATTAAATACTAATTGAAGTAATCAAAATAAATATGCCAGACTTTAGAATATGCCGCCAGTAGCGGGATTCAGTAACTCATTTTCGATAGCTATCGACATCGACAGTCGTTAACTGTCTACAAATCGCTAGACATATCGATAGTTGCGATTCTGTATCTCGTGGGTAACGATTTTGTCGATAAAAATGGTCGTTAACTTAACGATAGTTGTCGACAAGCTGTCGATGGGTAGAGGATGGCTTGTTAAGCCTATCGATAGCGTCGAGTGACATTAAATCATATGTGTTGAACAAAGGCAAATAGATATAGCGTGCGCGCCTCTTCGAAAGTTTTAGGCACTTTTATAAATTTATACTTTATTCAAGATAAAAGTAAAAATATCAATTGTAAATATATTATTCTTTATATTATTCTTTATTCTTTATATTATTCTTTTTGCTAATTCTTTTCCTGAAAAATGAAATATTTTCATTCACAAAAATTATTTATTTTATCTCTGTTAATTTGTGTTTAAATAATTAACACTAAATTTGGATATTATTATTATTTATAATATATTTTGATATACTTACACATTCATTTTAATTGAATAATTATACTCGCTGCTGTTAATTGCCTAAGTTTTTTTTTGTTTGAAAGAAATTTGTTGGTATAAACAGACATTGTTGCCAACTTTTATTCAATTTTTATCGACACAATAGATAACAGTTTCGCTCTCATCTTGCATCGACAAGCCGCGCATACAGAATCGCAAAATCTTATCGATATCGATACGCAAGCGACAAAATTCGATAGCTATCGACATCGTTAGCTGTCGACAAAAAGTTACTGAATCCCGCTACAGGCCTTAAGGGCAGAGATAACGAGATAGGAAACTTCTGACAGATTGGCAAAATGCAGCTCTGATTGGCGTTAGTGTTAGTTGAAATTCCTGGAAATCGGCAGTTACGTTCCCAAACAAATCAGAACAATTCTTGGAATTGCAAACTTCGTTCCCAAAAAACTTTTCAGCCTCAGACCCTTTTGGCAATCCCGTCTACATATCCCAACACCTTTGTTTTGAGATTCCAACCTAGTTATCGATATATAGTGTTGAATTAAATTTCATGTACACTTTTATAGTTCTGATTAACTGATTAAAAGCAAACAATAACAACAATATGCCACAAGTTCACGCATAGCGTTCGCGATGTAAGCAATGCATAAAAAATAGACGTCAAATCCCTTTTTTGTGGTGAATTGGGAGTGTCCAATATCTATCTTTGGTTTACATAACATTCTTAAGTAATGTCATACCTGATGAACTATTGTGAATTACGCATGCCATTCTGACTCTGACCCATGCATATGCAAAAGTCCTGTACGTGAGCTTCAGTTGTGTAAAATTTTGACAATGATTTGCAACAATTTTTTGTGGGAGTAGTTTCCAATCTCATCTTTGGCCGTTGTTTGCTGCACTTATCGGATGTGGGTGTGTTGTAATTTCTCATAGAAAATGAATTCTTCGTTCTTCAACACTCAAATTTGTGAAACTGAAGATGATCACTTATCAAATAAAAGCGGTGGACCACAAACCAGTAATGAAGAAAAAATTCAGCGCGGTCGGAAACAGCACGATGAAATTGATGAAGCTCTTTGGTCTATTGACGATGATATTTTATTCTATCCATTGGGCTTAACAAACCACTGTACTGAGAATAAGTCGGTAGTGTTTCTTACGTGGAGCGAAAATTATTTACTAATCTTTATTTTCAAAAAATCGCAGAAATCGCAGGGCAATAAATTGACCAAAGTGCGGTTAGATGTGCATGCAGACGAAATAATCCAAATCCTTATTCTGGAATTCAATACATTGCTTCTAATGCAGAGTGGGCGTATTTTTCATTTCAGTTCTGTGAAATCAATACAACCGTTTAAATGGTTGCAGGATGTACGATGTACGAACTGGTGTGCACCATTGATGGTATTGAAGTTACAGTCGAGAAATTAAGTGACGAAAAGTTTCGACTCTTTATGTCAGCCGATAATTTAACGCCTGGTGAACATGATTTCGATTTAACTTGGAGCGGTTTGTCAATAGTTCAATGTCCGCGGAGTGCCTACGTCACGGGCCAACAGGCTGCGGACAAAGTTGTTCTTACTGGTCGAGGGTTGGCTGCGGCCCAGGCAGGGGAAGTAGCTCATTTCACCATAGATGCAACAAACGCTCCGTCAGGGCGGCCTGAAGTGATTCTATTGCATCAAGATAATATTTCATTGCCTGTCAGTTTGGGTCAGCCACGCCCTTCGGAGAACATTTGGCTGGCATCCTACATTCCGCAAAAGTCGACTTCTGGTCCACTGACTCTGTCGGTCAAATGGAACGGTCGCCTCGTTAAGGCGTGTCCCTTAACGGTAACAGTTGGGTCTTTAACAGACCCATCAAAAGTTATCTGTTCGGGTGAAGGCTTGCGCCACGGTATAATGGAGAAAGATATTAAATCGTGGATTGATACCAGGCGTGCAGGTCCAGGCGAGCTCACAGCACATTGTACTGGACCTCGGAAGGTCGCTTATTGTGAGCTGTACGATCATGGTGACGCCACCTTTACGTTGAACATAAAGCCACAGGAATCGGGCAGACATATGGTGACCGTAAAGTATGGAGGACAAAATGTTCCTGGGTCGCCATTTGCCTTAAAGGTGGCTGGAGCTCCTGATGCGAGCAAGGTAGGAGTTATACTAGATAATTTTAGAGAGCTAAAAAACTAATATTGAATAATTCTTGCATTCGGCAGGTTCGCGTTTACGGACCGGGTATTGAACACGGTGTTTTAGATACATTTCAGTCACGCTTTATATGCGATACTCGTGGAGCGGGTGCTGGCCAACTAACGGTGCGCGTACGGGGACCAAAGTGTGCCTTTCGGGTAGAAATGCAGCGTGAAAGCCAGAAAGATCGGACCATTCTCTGCAAGGTATTGAACACTATCTGCTAATTTTTGGATTCTATACGAATATTATTATTATATTCTTTAGTACGATCCCACGGAACCGGGTGATTATCGCGTTGAGGTAAAGTGGGCTGGGGAATTTGTACCTGGATCGCCCTTTCCGGTAATGATTTACGATACTGAAGAAGAGTTACGGCGCTATTTGCAAGGAATATGAGGCCAAGATAGCATCAACACAATTATCTTGCCTAATTTAAACTTGCGGCAGTTGGTCCACCAGCATCAGCTGCAACAAAATCAACAACAACACCAGCAAGAACAGCAATTGCATCAACAGCATTGGGCGCATAACAATCAAATACATCATAGCCCGCATCGACCTTCACCTAGTTTCAGCAGTCATCAACAGCTGCATCAGCATTATTTTAGTAATCCCGAATTTATATACGAGATCGGTTCGCGAACTTGCTTAAGCCGCAGTTGTCGGCAAGATGCCCTATGTGTGATTCTCTAACATGGAAAGTGATGCTGTAGCGATCCTTCTCTTTGCATAAACAAATACAATTTAAAAGGCGACAAATATTAATATCTATGATACAAAATTATCTATAAACTTTAATATGCCTTTTTCGAAAACAGCGACTATTTTATTTTCATTCAGATTATAATGTTAGATTTATTTATTGCGTTTAATCATCGGCAGATATTAAATAATTTGTTTTTAACTCATGATTAAAAACATAAATATATTTTACACTGAAACATAAACACTCCTTTCCTCATTTGCGCTTGGATTTCTGACACATAGGGGTTTCTGATATTTTGGAACCGTTTTTCCTCATCTCGTGGATTTTCCAGAATTTCAAATTACGCTCATTTATCCTTCGAAAAGCAAAGCCTAAACGATAGGAAGTCCAGCTTCCTAATGTAAGCTGTAAAATTGTTTTTCCTGAACTGTTGAATGAATAAACAGCATCACATTTGTTTATTTGTTTGCGATAATATATCTAGCAGTGTGTTTCTGTGAACCTGGTATGTGTAAAACGGAATATACGCCAAAATAGCCTAAATATTTTTTGGAAAATATAGTAAACAGCGCCATCTATAGTTAAAAATTTTGTCTACTAAATTTTAGAGTCTTAAGTCCCCAGTGTAAACTACCCCAATACTTGTTTGTTTTCTTTGTTAATTTGTCGATGGGCGATATTGGATCTATTTGATTGAGTGTTGTCAAATGTCAGAATCAGCGAATGATAGCAGGAATGGTAAATGAAGAGTGGATAATATTTTGGGTGATGGACAGTGGTCTATTTTTTCTGAAGTTGTGTATATTTTTTTAAAGATTGATGAGATTCCGCAGTTGGGATACAATGTGAAGTTCGAACATATTGAAGTGGGCGATCACTCGGTGGAAGCACGGTTACCCAGTGGTGGTCATGTTGAGGGTAGTCCATTCTTGCTAAAACCTTATTCGGCCGAGAAGGTGATCGTCACTGATATTCGTCCCGGAGTAGTCGGTAAGAGCGTCAGCTTTGGAATAAACGCCAGTCAAGCGGGTGCGGGCAATTTGGAAATCATCGTAGCCGTAAATGGGAAGAATGTTCCCAACTTTGTGCAGTCGGAAGGTAATGCACGCTTTAAAGTGAATTTCAAATCCACTGAGGCTACAGCACATTCATTGTCGGTGAGGTTTAACGGTCACCCGGTGCCTGGTTCTCCTTTCACCTGCCATATCTCACCGGCTCCCGTAAATTTGCCGAGCGCTATGGCCATTGGGAGTGTCTAAAACAGGCTGCTGTGAAAATGGAAAACACCTTTGAACTAGAAGGCTTCGAAGGTGTAGAACCGCAAATTTTCGTTACTTCGCCGTCCGGCGATAATGTTCCTTGCCTATCGAGCGGATCCGGGGATACCTATATTGCATCTTTTCGGCCTGTCGTCGTTGGCAGGCATTTGATCAGCGTTTGATAAAACGGAATATACGCCAAAATAGCCTAAATATTTTTTAGAAAATATAGTGAACAGCGCCATCTATAGTTAAAAATTTTGTCTACTAAATTTTAGAGTCAAGTCCCCAATGTAAACTACCCCGATACTTGTTTGTTTTCTTTGTTAATTTGTCGATGGGCGATATTGGATCTATTTGATTGAGTGTTGTCAAATGCCAGAATCAGCGAATAATAGCAGGAATGGTGTATGAAGAGTTTGGATAATATTTTGGGTGATGGACAGTGAAGTCTATTTTTTCTGAAGTTGTGTATATTTTTTTAAAGATTGATGAGATTCCGCAGTTGGGATACAATGTGAAGTTCGAACCCATTGAAGTGGGCGATCACTCGGTGGAAGCACGATTACCCAGTGGTGGTCATGTTGAGGGTAGTCCATTCTTGCTAAAAGCTTATTCGGCCGAGAAGGTGATCGTCACTGATATTCGTCCCGGAGTAGTCGGTAAGAGCGTCAGCTTTGGAATAAACGCCAGTCAAGCGGGTGCGGGCAATTTGGAAATCATCGTAGCCGTAAATGGGAAGAATGTTGTTGTGTTGTGGAACGAATTTCCGTCATTCCTTGTCATTTTTGGTTTGTAGACAAACCGGTTTCGGCGATATGCCATCCTCAGTGTCTTTTTCGTTGGGAAGAATGTTCCCAACTTTGTGCAGTCGGAAGGTAATGCACGCTTTAAAGTGAATTTCAAACCCACAGGCTGCAGCACATTCATTGTCGGTGAAGTTTAACGGTCACCCGGTGCCTGGTTCTCCTTTCAAATGCCATATCTCACCACCTCCCGTAAATTTGCCGAGCGCTATGGCCATTGGGGAGTGTCTAAAACAGGCTGCTGTGAAAACGGAAAACACCTTTGAACTAGAAGGCTTCGAAGGTGTAGAACCGCAAATTTTCGTTACTTCGCCGTCCGGCGATAATGTTCTTTGCCTATCGAGCGGATCCGGGGTTACCTATATTGCATCTTTTCGGCCTGTCGTCGTTGGCAGGCATTTGATCAGCGTTACTGCTAGTGATCAACATATAAATGGTTCTCCTTTTTCGTGCAATGTCTTTGATGTGTCGCGTGTTGGCATTAGTGGTTTAGATATGCAATTAGGTCCCGCAGCATTAGGGATGCCCGTAACATTTAGTGTTGACGCTGCTGGCGCTGGCGAAGGAACATTAGAACTGGTTGTTGAGGTTGTTGCTTGTGCTCGTGGACTCTATGATGTAACGTTTGTGCCACAGACCACTGAACCACATTACGTGAATATTACGTTCAATGAGGTGCCAGTAAATGGCAGCCCATTCCTTGTAGATATCCAACAGACTACGCAGCATATACAAATCGGCAGTATGGCCACAATTGAATTTCCTACGTATGATCAAATAGCGGAAATTGTTGGTCCGGACCACAAACCGGTACCCTATACCATAACTCGCCAAACGGCAGAATTTCGTACTCATATGACGGGAAACTATTTAATTCGATTCATCGATCGTGATTCCGGGCATCATTTGGGATCTCGTACTCTTACCGTTTTCGATCCTACGTTGGTAAAAATTACTGAAGTTGGCGAAGCCTTGTGCCATCGTCCAGCATCTATTTCGGTATCGTTAAATGAAGCGGGTCATGGAGAGCTTGCTGCCATAGTAAGGTGTGGTGCATTAGAAGTGCCTCATTCTATACGTGGTCCCTCGCAAAATGGCATTTATGAGATTGTATACCATTCCGCACGTGTGGCTCCACATAAGATTACCATCTTGTATAATGAGGTGCCCATATCGTTCAAGCCTCTCGAAATTAATGTTTCTCCTGCAGGCATCGGCAAAGAGATCAGCGTTAGTGGTCTCGGTTTGTATCAAGCGCGCGTTGGTAAAACTACTTCATTCTCAATAGACACCGTTAAGCGCCCCGCAAGAGAGTTCGATGTTGTAGTATCTGGTCCTGGTGGACAAGCCTTGCCGGTGCGTTGCTACCAGACCAAAAGTGGTCATCTGCAAGCTGAGTTCACGGTCAACAAGCCTGGCCAGTGTATAATAGGTAAATGCGTGCAAAGTGTCTTCTTGAGTAACTAGAAATGTTTATCCTTTCAATTTAGACGTCCTTCACCAGTCTAAGCCACTGCCTGGTAGTCCATTTACTTGTGAAGCATTTGATACAAGCAAAATTGCTGTACAAGGAATACCAAAGGGACCGTTGGGTTTACAAAGTCCGATTGGGTTCGCAGGTAAGAGCCGACGAAATACGAAACATAAAACGAAAATACCTTCTATTTAATTATCTCGTAGTTCTAATTGAAAATGCGGGCGTGGCCGAATTGGAGGCCGTTGCTGTTTCGCCGACCAATCAAAATTTGCCAGTTCGTATTGTCCGGCAATCTGATTATATTTACGCTATAGAGATTGTACCTTCTCAACCTGGCAATCATCGCCTTTCTGTCATGTATGGCGGTGAATTGATTCAAGGTTCACCGTTTTCGTTCGTAGCTTCAGTAAGTAGTGCCAAAATCGACAGTCGCGCTGCTGGGAACGGTCTAGAAGTTTGCCAGCGCAATAGGGAGGCTTCATTTGTCGTGTACTGTCCAATTGCACCGAATGTCCACATTGAACGTGTCGACGAATTTGGTGAACGAATTGAACCTAAAATTAAGGTTTTAATAGTTCTATTATCTTCGAATAATAATAACGAGTAATAACGAGTAATAACGAGATCTTCGGTAATAACGAGTGGCGAATATCATACACAATCCTTTCTGTGGGACGTTATGAAATTCGTGCTAGCTGTCCGAACCGTGGTTCACTTCCTGGTTCGCCATGGCATATATCTTGTGTCGATTCTTGCAAACTCACACCGGTAGGTGGTTGGGGTTCCCTTCTAGACCATGATGGTCGGCTTATATTGCCTGCGCAAATAATTTTCGATGCTGAGAATGCTGGTCCCGGTGAACTGGTGTGCACCATTGATGGTATTGAAGTTCCAGTCGAGAAATTAAGTGACGAAAAGTTTCGACTCTTTATGTCAGCCGATAATTTAACGCCTGGTGAACATGATTTCGATTTAACTTGGAGCGGTTTGTCAATAGTTCAATGTCCGCGGAGTGCCTACGTCACGGGCCAACAGGCTGCGGACAAAGTTATTCTTACTGGTCGAGGGTTGGCTGCGGCCCAGGCAGGGGAAGTAGCTCATTTCACCATAGATGCAACAAACGCTCCGTCAGGGCGGCCTGAAGTGATTCTATTGCATCAAGATAATATTTCATTGCCTGTCAGTTTGGGTCAGCCACGCCCTTCGGAGAACATTTGGCTGGCATCCTACACTCCGCAAAAGTCGACTTCTGGTCCACTGACTCTGTCGGTCAAATGGAACGGTCGCCTCGTTAAGGCGTGTCCCTTAACGGTAACAGTTGGGTCTTTAACAGACCCATCAAAAGTTATCTGTTCGGGTGAAGGCTTGCGCCACGGTATAATGGAGAAAGATATTAAATCGTGGATTGATACCAGGCGTGCAGGTCCAGGCGAGCTCACAGCACATTGTACTGGACCTCGGAAGGTCGCTTATTGTGAGCTGTACGATCATGGTGACGCCACCTTTACGTTGAACATAAAGCCACAGGAATCGGGCAGACATATGGTGACCGTAAAGTATGGAGGACAAAATGTTCCTGGGTCGCCATTTGCCTTAAAGGTGGCTGAACCTCCTGATGCGAGCAAGGTAGGAGTTATACTAGATAATTTTAGAGAGCTAAAAAACTAATATTGAATAATTCTTGCATTCGGCAGGTTCGTGTTTACGGACCGGGTATTGAACACGGTGTTTTAGATACATTTCAGTCACGCTTTATATGCGATACTCGTGGAGCGGGTGCTGGCCAACTAACGGTGCGCGTACGGGGACCAAAGGGTGCCTGAAAGATCGGACCATTCTCTGCAAGGTATTGAACACTATCTGCTAATTTTTGGATTCTATACGAATATTATTATTTTATTCTTTAGTACGATCCCACGGAACCGGGTGATTATCGTGTTGAGGTAAAGTGGGCTGGGGAATTTGTACCTGGATCGCCCTTTCCGGTAATGATTTACGATACTGAAGAAGAGTTACGGCGCTATTTGCAAGGAATATGAGGCCAAGATAGCATCAACACAATTATCTTGCCTAATTTAAACTTGCGGCAGTTGGTCCACCAGCATCAGCTGCAACAAAATCAACAACAACACCAGCAAGAACAGCAATTGCATCAACAGCATTGGGCGCATAACAATCAAATACATCATAGCCCGCATCGACCTTCACCTAGTTTCAGCAGTCATCAACAGCTGCATCAGCATTATTTTAGTAATCCCGAATTTATATACGAGATCGGTTCGCGAACTTGCTTAAGCCGCAGTTGTCGGCAAGATGCCCTATGTGTGATTCTCTAACATGGAAAGTGATGCTGTAGCGATCCTTCTCTTTGCATAAACAAATACAATTTAAAAGGCGACAAATATTAATATCTATGATACAAAATTATCTATAAACTTTAATATGCCTTTTTCGAAAACAGCGACTATTTTATTTTCATTCAGATTATAATGTTAGATTTATTTATTGCGTTTAATCATCGGCAGATATTAAATAATTTGTTTTTAACTCATGATTAAAAACATAAATATATTTTACACTGAAACATAAACACTCCTTTCCTCATTTGCGCTTGGATTTCTGACACATAGGGGTTTCTGATATTTTGGAACCGTTTTTCCTCATCTCGTGGATTTTCCAGAATTTCAAATTACGCTCATTTATCCTTCGAAAAACAAAGCCTAAACGATAGGAAGTCCAGCTTCCTAATGTAAGCTGTAAAATTGTTTTTCCTGAACTGTTGAATGAATAAACAGCATCACATTTGTTTATTTGTTTGCGATAATATATCTAGCAGTGTGTTTCTGTGAACCTGGTATGTGTAAAACGGAATATACGCCAAAATAGCCTAAATATTTTTTGGAAAATATAGTAAACAGCGCCATCTATAGTTAAAAATTTTGTCTACTAAATTTTAGAGTCTTAAGTCCCCAGTGTAAACTACCCCAATACTTGTTTGTTTTCCTTGTTAATTTGTCGATGGGCGATTTTGGATCTATTTGATTGAGTGTTGTCAAATGTCAGAATCAGCGAATGATAGCAGGAATGGTGAATGAAGAGTTTGGATAATATTTTGGGTGATGGACAGTGAAGTCTAATTTTTCTGAAGTTGTGTATATTTTTTTGGAGTTCTCCAGCTATAGTTGAAATTATTCGAAATTATAACAAAATTTAAGAATTCAGTTCATAAACTCAAAATGCATGGTTTAATATAAAAAATCAAATAAGTAAAGGAATATTGTGTTCCTTCCCCAGAAAGTTAAAAGGTCCTTAAGAGACGGGATTCTAAAGATGGACGGGCGTTAGCACACAAACAACTGTCAAATTTCTATTCTATGATGGCCAATCCAAAGAAGCGTATCTTTGTATTTAATTGATTGGGAATAAGCACCTTTCATGTCAAGCAACAGCGGTTGAAACGGTTGGTTCAGTGGCAATCATTATATTGGAAGGGAATTCAAATGCAACATTGATTAATGCACCACAAGCTCTAGATGCTGGAGTCACTTCTGCAGGTGATTTATGATTAAAATTCAATACGATTTAATTAAATATGACGAGGTTACGGATTAAATTAAATATAACAAGACCGGCGAGAAATCACAACTTAAGGCCGAAGGATATCCTAAAAGCCCGTGACATATCATTTCACTGCCAAGATTGTAGTGGCCTTGGTAAACCACCATTACGTTTCTTGATCATAAGCTTGACCATGTTGCTGTCGAACGGACGTGGAGCAATTGTTAATGGTACTTATTTAAAGCACGTTCAACTTATTTGCACGAAGTATTATTTCATATTAAATAAACATTTCAGCAACGCCTATAGAAATAGTTCTGAATCCTACGCAACATCCCGACATGAACACATTGGAGGTAAAGACAGAAATTTCTAAAGTGAACGTGGTGAATAGTGCTCCCATAAATTCTGTGGCTCCAACACGCTTAGCGAATTTATCACCCATTTCCACGCAACCGTACATGCAATCTTCTGTTCTTAAGACGCATCCAACATACGCCAGCAACAGCACGAGTAAAAAGAAAACCGATCGTAAGTTAGCTGAATCGTTTTTTGGAGCTTTCAAAATTCGAGATGAGTAGTTTTAATTTTTTGTTCATCTAGTAGAGTAATAAGAGGGATAATATACCAATCTATGTAGAATTTACTCCTCCTTATCGATACAGATGGTGCTGTTGAATGGCAATATATGCAAACTATTTTCGATCTCATACTCTTATTCTCAAATCTGCTTTGGAATTTTCGGTGGTGAAGCGTAATTTTCAGTTACTCTCTTTTAGAAGCTCATCATTAATAAATTCTATTCAATTCCATATATATAATGTGATCAAATGATTACTAATATCTCCTAAACATATTTCAGATAAATGTAAAATAATAATGCTAAATAAAATGAGGGCCTAAAGAATGATCGCGATTATTATATTTAAAATGATGTCTTTTGTATTAGTATTTGTTCCATCAATTAACCGTTGCCACCTTTTTAACCATTTGCAGGTCTTCTCAAGTGTCACTGCGACATTTGTAAGGATAACAATTTTATTTGCGAAACAGATGGATACTGTTTTACATCGGTGGAAAAGGACTTAGACAAAATAATATTCTCATATAGGTAAATAATGTGGAGAAAGAAAAGCCTAATATCTTTAAGATACGGTTTGACTGCCACCACTTAAATCTCCACACATATACACGTATTTTATTCTGACTTTAACTCTCAAGTGTATCACTTGATCGTCAAATTTAGATGCCTGAATATGTCACAAAGTTTTCCTCCCGGCCGCTTCATCTGGTGCAATGAGGGTGCGCACGGCGGACCCACTGCACGTCCAGTCGCTCGTAATGGCGGACATTCTTGTTGCAAAGATCACGACTTTTGCAACCTCTACTTGCGCCCCAATATCAAATATGCCACCAATTCATCAAAAACGTTTAAAGGTGTGCATACCGTATGTGCGTTATGAGAGGGTAGTGAAACTAATAATTAGGTCTAGGTCTAATTTTTTTGAGAAAAGGAAGCGTTTCCTGTTTCTGACTGGATTTTTCTTCGCCGGCGTCAGTGCAAGCAATTAGAATGAGCCGGTTTTAGTTTTTACCCTTTGATTTGATCTACTTTTCTTGTGGAGACTTTCAAATTATTATCTGCTGTTTTTGTCCTTTTTAAATGTTCATGCATATAAGCTACTAAAATACATGTTTTGCTGTATTGCCCTTTGGCTAGTTTTGGATTGAGTTACGGCTTTTCTGCCTTCTTTGGCTGCGTTGCCATCTAATAAATTTACTTTTAAAATTAAAAGTTACTAACGAACCACCACGCCATGCCATATGAGCCAGCTTTGTTTTATTTTATTGCCATCCGAATTTCCAATAACAATTGCAGTATACTAATTCTTCCGCACACACACATACACACAACCTCACACACAAACACACAAACACTAACACACACATACACATTCACTCACACACACATACACACACATACATACACATACATACATATATACATACATACATACATACATACTCACACACTCCTTTCCCCTAACTAGATGTCTTTCTAAGAAATACGAGTTGCAGCGTGAGCCCATCGAATGCCTTACAACAAAGGAAAAGCAAAATGTGTATAGAGTCAAATGTTGTAATGACGATTTCTGCAACAAAGACGAGCTTTTAAAATTGAGCTTCACGACAGGTATTTCTTCAAACATTTTAGATATCAATTAAAATAAGTTTCCTAATTAAACTTCAATATCATTTTATTCACATTTCGAATTTGAACATAGCTTCAGCTAATTTTATTTTCCTCTATTAACCAGTAGAAAAATTAGATCAGACCCACCCTAGACACCAATACACTAAAACTTTTTACTTTTTTAATAAATCCTCAATTAAATTATGAAATTTCTTTATTAATTCTGATTTCATTTAAACTAGCATTTCTATATGTAATCTACTCCTTTCCTTAATCTGTCTCCAGACACAAACGTAAGCGCATATTTTGTAGCTAGTATGTCAGTTGTATAATGTTGCACCATATATTATATATAGATAAATATTTTCTGTAGTGCCTTATTGTTGTTCTAAGTAAAGTTTCCTTCTGCATGCCTGGGGAAGCCGGATGACTTTCACCTACCCTACCTTTCTTTCTCTCTCCCTCTCTCTATTTCTTTCTCTTTTACTCCAAGTTCTTACATGATTTCGAATCTACTTCTGGCAATTGCGATAGAGGTGGAAATGTAATTTATTTCCCTTTAATTAAAAGTTGTAATTATTTTTCTTATAATTATTAATTTCGTGATTTTTAACATTTGTGAAACACTGAACGTCGTTTCTGTTTTCCAGAAAATTCGCTTAAACGCATGCTATCAGTGAAGAATACCCGAATAGAATTTAATAAAGATTAATTCCCCATTTTTAGAAAAAATATTACAAATAACGGGACGCAGAAGGCTCTTGGTAAGGATGTCACTATCCGTATGAAATTACTCCGATTATGTAAGATTATGTAAGGAATTATGTAAGAAGTCTCTTTTGAAGGTGGTGGGAGGTTGGTTGGCAGTTTACGCAGTTTTCATTGACATTTCATTGATGTTTTCATTGATATTCGATTGAAATATTATGCCCATCGAAAACTGAAATTAGTGGAAAAATTGATAGCCGATGTGGCCCTTTTGTTAAATGATCTCTAACTATTTCCAAAAAAAGTTATTTTCCACAATTGAATTCAACGCTTATTCTTCCACTTAATGATTTCCCAGGAAAAACATAGAAATATCTCTGACCACTAGGTATCGTAATATATACCAGATTCTTCTGCTTAAATCCGATTTGAATGCATTTCGATGTTTTGATCGATCCTGTTTCAGGATTATAGGACGTGTTTCTAACATACTTTCATGAAAATGAAACTAAATAAAGAAAGCTTTTCCCCTAAATGCAAACAGTGCTTTTATTCTAACTCGCATAACTTAGAAATTGAAAACAAATAAAATTATAAAAAGTTGAATACAATTTCCTCAACAATTTTTGTAACTAATTCAACACGTACACTGCTCGCACGCATGCACTCACTTGAATTCACGTAGATGCCTGTCTTTAGAAAACCACATCCCACCGGATGATCCTGCTTGGTGTCATGAAAGCACACCATTCTCTGCGGTACAATGTTGCGAAGAGGACTTCTGCAACACAAACGTAACGTACATGGACCGAGTAACAGGTGAGCACAGAGCCAGGCGCACACGCAAACACTCCCTCACCCATACACACATACACATAAACATTTGTACTCATTTGCAAACACATGCACGTATACATTAGTGTCCTTACTAAATGGACACTTGCAGCGCTTACGCAACACTGATCGGCATAATTACAGTTACGAATGAAATTATGTTAGGGTATCGCTTCGTACTTCTGGAACTTTGTTTGACCACTCGTCCACTGCATCTGTGTTGTTTAATCTGCTGTTGATCTTAAATTCTCTCTGTCTCTGTCGCAATTTCATCTTTTCTGTTGGGTGCGTCGTGTCATCGTGCTGTCCGATCATAAATCAATTTTATATTATTTCATTTATTTTTGTGATCATCCCTTGAGATATAACAAAATATTGTAAGTGCTGGCAGCCCTTTTGTATCGTTGAAGATACTTTCTCAACGGCGTTAGAATAAGTTCTGAAGCAATGAAGCCAATGCTGTTTTATTTTCTTGTCATAAATATCATGCCGTAATTAATACATTTATATCGACTTCGTATTAAAATCTGTTCTTCATGAATACAATTGTTTGTGTTTCATTCATTAAAACCTTTTGATTTCATTAACGGTGTCGTTATATCGTCCGATGTGTTGTCATTTATGGATATTTATTTAATTTCTGTTGTTTGTCATCTGTCTATTCCCAATATCCTTGCTAAGATTTGAGGACATTTGTGCCTCCCTCTTGAGGCAGTTGTGTCTCAATCCGATAAACTAATAATTAATTAAACAAATTTAATTTTTCTGATATGTGTCCAACATCAACTGATAGTCAGCGAAAGAAGTCGAAATTAATGTCGGAATGTGTCTGTTTGACGAGGAAGGCCTAATGACCTCTGCCATTCAGACCTGCTTCAGAAATAGTAAAGAATTCATGTGGATATACACACGCATACACACACGCACTCTCGCTCCCTCTCTCTCTCATACACATACATGTGTACACACGCCCGCACACAAAACACACACACGCGCGCACACAGTAACGGTTTGATCATTAAGAATTCTATATATGTAAGAGTGACTAATCGAGCTTCTGGATAAACCAAAGCACACAGAAAAATAGAATATACAATATATTTTTACAGAATCGAGATATATTCAAGCGAAATAATTCGGAATCTCACTTATGAGGACCTCAAAAGGCATAATTTTATAATAATACGCATAATTTTAGTATATTTTGTTAGTAATAAAGTATTGAGTTTCTGAATGTGAGAACATCACATCAATTGTCGAGCGACTTTAACGATTCAATTCGCAGCTATTATACCGAATATTTTGGTAAAGGACATCGACATAACGCAACTCTTAACACCGGTCTTAATGGACCGGCGATAGTCATAAATTGTAATAATGTTTTAATTTTTAAAAAGTGCTGAAAATGGCTTTTTGACTTTTTTGCGCGCAATATTATGGCGTTAATTTTTCTCGCTAATTCTTAAAGAAAATATATTAGGAATATTGCACAAGATTATGCAGGCCGAATGGTAGAGTTCCGACTATTTTTTTTAAAAAACCCAAGTTGCAAAGACGGGAGCTATTTTCCATCACGTCATGAATTTCGCATAATCAAGATTATAATTTTCGTGTCAGACGAAAATTCAGACAAGCTTTATCACAACAAAATTAATTTATATCTGAGAAACGTTCAAATACGATGGTCATGTCGATGACAAGACCCGTAAGGGTCCCTTTCAACTCGTCTGTTTTGTTGGGTTTTCATTTGGAGTTAACATTAACTGATTCCTAATGTTTGGGGCGTGTAATGAGGAAGTGATGGCTTTAAGTGCTTGTAATCGAACCGTAAATCGTTTTTACAAAGAATGGTAGGAAAAAGGAAATTAGCCGCTTACTTTATGTTCTCAGGTAAGTAGATTTTAAATAATCTTTGTCTTGTAATCCTTTTCCTTCGTGGTCATCCTTATTTGTTACCCCCAGAGGAGTTTTCACGTTTTGGCTTTATACTGAAAGATTAACATATTTTTCCGCATGTGCATGTTTCTTCTCAAAAACGTTTGTATGCAATTAATCTGCATTTATATCGCTCTCAAACTTAATCCTTTGCTTGCTTTTCTGACGCACGCTGTATTTTTGCATTCAACAAATTACTTAAGGGTATCTAAATTGGTTTTCAATCAATTATGTTTTGTGAACTTTTCTTTAACCTTAAAATGCGCCCAGATGTTTTACCCGAACAGGCTTTGAGTTCCTGGGTATTGGTGGCTATAATATTTGGCATCACACTCTTCGTTTGCCTCTCTGTAACAATTACTTGGTGGTATTGCCAGCGGCGCAAGCGCAATACCAATGGTCGAGCTTTTGCTATTGATGATTCTGTCTACGATCCAATTTTGAATGGCAACACACTGCATGACATTATCGAGATGACAACATCTGGTTCTGGATCGGGTAGGTTGCGATGATTTTGTTTTAGGCTGCGTTACAAGGTTATGATTTTCGATTTACTTTAAAGCTGGTCTGCCACTATTGGTGCAACGTTCAATTGCGCGTCAGATCCAACTGTGTTGCGTCATTGGCAAAGGACGTTTCGGTGAGGTTTGGCGTGGACGCTGGCGCGGTGAAAATGTTGCTGTAAAAATATTTTCTAGTCGTGAAGAATGCTCGTGGTTCCGAGAGGCCGAGATCTATCAGACGGTAATGTTGCGCCATGAAAACATATTGGGCTTTATTGCGGCAGATAATAAAGGTTCACAATTGTTAAATAATGCAAATATACATTGTGTCTCTATTGCAACATCATTTAATAGATAATGGAACGTGGACTCAACTTTGGCTCGTTACTGACTATCATGAAAATGGTTCACTTTTCGATTATCTCACCTCACATACAGTTGATACGAAGACTATGTTGAATATGGCGCTTTCAATTGCGACTGGGCTGGCACATTTGCACATGGACATAGTTGGCACACGCGGCAAACCTGCAATCGCCCATCGGGATCTAAAATCGAAAAATATATTGGTGAAATCGAACCTTTGCTGTGCCATTGGTGACTTGGGCCTCGCTGTACGACATGTGGAAAAGGACGATTCGGTCGATATACCGTCGACGCATCGCGTGGGTACGAAGCGTTATATGGCGCCTGAAGTCCTAGACGAGAGCATGAATGCGCAACATTTTGACTCTTACAAACGCGCCGATGTCTACGCCTTCGGTTTGATACTGTGGGAGATAGCGCGGCGTTGTAACATCGGTATGATTTATGATGAATACCAATTGCCCTATTACGATGTGGTCCAACCTGATCCAAGCATTGATGAAATGAAAAAGGTTTTACTGTTACTTCAAAAAGTTATCTTCTTAATTCCTTTTAAATACTTTTAGGTCGTTTGCACCGATAAAATGCGGCCAAATATACCTAATCGTTGGCACGCCTCCGAAGTTCTTCATAGTATGGCCAAAGTGATGAAGGAGTGCTGGTATCCGAATCCTGCGGCGCGCCTCACTGCATTGCGAATAAAGAAGACACTGGCAAATATAAGTGCCGAGGACAAAGTGAAAAACTGATTGTATATTTGTGGCTTTGTATCATAACCAAGATTTCCTGCAAAATGGACTAACATTGAGCGGTGCTTTCACACAGTCGCGAATTAGGAATAGAAGAAAGACTCAAGCATTGAGTCGCTATAAACTTCTAACGATTTGCATGGCGCTGAAATGTGTTTGCTCCATCGTTGTGGTTAAAGCCTCGAGGTCAAAAAACACATAGAAAATAATTGTTATCGAAAAGTTGAAATTATATTAGTAGGTAAGTTTTATGTAATAAGCTAACAAAACAAAGATTGAGAGAGAAAGAGAGAAGGAAAAAAAGATAATTTATTGGGAATAATCGATAGTAGCTCCCATATAGAAATAATTGGATAATCGATTTTGAAGATTTTGTATTACAGTTTTTATGGATTCATATTTCGAAGTATTCCGAGCCTTTTTGTAAATATTTTTAAATATTTCATAACTTTTTTTGTAAAATAATTTTGAGTCCTACAATCCTTTTTTTGTAAATATTCTCTACCTGTTCCTTAATGAATAGCAATAACCGCGAGCTGCTGATATCCTTGAAACGTGGGAATAGACAACAATTTGGTCAATTGCCAGTGTGCATTTCTTTTTGTACTTCCTTTTTATATTTGTATTTCATTGAAATATCGGTTTGGTTTCATTACTTGGAAATATCACAAGAAGACTTTCTTTAAGACTGATAATTTAGATGCACACACCCATACGACAGATAACGCAGTATACATACTCACAGTTTTCAGAACAACCTATTATTTCGAGCTTTTAGCGAATAATTGATATAGCCTGAGTAACTCCCGAAGTCGTGGAAGTCGTTTGTTTGGTCGGATCAGATCTGAAGTTGTCTGCCATGTCTTCCCAGGCTCCATCGGATTCGGTCATAATATCAGTCGTTGCAATCGTAGCAACAAAATGACTCAATGCAATTTAATTCAATCGACAGTGCAGAATATTTCGTAACCAATATTTCCTATAAAAATGCCATAACCTTTTTTACAATGAATAACATATATATTTATTTATATATAATTATATCTATATATTAATATAATTGAATGCAAATATAATAAAGCGACTTGCATAAATTTTAATACTCTTAAGCATAATCGATTCAATATAAGTTACCATAAGTAAATATGACCGTATTTGATTGATTTGGAATTATTCGCGTTCCGATCTTTGTAAAAGAAATTCAGATTGAGGAGAGAGATGGAATATCAAGTTTCCTCCAGATCATTCCCAATGACATATCCAAGCACAGCTTAAGAAATACAATAATATTAATAGTAAGATATATAATGTATTTCAGTTTTTACAATAAATAATTTAATTGCACTGGCTATTACTGTGACCAGTGACGACTTGAACATTTGCGGTAGCTGGTTATTCCAACTTTATTATGTGCTGAAGAATTTGCAAACAAATATATTTGTCTAAAAGTTTGTACAAAAATATATTTGCCCAAAAAAAGACCAAACACAAAAACTTACCTTTTTGAAACATGAATGAGAAACTGTATAATTGTATTTCCAATAACTAGGTAGATGCGGAATATATATATATATATATATATATATATATATATATATATATATATATATATATATATATATATATATATATATATATATATATATATATATATATATATATATATATATATATATATATATATATATATATATATATATATATATATATATATATATATATATATATATATATATATATATATATATATATATATATATATATATATATATATATATATATATATATATATATATATATATATATATATATATATATATATATATATATATATATATATATATATATATATATATATATATATATATATATATATATATATATATATATATATATATATATATATATATATATATATATATATATATATATATATATATATATATATATATATATATATATATATATATATATATATATATATATATATATATATATATATATATATATATATATATATATATATATATATATATATATATATATATATATATATATATATATATATATATATATATATATATATATATATATATATATATATATATATATATATATATATATATATATATATATATATATATATATATATATATATATATATATATATATATATATATATATATATATATATATATATATATATATATATATATATATATATATATATATATATATATATATATATATATATATATATATATATATATATATATATATATATATATATA
Source organism: Physocephala rufipes (assembly GCA_963966595.1). NCBI lineage: Eukaryota > Metazoa > Arthropoda > Insecta > Diptera > Conopidae > Physocephala > Physocephala rufipes. Next base: position 1,025,547 of record OZ016505.1, read on the forward strand.
TATATATATATATATATATATATATATATATATATATATATATATATATATATATATATATATATATATATATATATATATATATATATATATATATATATATATATATATATATATATATATATATATATATATATATATATATATATATATATATATATATATATATATATATATATATATATATATATATATATATATATATATATATATATATATATATATATATATATATATATATATATATATATATATATATATATATATATATATATATATATATATATATATATATATATATAATATATATATATATATATATATATATATATATATATATATATATATATATATATATATATATATATATATATATATATATATATATATATATATATATATATATATATATATATATATATATATATATATATATATATATATATATATATATATATATATATATATATATATATATATATATATATATATATATATATATATATATATATATATATATATATATATATATATATATATATATATATATATATATATATATATATATATATATATATATATATATATATATATATATATATATATATATATATATATATATATATATATATATATATATATATATATATATATATATATATATATATATATATATATATATATATATATATATATATATATATATATATATATATATATATATATATATATATATATATATATATATATATATATATATATATATATATATATATATATATATATATATATATATATATATATATATATATATATATATATATATATATATATATATATATATATATATATATATATATATATATATATATATATATATATATATATATATATATATATATATATATATATATATATATATATATATATATATATATATATATATATATATATATATATATATATATATATATATATATATATATATATATATATATATATATATATATATATATATATATATATATATATATATATATATATATATATATATATATATATATATATATATATATATATATATATATATATATATATATATATATATATATATATATATATATATATATATATATATATATATATATATATATATATATATATATATATATATATATATATATATATATATATATATATATATATATATATATATATATATATATATATATATTTATATATAGCAAGAGAGGGAGATAGTGATAGAGAGAAAGAGAGGTTTAACAATGCACCAACAAGTAGACACACCAAGAACTTTGTATTCGCTGTGAAAATAATCTAATCCTATTTTGTTAAAAAACGATTAAAATTTCAAAAAATGTATTTTTTATTAAGAAACTATTGTATTTTATAATGTTGCTTTTAAAAGAGAGTCTTTAAAAGGGACAAATTAAGAAACCCTTTTTGAAAAAATTACCCTCATTCGCAGAATACTCTTTATTAGTTTTGGAGAGCCCTCTTTTGAATAAGCTTTGTAGTTGTAGGGGCACTATAGACTTTAGTTACTTATTGAGATTTAATTTTTGTTGAAATTTGTTCATTAAAATCAAATAACTTAATACAAAGTATTACTGTTACCGAAAGAAACCACTCTGTAAATGAAAGTAGTGCTAAATTTGAAGTGCTAAATTTTTTGCTCATTCCTTTCGCCTTCCCTTTCCTTCCAAGTTTCTGTCCTTTCCTGTACTAAATTTTGAATTAATTTTTTAAATGTCACACAAAATTGATGTTTGTTTTCCATTGGAAATATGAAGTTACAAATAAGGATATGCTGAGAGTATCTTATTCCACGCGTAATACGTAATTTGATGATTTGGAATTATATGGATTTTATTGTAATTAAAATAATTAAGTATAAAGGATAAGGAGAAATTAGATGTAAATAATTACCTAAATTAAACGCTGTCATGTTTGTCTAAGCATGTCCATGAAATTTCTTTTCAGACAAAACAAATTCTTAAGACAGCAAATTGCAAAACAAATTGTTTATTTATTCGTTCCCTTGCGAGACATCGGACGTAGAAGACAAAGATAAAAGTACTAAAAACACTTGGTTGTTGAAAATCCTTGAATGTTTAAAAATTTATAACAAAATATTAGGTTAAAGTAAAATAAGAAAATAATTGTGATGTGTGCGTGTTATGTATGACTTCATTTATTCCATACGGTTTTCAAAATGCTTTGCTAAATCACCACCATCAACGTCAACGTAATTTAACCGAAAAAAATTAATGTTAAGTTTAAGAAAGTCTCTGACATTGCACGCAAGTTTACTTTACATTGTAATGAATAAATTAAATAATTGGCGCCTGAGTAAAATCTTAATAATGCGTTTTCTTAATGTCCTACCTCTTGATATTTACTTTCCTTCTTTTGGTTTCTCATGGTCTGAGCCTTCTGCAATTTTACAGCGAGTACTTATGATAACGTAGATAATAAATGATTGAATTTGTTTAATTTGCGAATATAATTTCAATTTTTATTTGAATTTCATATTTCCTTCATACATTTATAATTTCAAATTCTATTAATCTTCCGAACATTAATTTGTTAAATTTGGACATCCTTTAAGATATGTCGGAGTCACAAACGCAATATCAAATGTTCGTTTTGGGTTTGTTTCGATTTGTGTATATTATATTCATCTATATCGATAACTGTAACATTGAAAAAAATGTATTTTGTGATAATATAATATAATAAAGTTTCGTTAATTTCTATCGGTTTTTAATTGCGCATTTTCCTTACAAATATTTACTTCTTCCTTGTAAAATGGCCTTTTCACTGATTTTTGTGGTACCTATCATTCTGGTTATACCCTTTAATTGTTTAAGTTTTGATTGTTTTTTGATTACTTTTTCTGGTTTTTATGGCAACTGTGGCTTCTCGCCTAAGACGTTGAATAAGAGGCGTTAGATGACGTGCTTCATGCGTGACTTGAAAGAAAAAATATTATACTTATCAATAGAATCAGAAACTAATAATATGAACCTACTTCATGGTCCTGTTGCAGAAGATCCACGCAAAAGAAAGGATCCCGGAAGAAGGCACACTTTTTCTTAGACACATGATGGTGGGTACGCTCCAGTTGACAGCAAATAAATCTAATTTTTGTCAATAAAATTAATAAATAAGATTAATAAAATAATCCAACATGTATGAATTATTGAGATCAACTAGCAGGGAGGAGTCGCACTTATTTCGGTCGCATTTATTCACTCACTTATTTACATTGCAGTCAGCTGACGTTACACAGTCTTCACCCAGTTGTTTTAAGGCTAGTAATTTTGTCAAGGGCCGTATCATTTCTGTTGGCTGACAATTAAGATTCCCCATTGCTCCCTTCAAGCACGACAGACCACGTTCGCAATCTGCGTCGCTACGGCAATGGTCTGGATTATATCGAAAATTATAATTGCATTTTCCTAAACCTGCCGCAGGCGTGGCGTGTCGAAAGAAGAAGTAATTGAAGATATGCTATCGGGACGGACATACATGAAATTTTCATACAAACCTTCGTAATTGAAGAAGCAGATTCCGTTAGGACAACAATCGTCGTTGATGCTGCATGGACGATCGACACACGGCAAATCCTCAATAAATGGTTCTACAACACCGTATACTTCCAGCTGGCGGTTAGTGGAGCGTGAGTCACAAGATAATTGTTTTCCCAAAATTGCGAAATTTACTCACTTCAGGCTGCTGTTTGAAACTATTTATAGCCTCTCCTGTCATCTGAGCATTCCCATTAGGGTCTATCATTTCTGCTCCTCGACCGGCATCTGATCCAATTCCGAAGGAGTTAGCGAAACTTTTCAACCTGTCTTGTTTCGCAGCGCTTAGTTCGCCATGTCGAAATAAATTCCTTGAGTAGCGATCGAAGATTTGCTTATTCCACGCCTCCACTCTGCACCAAAACACAAAATGGACTTCCGCCACGATTAAGTAGATTAAAGGCGACTTCATAACGATTCCGCGAGCGATGGCTTCAAACAAACATGGCCTAAATGAAAGAAAATGGAACTTTGAAATTGCACATACACTATCACGGTATACTTCATGTGCGAAAAAGTACGAGAGTGTAATAAAAATACTCCAATGCATGCCCACAAGAAGGTGATGTGTTATGACTAAGGAATGTAGAGGACCTGAGAACTTTGAGTTTTACAAATGGAAGGAGAAAAGCATTTGCGCAGAACACACACCTGATGAATTACTGGAAAATGTTAATTTCTGATTTGATTCCGTATTTCCCTTAGGCACGGTTGCTGCAACGGTAATATCCGGTCACGGCTCTGAGAACAACGGCGCACATTGGCTGCATATGGTGAGAATGAGAGTTTGTTCACGTGCCATTCGTGGTTAAATGCCAGTTAGCCGATTCCTTAATGACTTTCTCCTTGCCTAGGTCTTCTTTATTTCCATCACTTTAAAGAGTATGTTTTTTGCAACGAAACCTTCTCTGACCACGTTCTGGGAGCAACTGAATTACTGTAGAATATTAAGCGATTTCGGCATCGTTCTGTTTCGCGTAGAGACGAGACGCCGAAGGCTTTTACGGCTCATGATTCATTATTTGGGATTGCTTTTGAGTGTGTGGGTGTGTGAATTTTTGTCTGCGGGGAGTGCATGGTTATGTGTGTGTGTGTGTGCGTGGGTAAGTCCAATTTTATAGTTTGCAGTCTGGCTTAATCCTGGTTGGAGGAATGCACATAATTGAGAAATACTTAAAAAAGCAAATACTCAAATAAAAAGTAGCTTATTATAAAAATCCTTAATAATTTTATGAAACAGATTTAGCTTTTATTTACTTATATTTAATGCATTGTTACATTAATTTAATTAATTTGATTAGATTTTATTAAAAACTCTTGAACAAGAAGCCCTTCTACTGAAATAAATAAATCTTTTCGATAAAAACAATGACCAATTATTTTAAAAATTGAATATAAAAATTTTTAAAAATGTTTGAAAATTATGTAAATATAAAATTCTTCATAAAGAAATGAAAAAAATAGATGTGAATATTTATTATTCAGTTGATAATGTGAAAACTTAAAAAAATTAGTCTGATCTTTCGTTTTGTATAAATAAAATTAATTAATTAAAGCATTTGAAATTTAAATCCCGATTTAAGTTATAATTAATTTTTTGTCAAATTTATGGTAGCCTAATTTTAAATAAAATTTAAATATAATTAAAGAAAATAAATTAAACATTTTAAAATATTTTTGCAGACGTGCAAATAATAATTGCTAGTTAAGCCTTTGCCGTATTAAATTCTTATCACTAAACAATAAAAGGCGCATTAGGAGAAGGGAGAAGGAGAATATTGGTAGGGTGGCAATTGAGCATTCTACCTCCGGGAGAGGAAATCGAAGAAATGACAATACGATTATACACTTAATTATTTAACGCCAGTTATGCTTCTTAACCATGGCTTATAGTACGTTGTACGCATGTAGACTCCGGGTAAGTATGGCGCCGCGCATTTGATGCCGTGCGAGACAGTTCCGGCCAATTCATAACGACCGTCGGGACGTTGCAGTACGAGAGGGCCACCGCTGTCACCCTGAATAAACGAAAAGAACGAACTTAGAACGAATACGAACATTTCTATAAAATTTATTTACTTCACAGGAATCCTTCTGCCCATTGGCATATCCTGCACACAAGAATGAGTTGAGTATTTTTTTATTGTGACCCGCAGTGTAGAACATTTCCTGGCACACACTGTTCTCGATAATAGGAACCTGCGGTCGAAGATAGGACGATCTCGTCCGTGACTTTTGAAACCAAAAAAGTCAAAATTTACTCACCTGAACTTCTTGCAACACTGATGGAACCCCACCGCCATATTTCAGGCGTCCCCAACCTGTTACCGTTGCCATACGTCCGGTGAAATCTGCAGTATCGGCGGGCATGCAGATGGGAACTGAAAGATTGTATTAAAACAGATAAATAGGAGTAAATGCGCTCAAGCGAGTATAAATCGTCATCGAGTAGGAAACAATTCTTTTATTTGCGCCTCTAACAAAATAATGTCCAAAAATAATCCATTTCAGATTTGGTTTCCGGTTTCCGGTTTTCATTCGCGAGGTAAGACAAGATAATATTTCATTAGATACTCTATTCCGTTCTACGTCTCTGAAGAAACCGAGAATTCGAGCTTAACCATTAATTACTTACTAATATGTGTGTCGAATTGTACCGGGCTGTCTAGCTCTAACAGAGCTAGGTCGTTCTCAAACGTCGCTGGGTCATATTGTCGGTGCACGATCACTCGCTTTACATTCTTTGTAACAGACCGTTTGTTTTCTACATCTCCAGAGATGTCATATTCACCCAATACGGCCACGAGAGAAGCTAGAAAGCTACAAATAAAGCGCATCGCAATAGCTTTTTGTTAGGCAAGTTTTTTCAATTTGAAAGAAATAAGTCTTACCCAGGTTGACAATGAGCAGCGGTTATGATATAACGATTTGTTATTAAGACTCCTCCGCACTTATTCTTTGTAAAGAGACCGAGCCACGTCGATTCGCGTACCAGCACTTGCCATGGAAAAGCACCAAAGGTCGAACCTTTGCCGCCTACGATTCTGCCGGATTTGATTTGAGGTCGTAGGCCGCATTCTGTCGATGGGGATTGAGATGTGAGAGGTCAGGATAAAGGATAGAGTGTGTATGTGAGAGTGTGTGAAGGGAGGATTTAGTATTAAAGTAAAAAGGATTGAAGCTTAAGATTAATATTTAAAAGGAATAGAGGGTTGTATAGAGTCTTCTGGAGAGCGTTAGGTTTTGTCTAAGGAGGGCGGGAAATAAGGTAGGAAAAGTGTTTTTGTGTTTTTCGGAGGATGTGGTAAAAGATTAGAGAAACACTTCGTTCGGTTTCGGTTTTATGTTCGGTAAAAAGAAAACGAAGGATTCGTATTAAAAAACTTACGAAATTTGCGACCGCCAACACCTCCCACCGAATCGTCTTCATCGACTTCGTTCTCGCTCGGACTGGCATCTTCTTCATCTTCTTCATCAACGAAGTCGTCATTTACAGGCGCCAGGGTGGTCGTCGTTGCTTTCCTAGTCGGCTTCCGTGTAACTGGCCTCCTCGTCGTGGTTCGCCTTGTTACCGGTTTTCTCGTAGTAGCTGTTCCTGGTTTTCGTGTTGTTGCTTTTGTGCTAATTCGGGTAACAGGCTTCTTAGTTGTCGGTTTGGGTTTTGCGGTACTGCCAGATGGCTTGCGCGTTGGCTTGAATGTAGCCGTAGGTTTTGGGGCATCGCCGGCTCCATGATGGGCACTGATATCTGTAGCGTCGTTGGGATCATCGATCAATTCAGAGAGAACTTCAAAATTTCCTTGCAGGGACTCAACGATCTTGTGAACTAATGTATTCATTTTGTCCTTGAGAACGATATCCTCAACGAAGGCTGGTGTTGAAATTTCAATATCATTCGTGACAGCACTTGAAGTCGCTGACATATTTAAATTTGGATTTCGTACCGGAGGGAAATTCACGAACTCATTGGGCGATGTATAAGTTTCGAACTCAACTGGTGCGTCAAGTTTCTCGTTGGGCACTTGGAAGATCGGATACGTTGGCGTGGGTCCGTAATAGCCTGGAAAAGCTGGACGATCATCAGAGGGTAAAGGAAATACGGCTTCCGTGGTGCCCTTGTTGTTCGTGTTTTGAATTCCGTAGTATCCGGGATCGTCGAAGTCATTCGATGACACTGGCCGTATAGATAAATACTCGGGAACATTGGAGGTGCTGTCAGGTCGATGGGTTACCAGTGGACTGTATATGTACGAAGTACTTCCTAATGGTGGAGCAATAGTCGTGTGTATTGAGTCATCATCCAATGACGGCTTCTGTGCCCATGTACTTGAGCCGATTAGATTGATGGCTGTAGGTTTCGGAGAAATAATGACCGCTGATTCAGATAAACTTGCTGTCGGGCGCACTTTAACAAACCCTGGCTTCGGGTAGTTGAATTGATTTGGTGGATGTTGGACATTGATGGGAGCGGACGTAAACACCACTTGTGATGAATGCGTTGTATGATAGCTAGTATTATTTTCTTCTAGAGCTTGGGGCGTGCTGTGCGCAAAGGTATCTAGTTTGTCATTGGGAAATTTAGGCAACTGCTGATTGTCTAGGTTAATAAGAGATATCGGACGGGGCGAAGTTGGACCCGTTATATAACTTGTTGAAATTTGTTGGTCGTGCGCAGTAATCGTTTCGATGGTTGTAGGCTTGGCGGTGTAGCTCGATGAGGTGGGTCCAAGGACTGAAGATTGTTGTGAATTTTCTTTATCTCGTATATTCGATGCGTCTGGTATATCGGATCGAATAATCATATTTGTACTATTCTGTTTCTGATCATTTGAGCTACCGGGCTTCCCTAAGCCATACACGTTTAACGGTTGAGACGGTGACCCTGTAGACAAAGCGTTTTTGCCTGGCATTGTTTCTGAAATTGGTATCCTTGTAAAAATGGGTTCGACATTGTCATTATCCAATGGTGCTTCCGGTTCGTTGTTTTTGTTGATTAACTGAACAGGCTTATGGATGGTGGCTACAGGTTGAAGTATTTGCGGGCCAAGTTGACCTTGTGTTGGCCGTATAGATGACCCTTGCGTTATCGCTACCACTGCTTCTTCGCGACTGTCATCAAAATCGTTATTGGTTTCAGGTCTCGGGTGGGTCGGTTTCCTATCGGGTTTGGGTCTGGGTTTGGCAGTAATTAGATGTGGGCGGTGTGTCGTTACGGCAATAACGTATGGACTTGTCCCAAGTAGTGTGAATGACGGCTGATTTGATGATGTTTCCTGGATAATGTTGCCTTCCACCAGTTTGAAAGGGGCAGGCGTTTCATTAATCGGAAGGAGGGCGGGGATCTGTTCTTCGGAATGCACGTGAGTTGTATGTGATGAAACAGAAACTTCTTGCGGCAATTGTGGTCGCCGATTATAACTTTGTGTTGTTATCAAGGCAGGCATCGTCTCCGACATGGTTGGGAGTTTGGTATATGCAGTTGGAGTCATCGTTGACAGCTTATCAAGTTTTTGAGATATAGATATAGGTTTTTGGGTGTAGGGCGATTGATGTGTTAAACTGTCTGGTGCGATATTACTTTCAGCACTACCAAAATAGGACATATCAACAGGATACGCAATGCCCTCGGCAGGCATTTTGTTGAATTCAGAAGTGTGATGATTTGCACCCGATACATCGTTATAATTAGTCTCGGGCAGGGTATGTTCTTCGATCACTTCAGACCCATCGATCGAATTTGAAGTTTGGTGATGCACCGTTGGAGGTTTTGGTTTAGCAGTTGTTTGCGCTGGTAGTGATACACTGCCGCTGGACAAGGTGGTGGGGGGGAATACATCTTTAGATGTATTTTTATGATGTGTGACCAAATGCACCACTTGCGTTGGCCTCGTTGGATGTCTTTGGTGTTGTTTATTGTCAAGTGAATGCTGACTTTCTGTTTGTGTGGTTCCCGATATCTCATAAAATGATATACCAGGCGGGTCAGTGGAAGAATCTACTAATGGTTGTTGCGTGCTCGACATCCCGCTATGAGCAGACTGAATATTGGTTGACGGGAAATTAATGGCGTTGACTGAATCATAGGTTGGGGTCTGCTGATTGTAAATCCAGTCATAACCTCCTTGGCTTTTGTTATTCAACTGCAAAATAATAGATTCAATTGAGTCGGCATCTAAAGTTGCCGGCGACGATGCCAAAGCGCTATTCACCGTCGCCGCCGGTTTCTTATTCTGTTCTTCATTAGTGATTGTTTGTACGAGCACGTATTTATCGTCAGGGGAGGGAGGCTTAATGTGATTCGGTTCTTTATTGTGTTGTTCACTCGAAGGTAGTTTAACAAATATCGGCTCGGGTCCATAACCCGTAGAAAACTGAAGATCATCAGCTAAAATTTCTGAATCGGCCGCAGGGTGCGTGATATCGCTGTGCGTGAATTCGCCCAAGTCCAGAATGAGGTGATCATGTTGGTGAGTGCTTGTCCTATGCGGTGGTAGGGTCTGGACAACCTCGGCCATTTGTTGAGCCTGTGCCATCTGGTCGACTTGAGACTCTTCGAATAAGGTGGATTCATTCGAATCGGATGAGTCGCTTTGATAAGAAAGTGGTATTTTTGAAGGAAGATCGGTAGTGTAAGTGATGCGATCAGCTTGACGGATGGGCGTTGATGACGCATTAATGCTGTGTAGCTGGGAAGGGTATGGGTTAGCCACAGATGATTGGATGCCGGTGTGATTAATGGTTTGGTTTTCGTAGTTAAAGCCTTCGGAAGATTGAGATCCACTTGCTGGCACTCTGGAGTTTTCCGGCTTGTTAGACTTATGCTCATATTGGTTTTGTTGCTTTTTCAATTCTTGTGTTTTGAAATCGCCTTGTTTTTCCAAATCCTGGTGCTTCTTTAAATCCTCATGGCCTTTTAACTCTTCCTGTTTCTTCACCTGCTCGTGCTTTCGGAGATCCTGTTTATTCTGTGATTGCTTTTGGTCGTTAGTCTGAATATTACTAACCGAAGCTGAAGATTCTAAGTAGTAACTACTGTTTGCGGCTGGTTCATGTTGGATATTGCTGTGGTCTCCATTCTCTAACTCTTGGACTTGATTAGTATTTACCGGATAAAGGACTGACTGAAGTTCTTCACCCTGTACCAATGCTGGGTCTACCGTGAATTTGTGGGCATCTTCGGCGGAGCCATTTGTAAGATTTGTTGGAGAATGTGCGTTGGTTGAAATGGTTGGCGGTTGCTTTAGTTTCTGATGTTGTTGGTAATACTGTTGGTAGTAAGCGTTCTGTGCATTGTTGATGAGGGTACTCTCAATATCATTATTATGTGGGATCTGACAGCAGGCACCAAATAGAAACCCGTCCATGCAGGCACCTACCACTGCCCCATTGCGTTGAGCACACTCGTGATTGAACATGCATATCGTCGGGCCATCAATTTTGGCGTCTGGGGGATATAAAGTTCTGGTGGCTCGACAATTTTTCGGTGTTATCCGATAACCCCCAAACAGCTTTCGCCCAGACCCTGAAAAAGAAACATAATTAGGAAAATTGTTTAATATTGAATGAATGAAAATAAAAAAGTAGTTAAATTAAATTGTTGTGAATAAACTCGTTAACTATACTAAACGAAGAAAGCGGCAGCCACGCCCTCATTTCACCAAGGTCTCACGATCATAAATTTGATTTAATTAAATATTCTCTTTGCGCCGAAAAGAGAAATTCCTTGAGTGAAGTTTTTAAAGTCGCTACGAGTGAAAGTGTTTGTCCCGAAAGAAAATGGAAAGCTAAATTTATTTCATGTAAAGCCATTTATAACCGTTTGTTGCTCCCACTGCTCTATTACCCAAACATACAAGCGGGTTCACCATGGGTTGACTTGAGACCAGTTAGTCGATCACAAAGAATATAGCGATAACTTTTGCGGCATTTGCTTTTGGCAGAGACATGTTTGGGAGCTAACAATCAAAGGTTCGACTTCGATTTTAGGTGAAGCAAAAAATGTACCTATGAGTAAAATATGGTACACAATCGAAGTAAATGTAAGGATGCTAACTGCGCTGCTCGTCTGCTGCGCCAATTGCATTCAAATGGCTCGGACGCAAAATTATGTGCTCGCCCTTGTCCGGAGTTCCAAGCATTCACAATATTTTTCTGAAAGTACGTTTTCTCTTTTATTTGTAAAGACAAAAGAGAAGAAAACAGCACGATTCAAATATTATCTAATCAAGAATGAAAGGGGAAGAAATCCTGTGATAAACTATTTATTGGCTTGGGAATTATATTTTTTGAATAAAAAGTGTGGAGACTGAAGTATATCTCGAAGTCTGTCAGAGTTTCCGATCACCAGGATGACCTTTGCAGAAGGTATGCATCACACCGAAGTCAAGGCCGATTTAACTGCCGGACGCTTTTTGTCCACTTAAGCAAAAGGAGAGGAAATTGAACTAATTGGGATCTTCGAAGGATTGGGTCTGGACAGACATGTTTATTTTAGCGGCCTTCAAACTTCAGAGAATTACTTTTTATTTCTCGTTTAGAAAAAATTATTTTTCAAAAACAAAACCAATAATTTTCTGGGCTTTCTTTAGCCCAGACCGTGACGATATAATTAATAATCACTAACTGCACTTCTTCTAAATAATTTCATCACCGAAAGAAAAAACCGATATGTCTGAACTATCACTGCTTGAATACGCTTAAGAGAAACAAATCAAGTAGAAGAGGAAGAACAATATGAAGAAGAAGAAGAAGAGTAAGATTAACTAGTATTATAAAATGAAGAACAAGGAAAATAAGAATGAAAAGAATTTAAGAAACTCAGACTGAAAAGAATCGGAGCGAATTAATTGAAGCTTTTGACACACTTTCATAATGGTCTTGTTCTTGTTCTTGTTTCTCTTGGTGGCGCTGCTGTTTGTTTGGTCTTCTTCTTATTGGTGATGATGTTGTTGTTGTTGTTGTTGTTATTGCGTTAAGATATCAGCTTATGACCCATTTAATAATTGCTAGTGGTGCAACAGAACCGATCCCGGCAAACATAACGAATGTTTCGAATGCCGGAGAACCTGCTGTTCGTGATTGTCATCAGTGGCAGACTTAGTTATTCTTCTTCTTCTTTTTCAAAATCGTCGAATTCTTTTAATGCTCTAGAAATGATAGCTCTGCGAGGTGTGTGTGGTTTGGATTCTTATGATTGTAATAATTACGCGGCATTTTATCGAATATTTCCCGGTTTCGAATGCATTGTGAAGAAGCTCATACGGACGTATGTGACTTTTCTTATTCCTCGCTTTTACAGTTAATAACTGCAATAACGGTGAAAACGGCTGCATTGGAAACTAGAATTTGTTGTTGATTCGAACGGAATTGCTCTGAGCGGTAATAACTTGAAATGAAAATTTTAAATGAATTTTGTGTCGATTATGTTTCATAAGTCTCGGAAGGTGACAAAGCGCTCGACAATGTTCAAAGCCGTTCCATTCTTAGGGCCAAAAAAGGAAAGTTTTTGAAATATTTTTTGATATCTTCTTATCATTTATTTAACCGAATAAATAAATTTTATATTAGACTAATAACAAATAAATTCCTGTCAATAACACTAACAATGACAACAATAATGTAATTTCACGTTTTCTTGTGAAGAAAAAAAGAGATTTGGAAGGCGATTGAGAGAACGAGCAATCAGGAAAAGAAGACTGGCATGATTGGGAGGCAATTGAATGGGTTTTCTGGGCTAATGCGCGGGACGCAAACGAGGCGGACGCAAACATGAAATAGACTACATCCATTTCATCTTATTTTGGCTTGGTTGTTGCTTATTTTTGTCAGTCCGCGCGACACGGCATACTCTTATGATATTTATTGTCTCGTTATTTCTTCTGGTTAGCTCTCGAATTTTGTGATTGACGAGTTTGGTCCTGATGGTTGGTTGGTCGGTCGACCAGTTCTCGATATTTGCCGACTCGCCAATCGTTTCAATTCGTCACACGGCCATTAAATTGAATTTGCGCTCGAATCAACGCAATGTCAGGCTTCTTTCATTATTATAGTTGTTGTAACAGTGACCCAGTTCGTTGATGACCGGTCCCAAATATACGAAAATATATGAAGTGGCAATAAAACAGGTTAATCTAATATTGCCCAGAACATGAGGAGAAATAAGTAGAAGAATGTGAGGACGAAGCAGAAAATATTAACGAGCGAAAAAGGCCATACTGAAATTATTAATGAGTAAAACACGAAACAATTGCTAAAGAATGGTTTAACCAGCAACAACAACAACAATGAACATAACTTGTTGCGGTAATTATGTTATGGTTGATACCATCTTTTTTTGTGGTCACGAAAAGAGTATTTGTGGTCACGTAACACACCCTCGGTCCCTTCTTCGTAAATTGTTATGAAGTCGTTTGGTTTGGGATTCACTTGATTCTAGGTTCGGTTATTTTCACTTCGGTTATTTTCACGACGAGAAGGTGGTAAGAGAAAGAAAGGAAGATGAGAATAAAGTCAATGAAAGTGAGAATCAATTCTTAATTAAATTTGGGCAATGCAAAGCAGGAAACGCTTTGAATCCATTCTTAAATTTCCGTTCACAGCAAATGTCAACAATATCAACTTGGTTTCATGATTATAATATTTCTACATTACTTTAGATATAAGAAATTATATTGTTAATTTGTTTGTATCGGTTTTTAACACAAAAACAGTTTCGTCCAAAACAAACTCTGTTCAAAAAATTTTTTCAGCGTATTCTTTGGCAATTTCAATGACTAGATTTATTTTACTTTTACCTTTGACGATTTGCGAAAAGCAAAAGCAAAAGGAACCGAGGAAACCGAGTTTTTTCTTAAAAAGATGACACTTTTTAAAAAATATGTTCCAAGCGCAGCAAATATACAATGACCCATTGTTTTTGTCAACCTACCAAGCAAGTTACTTTCGCCACCAAGTAACGACGTCAGCCCCAACAGAGAAAACGTCAGCTAATTTCCCCAATATAGAAAGTAAGTCGAGCTGAGGGGAATGTCTGTGGGAGTCTATGCAGCAGATTGAAAGACTCTCGCAATAGATAATTTTGAAATGCATGAAATGATCCCAATAACGGGCATCTGATTTGCGCCGAACGATCAATGTTGTTCCGGAAGATACTCGTACTGCTATTGTTTCTTCCGCAAAAAGAAAAGCCTAAGAACGTAAAATGAATGGAAAGGTAAAAGTGCTATAGAAAGCGTGCTAAATGTTTGCGATAGACACACATAATCAAGAATGCGAAAATATACGCATGCAAACAGGCTGCTTCTGGGCACTTTTCTTGCTAGGTATTCTAGTTTTCAATTCGTGTATTTATTATTCGTTAATTTACTATTGATAGTTGATGAACGAAAGCAGAAAGTTGGTTTACAGTTTCATTAAAAAAAGGAAGGGAAAAATACATAAAATATTAAAGAGAATCTTTCGAAACGAAGTTATGTTAAGTAGGATGTGTTAAAAAATTGCGTCGCGAACGATGGTCTGGATACGACGATACATTCTCATTATAATTTCACTATGACTTCTCAGTATAGTAGTTGATTACTAATTGGTGGATTGATGGACCAGGAGGCTTCTTGAAACCATAGTGGAAGTCAAATCTGTATAGTCCGTATGGAAAACGCATTCAACACTCACCAGAGTTATTCAATTGAGTGCTGCTAAATCCATGCGTCCCTTCCACGAATAAAATTACAATAAATATCTTCGTTAGATCATAAAAACATATATTCGACTTGTGGCTGTATATCCACGACTTTGTGGACCATCTGAACATTGTTGCTGTTCACTTAAAATCTGCTACAGCTGTGGTATCACGTCCTTGATTCTTTACACTTGCATGGAGCAGGTGTATTTTTTTCACTCGAGGTTTACACGTTCTCCAACGCCCGGTTTATTTTCTCGATATTTGTTGCTTAATTCATGCGAACAACTTCTCGCCAAATTTTCTAAGCGAATTTTTCGACGCAAAATTTCACTATCGCACATACAATTTTTAATTGAATTCTAATAAATTTAATGCGTGACTTCGTCGGCGAACTGAATAAGAACAACCCGCAACGGCATCAGTAGCAGTAACAGTGTTCAATTACCGCTACTTTGAATTTAGCACGGTCAGCTCAAATCACAATTCCACTGCTGCAAAAGCAGTGAGACGAAAGACATAAGAAACGAACTCGATCGCGTGCTAACGCGGATCAATCACTTGTACTTCTTACGGTAAAATCGGCAGCGAAGTGCGTTCAAACAACAAAAACAACAGCTTATAACAGTTTTTGCAATTTCTTTGAAATTTCTTTTTCTCGGTTTTCAATATCTGAAGCAGGATGCGTCGCTAACAACTCACGCTTTTACAATAAATGGGCCAATGCTGTCTTTAAGATGAAAAAATCGTTCTTATTAAGCACTAAATATCAGCGATCAGTTAGTAAACATTTGGCCGATGACTTGGCATTTATAAACATGAAAGGAAAACACTTGACAAACACTTTGTTAAACTATTTCGAATTTATCAACCGCTACCGCGCACGTCAGGCTCGCGACTGAATTGAAAAGTGTTTCTCGTCGTAAAGTTAGGTAGCGGTAGAGACAAAGCCTGCCGATAACTCGGTTCTTGTCTGTTGGCTGGCTAAATGCCAGAGCAAGCTTCACAGAGAATGGGCTCTTTCTTCGTCCGCTTAATATAAAACTTTCACTTTAGCGGCACGGTAAATGTCTTTTGGACTTTCAAGAGTGCATTATAACCGCTCTGTCTGATTTGTATTTTGACCGACATCCAACTTATGATGAGAATCGTGGTTCATGGAGGGAATTCACTTACGGTCCAACTAAATTCCTTTCGTGATTTAAACGGGAAAACTTTCGATTTTAGAAAGATTTTATTTGAAATTCTTTGCGTTCGCAATAGGTACAGATACCCGAACAACATAAAGTCAACTAAAAAATCGAAATTTTGTTCTGGTGCATTTTGCTTAAGTCCCGGGATCTGATCTTTCTCAAGTGAAGTGTTTGATCGTGGAAAATGAAGAAAAGGTAAAGGAATTTTAGCAGTACCTGTTGCAGTGATAAGAAAACATAGAAGAAGAGGAAGGAAAGAATCGCTCGCTCTCGATTAAAACTGCTGGATGTATGAGTTGCTGCATGTTTGATGTGGTTGAAAGTTGCACGAGAGGCTCGATTTGATTGATGCAATTAGATTCTTGTTCTGAATGTCTTTGTGTTGATAATTCAAAAAATGTATTTTGACTTTTTGCGTCTATTTTAAAAAGCTCATGAACTCTTGTAAAAGTAAAAGATATCCAAAATTTTACAATTTACTGGCGAAACTAATTTTGGTCTAACTAATTGATTAGTAATTTAATTAATAATTGATTTTTTTAGAATAATTGATTTGTTAAAATTCTATTGGTTAAATACTTTTAAACACTTTCGTATATATTGACGATCTATCGTGACATCGTCCACGCGAATAATTCGCTTGCTGGCTACCTTCCCAGCATTATTTTCAATGGCTTCCGGTAAATGCTTGTATCGATATTCTGTTCATTGGGTCAACGTGTCGTTCGATCTCGATAGTCGGCCTACAAAGGGCGTCATGAAGAAGGTTCAACTAAAAGACAAGCATCAACTTCCTGATACATGTGCGTAGGTGTGTGTGTGTTTGCGCGCTTTTTTTCTGTGATACATTTTGTGTACAAATGAAAGTTAAATATTTTAACTTAAGAAAGTTTTCTATAAACTTTTAGTGCTCAGGTTTTTTAAGTTGCTTTGCAAAATATTTGCAGAAAGAACATTAAAAAAATAAATTATGAAGACAACGAACCCTTTGATCAAATATATAAACAAAAACAAAAAATCTTTAGTAAAAAAAACATAATGGAGAAATCTCTTAATCCGCAAATGTTTATCTAGTTTCGCGCAATCTAAATTTCTTTCATATAAAAAGTAAAAGTTTCATAAAAAAAGTAAAAATATTTTGCATAGTTAAAACTGATGCTTTCAATTTTATCAAAACATCGTTAATAATTAATTCTTTCTGGCTTGGTCTGATCTCATTCACAAGGTACCTTTACCACGTTCCGCTCAAAGCCGAAACTACTACACCTTAAGGAAGGTTACTGGCTACAAAAAAAGAAGCTTTCTCTTAAGCAACGGGTGACTTGGGCAAACGCAAGCAGGCTGTTAAACAATTTGAGCAATTGCAGAATGGCATCCATACGGGTAAAAGCAAGAGAAGGAATAGCGGTTAATTAAAATCCGAATCTTTGTAAGCGCGAGGGAAAGAGCGTCGTCTTAGGGAATGACCGTTAAATGTTAACTGATTTATAATTCTCACTTTCGTTAGAGAGAAAAATAGTAATAATATAGTGAGTGTCTCAGAATCATCGAAAATTACAAGTTTAAAAATGTCTTCACTCTTAAATTCTTGACTTTTTAGTTTTTATTTCGGTTTATATCACATTTGCGAGAAACTCTTTGGACTGAAATTATTAGACGAAAATTGGATACATCAAAATCTGATAAAATTATTTCTACAAACGTCTAAGTATTTGGATACAATCAACTCTGACTTGATAGAAGAAGTCCTGACGGTTGATTCTTATCGGAACTTCGTAGTATTTATTTCTCAATTTTGATAATGTGAATTTTTTGTATATTTTCCTCTGGATAGAAATACCATTACAGAAAGAGTTAATAACTTCGAGCTTGCAAATTTCTTTTCTGAAGCTATGACGATAACTTCACTTTCAAAATTTTAATTTTTCAATAAAGTTATGAAACAAAGACTGGGTTACGACTCTTAGATAAACAAAAACCGTCGAGTGTATAGAAAGCGTATTGGTTTTTTAGTTCAGTTTTCAAAGAAAGCGAATAAATTTTAACTTGCGCGCACAACAAGCCAAATATTCCCTGCAAGTTACAAATAAATATTCGAAGAAAGCCACTGTCGCCGGGGAAGGGAATGGAAACAATAAAAGAAGAAAGACTGTTTATATTTGTATTTAGATTAATATTATTAACAAAAAAAGACACCTCGATGGGCAGTCCAATTGTATTATTCAATTTTTCAATGAATAATGAAGAATGATTTAATTTAATTCATAAAAATTTATAGCCATGAAAGAAAAGAATGAGGAAATCTTTTAAAATCCCGAAGTGGTTGTTACTTCGAATTGTCTTCTTCAGACGGCGTTATACATTCAAAATTCTTAACAATATCGCTGTAAGATATAATTCGAAATTAAGAAACGAAAGTTTCACCAGCTTAAAAGAAACATTATACATTAATCAAATGAGGACTATCCAACTCTTTTATTTAATACTTTGTAGGCAAGTCTTAAATTTTTAACAAAATCTAATCGCAGCTTTATTTCTGCGCAATCAATAAAATGTCATCACGCAGACGAAGAGGTAGAAAGTTTTTCGTTCCGTTTTTGTTCAGATTCTTTGTTTTAGTGGAAATACGCAGAAAATTTTTTATTTATCATGACAATAAGTTGGCTAAACATCGACTCACGATAGTGCTTCTTGTACATGTTGCGAATTTTAAGTGAATTTTATTTGAAATTTGTCTGCCCCTTGAGACGTTTGATTAATTGCCCTTAGAACAATTGGATTTGTTGAAAAACCAAAATGCATCTACAGCTTTACAAACACTATAAGATAACTTAAACACTATAAGATAAATTTAGGCATATAGTTTGATCGGTGAACATTGAAAATGGTATGCTTATTATCAAAAGACGTGCAGGCATTATTTTTGAAGAAAAATTAAATAAATCTGAGCGATCTGAATCTTAGGGACCAGATGTATATGTGTGCTCTGTAACTTCAACAAGAGTGGCTAATATGTATAGTCGAAGCTTGCTATCGTATTCGGAGTTGCGTACTGTAGTGTGTGCTCTTCTCTTTTTAACTGACACGTATTGAAATTGAAATTGAAAATTTATTGAGCCTTGTTTTATAACAAAGTAAATAGCTAAGCAAAGTAAGTAAGAATAGCAATTTGAATAAATTTAACACTATGACGTAGTATCCTAAAAATCTGTTAATAAAACATAACGAAATTAGTAATGGAAAAAGAACAAATGTGGTTTAACAAAAAAAAAATCCGTCACGTATTTTATATAATGGGTAATACGATCAATTTTTAAAAACATTTTCGTTGCATACTTCCAGGCTGTCATCTTTTGGTGTGAAGATCGTGCGGCTTTTCTGATGATTTGCTAAATTCATGATTAAATAATTTTTCTTTCTTATAATTTAAGTTCGAAGTGTATGCCTTCAAAGCTGTAAAGCTTCATTTTATTAATTCTCTTGATTTGATTAAATAAGAAAGTTCGACGATGGCCTGGGAAGACGAGAATGAGAACTTGTACGGGTTAGGAAAAAATATAAGGAAAACTTTCATTTTTGAAAAAGGGATCAATTTGAAAATGTTAATGTCGACGATTTATATAAAAGGTAAATTGAATAAATAAAGGCTTAAAAATGTGTTAAGCCAAAGTGAGACAAATTAAGGCAATTTTTTAATAATAGTCTCCAACATAACGATTATATTTATAATTAATAAGAAATAATTAAACACCACAATCACGGAGGAATGGATTTTTAATTTCTCGAATAAAGTGGAGTTTCTTATATTTTTACATTAATTTTAAACAATTTTAATTTTTTTTATAAATTTTATTAACTTCTCTCGTATGTTTTATTGCAAGTAATATCAATTATATAAAAACTTTTAAATTTCTCTGAAAATTGTTAAATGCTTTGATTACTAGATCGACTAAATTTTATTAAAGAATTTAATATCGATTAAATTTTATGAAAAAAAATTCCCCAAAAAATATATTCTCGGCAAATTAAATTTGGGGAGCTTGAGATAGTGTAGTCTAAGATTTTTTACTAAATATAATAAAATTATTATTTGTAACTGCATTAAAAGTAAAAAATATTAATTATTTAAAAGTTATTTACAAAAGTTTAAAAAACTTCAATTAATCACAAAAAGTGCATAAAATAATACTAATTAAAAATTAAATTGCTCCAGCAGTCGTTGCTCTGGTTATAAACAGGCGTGGTCAAAGGACTGATCGGGGTAACTCCCAAAAAGCTCTATAACCAGAGAACAAGTCGGAAAGAGTGACGTGGTTTACTATCGCCTTCAGATAATGATAAAGAGTTGTGTGGAGCGAACCCTCTATGACATACGCTCAGGGTAGAGTCTCTCAGCGTCATTAGAATTGCAAAATTTGATTGATCCAATCTCGGAACTCGGAAATGCGCGTATAGACGCCTGGTTGGTTGACCTCCGCACACCCGAATCCCCACGATATGATACCGCCTAGTTGAAATCGTTTATCTTCTTCACGCTGCAACACCAACGGACCGCCAGAATCTCCTAAAGATAAATCGTTTTCAACCAATAAAAAAATTAGGACAATTGGCTTACCCTCGCAGGAGTCGTAACCCCCTTTCTTCCAGCCAGCACAAATGAAGACGTGAGGGATATGTTCGATGTAACCGGCGTCTCTGTACATCGCTTCACATATGGTATTGCTAATAACGGGCACCGCCACCTCCTGCAGTACACTTGGTAATGGACCGTCCTCGTACAGGCGGCCCCAGCCCGTGACGAAGGCTGTTTGGCCGATAAAATCATTGTCACTATCGGGAATACAAACCGGAATAATGTTGGGCTGAAAGATTACGGGCTCATAGAACCTACAGTTAGGGGTATCGAGAAAGAAGAATAAGAGATTATATATTTGCTGATTGCCAAAATGGGACGAGATAATTACCGAAGCAACGCCAAATCATATTCGAATGTTCTGGGATCAAACTGTGGATGCGAGGCTACAATCTGTACGCGACGCTCTTGATAGCTGTATGGTTCCTCCTCCTCAGCCAGATCATATTCACCCAAGCGCATTAAGAGGTCCGATGGTGGTACACTAAGCCACGTAAGCGAAAAGAACAAATGAAAAGTTAGTGAAATGAGAAACAAATAAATTATAGTACAATAAGGCAGACTCGAGGGCCTATGGGCAAGTGGCTTACTTGTCAACACAATGCGCCGCTGTGATCGCCCAATTTTCGTTCAGCAGCGCTGCTCCGCATTTGTGGAGGTACGTCGATGTGCGCCACTGCCGCAGCGAGATCTGCCATGGCCAGCGCCCAAAGGCAGCATTTGAACCACCAACAATACGTGGTTCCGGAAACATCCGACGCCCGCAAACTGAAATGGAACCAGAGGAAATTAGCAATCATTATCAATCAATCGTCGAGTCGAAATCGAGTTTTGGTCAAAAGCAGGCGAGGGGAATGTTTAACAGTTTCAAAATTAAAATACTGCGCAATATTTCATCAATCCAAAGTTTCATTAATCCAAGGTCGTTTTTGCCTCTCTGCAGCAGAAATCAAATAAGACCTACCGCACATCAACTGCCGTATTTATTAAAACAGCCTCTTTCCTTCTTTTTTGTCATTCCAAGGACCAGAATTTTATTTTAAATTTATCCATTTCGAATAGTGCTCAACCGGATCCGATTAACCGATTGCACCTCCGTCGAATTTTTGAAAGCGGATGAATTGGCGTGAGCCTTCTATTGCTTTCAGTCACTGTTATAAGTTTCGCAATCGTGGCTAAGGTCAAATGAAAATTGGACGCGAGGCGGTTAATGCGCGATGTGTGTTTGTGCGCAAGAACGAGAGGTCGTTGCTCTTCATTTGCGATATGTGGTTTTCTTCGATCCTTGGCCAACACGCATCCTTGACTATCGAAAAGCATGGTCGTTTTATTTGGTGTGATGTACGTGTGGTTTTTTTCAAAGGATATAAATAGTTTTGAAAGACAGAAGAACGAGTTTGTCTGGCAGTCGATCGATCGCAATTTAATGTTCTGAACTAGTTGTGCACTCAAACATACGCGCATACACACATACACTTACGCACACACACGCGTATACACATACACACACGTACATACACAAATATACACACCCACACATGCGTATGCATACGTAAGCATCTTTCATTTGCTTTATGTGAAATCGTGTCGTCAAGAGTTTTTCTATTTGTTTGCGGTTACGCCGAAGCAATGCCATTTATTCAATTCTTTTGTTATTATCATTCGTCGTCTGATTCTTTTTCTTCTTCTGATTCCTCTTGCCACTTCGGATATTGTTCACGACGGATCTGTCCTTTTGATATCCATATGATTCTTTTGTACTCACTTTGTCGATAATCGACTCCTTCCCATTGGCTTAACGGAGATGCGGTTGTTGCGTTCGAACTGCCATCCTCTGACGTTGAGGTGATGTTCACGTGCGTGCCGTTGGCGGTGCTCGCAGCATGCAAGTCAGTTGCATTAGCGGTCGATGACATTAATTCGCTCCCAGCAGATTCGTTTGTTTGTTTATCGGTTGTTGTTGATATTGCTGTCGTTGTTGGTGGCGAGCTGGGTATGATGCTGGCTGTTGCATCGGTTGTGTAGTTTGCTACAGATTCGAGTTCGTTGCTTGCCGATGCGTTATTCTCACTATCGCCGCTACTCGACGTAATCGAGACAATAACGGTCTTCTGAGTTGTTCCACTTTCAGGGGCTTCTGTTTGAGAAGCTGAGGAAAAACAGAAGAAGAATAACAAATTATTAGGAAGGGGAATTCAAATATCAAACATATTCTTTTTTACCGTCGAAATTTGTTGTTGTTGTAGTTGGTATTGTTGTTTTATTAACCTGTGTTACTGGTGCTATCGTAGGAAGAGGTACCCAATCGGGCGGCGGTGGGCGTGGTTGCCACTCCATGTCAATGGTCATGTTGGGGAAGATGTCACCAGCTATGTTCGCCCAAGTGACCAGCTCCGGTCTAATAGTCGTGGTGCTAGAGGTGGTCCCAATGGTAGATGTAACCACTTTCGGAAGCTCCGTGGTGGTTGTGAATGCAGGCGTAAATCCTACTGTAGAGGTTACTGTTTTTGTTGTTGTTGGTGTAGGATCGCCACTGGTCTCTGTCGTGCTCGTCGTAGACTTTACCGGCGTGCTTTCTGTTGTTGTTGTTGGTCTCAAAATTAATTGTTCGGTGGTGTTTGTGGTTGTTGTAGATAATTCTGCCTCAGCTGAAGTTGAAGTGGTTGGCTGCAGCTGCAACACTGTCGCTGGCTTATTGGGACCGTCATCTATTTGGGTCGTTTCTATTGGTCTTTTCATTGTTGTGGTTCTTGTAGTTGTAGTTGTTGTTGTAGGTGCCGGTATTGCTGTTGTTTTACTCACACCAAGGGTGGGTCGTGGTACTTTTAGAATTTCTGCGGTTGGTTTGGGCTTGGGACGTGATGTTTTTGCTGTTGTAGGTGCTACCGTCGTTGTTGTAGATTCGGCAGATGATCGGGTGGTTGTGATATTGGTTATAATCGATGTAGTCTTTTGTGTGTCCGAAAAAGATGTCGGTACGACTGGTAGTGCAGTGGTTGGCGGCTTGATAAATGTGCCCGTGTCATTATTAGGCCTTAATGGAATTTTGGGCGTCGGTGTATTTGTGAATGCTGGTTTCTTGGTGATTGTAGGGTGTCGTGTTGTAGATCGATTCATGGGAGATATGTGGGTACCAACACTTGGCCGAGGACGTGCTGTTGCGGTCCACATATCAACTGCCAAAATATCATTGATAGCCTCTATAGCACTTCCTGTAGTAGTTTCGATTGTTTGAAGAGTGGAGAACTTTTCTGGTAGCGTCGTAGTTTTAATGCTTTCTTCAACTTTCGGACTAGCGGTGGTGAGGACTACGGGTCGTGTGGTGGTCCTTCGTTTCGGCGGCTTGAATGTTATTGGTTCAATTGTCGGCTTGGGATTCAGGGATGGTTTCGGCTTGTTAGTTGTTCTGACGACGAACTGCGATATTTTATGGGTCACGGTATCTGTGGTTGGTCTGAAGAAAGACGACGTACTGGGGATGGGCATGTCTGTAGAATGTGCGGAGCTGCTATTGAATGTGGACGCCTCTCTATTGGTCACGTGATTAGCGTTCTCTGTGGTGAGTTTGAACGCAGCGTTTGTGGGCAGCGTCGTGGAGTCATGAGCGAAATGAGAAATTGTGTTCTGATCGATGCTATTGTCGCTGATTTCCTGCGGATATAAGACACTCTCATCCTGGATACAGATGATATGATAGTAAATATTTGATGTGATTTTATAAATTTTGAAGCAGATAGATATTCAACATACCTGCATCTGACAACACGAGCCGAAGTAAAAACGGTCGATGCAGGTGCCCAAATGTGTTCCATTTCGCTTTATGCAGTCGATGGCGAACATACAGACCCCGGAACGACCCGATTTACGCACTATGCATGGCAGATGGCGGATATTGCGCCCTGATTGAACTGGAAGGATAAAACAAGGATAGAACAAGAAAGCTTGCTAATGAATATGAAAGAATTCAGAAGATTGATAAAGTAACCACATTTGGGGATTACAATGAATTCTTTTGAGTCCTCTAACACACCACTTCTCAATTCTAAGTTTATCATTTTCGCTAACAAAACCAGTACTCAACTGAAAATATTGTTTATGCTGGTTAGATTGTTAGATTGTCATTCATTGTAATTGTTTTTAATTATGCAAAGCACGCAAGACAGACGCTACGAAATGAGAAAAGAAAGGAAATGGAAAAGTATTGGCTTCGTAACCGAGTCGCAAGAAGCAGAGAGAATAGTATTAGAACAGAAGGCAAAGCGAAGCACGCTTCGACAAATCATCTTGTCTACGCATAGATAATCGAGTTAAAAAACTTTCTCATTCATCACCGGGGTGAATAGGAATTATTTATACCTGTCTGAGAAACAAAATGAAGAGAAAGTAAAACAAGAGCACTGACCTCTTCTCTCTCCTTTCCCTCATCCACTCAAGAGAAAATAAACCTAGTAAAAAACTAGAATTATTCTCAGTTCAATCTGATTTCAGTTTATCTGCATTTATTGTTTGACTCATTGGCCTCACAATTTGAAATATATTCAATTTTTATATTCTTCGCATATTCTTAATTGCTCACAATTTTATAAATAATGCGATTTTAAAAACTGCTCTTCACACCACTGGCCCCCTTCGATAATAGTCGAAAGCGAAAAAAAAACGTGGAAAACGAATGATGACAAACTTTCTAAAATACCGCTTCAGTAAGATATCCACGGCCATCGAAAAAAAAACAACAACTGTAAGAATGTCGGCAGCAAGAAACGCGCTGTTGTTTGACCCACTTAAAATCATGAAAAAGGTGAAAGAATCTTAAGTAAGAGAGAGAGAATTCAAATTGGAAACCCTCTGGCAGAAACTTACTGCAGCGTCCCGAAAGCAAATCGGCAGCATTCTTAAGCGAATGCGGCAAATTTTCTTAGTTGCGCCTACGCTACGTCAACGTTAGCGTATGCGTCACTGTCTCCGCCGTTCTCCTCATATCAGTCACGGTTAACGTCAACAAGTGCTGACCTAAAAACTCTTAACAGCAACCACAGCACCGACAACAATAACAACATCAACCAAACACAGTATGTTGCGGCATGCGGGCAGTGTTGATTGTTATTGTCGTTACTGCTTTATTGCGGCTTTCCAATTTATAGATGTAAATAAGCTGCGGTGAAAGGACAGCAGCGTCAACAACAGCAACAACAATAACAACGTAAATAACAACAACAACGAGAAATTACTATCAGTATCAAGACGTGACAAACTCGATACGGAGCAATTAGTTTTTGTTGTTATTTTGTTATTTTAGCCAACACCGTTTTGTTTTACTGGTACAATTTTGTTATTATTCCTGAACTATTTACGAATTAATACCGCACAATTTTGTAATATTTAATATATGCTGTTGTTGTATCATTTGCTTTTCACGTTTTTTAACGAACGTTAGTAATTTAACGCTATTATTTTTTGCTAACTCTTCATTTATTTATTTATTTTCGTTTTGTTTGCCTTTTTAATATTTTCCATCAAAGAGAAATATCAGAAATGACTGTTTGGATGATTAAACTCCCCATACTATCTCTCCTTAATAAATCTGACAGTAATATTATTTTTAAAACTTTATTGGATCTGTTAAAATTATTGTTCGGGTAGGTTTGTCTTTCGTTTAACGTGGTTTCCAAAGCACTTTTAACAGTTCCGAAAACTTACGCGAGCCCTCTGGGCTATCTAATCAAGAGTTCGCGATGAGAACACTTGAGTTCCACCTGCAGACTAGCAAATATTTGAGCTGGGAGTAATATACCGTGAACGAAATCTTTTGAAAATATTTAACAAGAAAAAAAAAAATCGAAAATTTAATTAAATTGGATTAAGGGCATCTTCCTACTATTGAATGATAGTTTATATAATTAAATGTCTGCTGAAAATATCGGCCACGTGTTACCTGAAATTAACTTACATTGTGGTATAGTTGGATTATCCACGAAAACCGGAGAGGCTGCAACCATTTGCCCGATATTGCATACGAGAAGGGCCAACGCAAGGGTCAAGGCCAAAGGCCAATACTCCTCGTGATGCACGCGATTTATCTGAAGTGACGAGCATCTTTGTCGCTTAGTTGTCTGCGTGTCTCCCTGTGTAGATGCTTGCAATTCCCCAACAGAGTTGCCACATTTAATGAAACTACTTTTCAAGGTTAAGCGATAACATCGCTCCAAACAATTTTCTTTCCTCCTCCAACGATTTTGGTGCGGCTGTACTTTTGTGGCAGCTGTTGCTTCTGTTACTGCTGTTTCCTTTGTTGTGGTAGCATTTGTTGTTGGTGTTATTTGTTCGACAATTATTTGAGTTGCGCAAAATCGATCTGTGAGCGAGGTTGGTAAATGCCTGAAGAAGGTCTCCATCTGAAAAGAGAGAAATCTAAATTAGTGAAGAATTATAGATGTGAACGATAGACAAATAAATACGAATTGTTTGAACTGAATCTGAATTCAATTACGATATATCCGAAATGATTCATTTATATTTTAATGGCTTCTTTGTAAAATGAAAGTTTCTGTTGAGCCAAGCTTTTCCGCGAATTCATATTACGCAGTTCTAAAAGTTTTAACTTTCTCTCATTATAGTAATTTTTGGTTTCTTTTACGTCTTTTCCCTGGCAAGAAACTAAGAAGTTCATTTCATTTTTATTTAACTAAAACATTAAGAACACTTTCTCTTTGTCTCTCCCTTCCTTTCTCTATCCCTTTCACTCTCGCTTTTAGTGTTTACCAGAGAATTTCGCTTTTAATGTCTTTCGCGAAGCTCTTTAAATTATTCCAAACCCTACAGGTTACAGTGGTTTAAACCCAACTAAAGGGGGAGGGTGGAAAGGGAAAGTGGCTCGGGTTAATGTCGGGAATGGTGGTTAATATAGATGCAAACCATTTTCTACAAGCTACTTTCATTTAGTTCACCCTTTTCAATAAAGTTAGCCACTGCTTATCAAGTTCGACAATGGTAAAACGAGAACGGTTTCCTCGATGTTAGTTGTTTTGGTACGATCTTTGTTTTCTTTTGATTTTTATATGTCGAGGTCGAAGTCGAATTTCTCATTTTTCAAAAAATTCGATAATACATCTAATAATTAAGAACAAGAAACTTTATTTGGATGAGATGCGTGTCATTGTGGATTGACTTTGTAGCAAAAATCAAAAACTTTTTTCTTCTCTTAAAAAACTATTTTCTTCTCTTGTTTAAATAGTTCTAAAAATGTTATTTATGAAGCTGGTTTCTTAGAAGGATTAAAGCAACAATTTGTTACAAATGTAAATCCAAGCGAATTTTCATTTTTCATTTTATTGCTTTCCTTTTCACTTCCGTTTTAAGACTCATCGCTTTTTTGTGACAAATGCAAAAACAACACAATCCACATAATCAACATTTGCAGTATGGAGGATCTTTTTTAAGCATCAAAAAACTTTTCAGCGGGTGAGAGAAGGAAATGATAATTTGCCTATTGAGTGTATCTCGCAACGTCGCGACGTTAACCGTCAAATCAGCCACAAAACCTGTTCACTATTAATCAGTGGCAACCCTATTTGCAATTGAATCTAGATATCTCAGCGGAAATCTTGCACATCAGCGAAAAATCAGCGAAAAATCAGCGAATATATAGCAGAAGGTTTGCGGTTCGACGTCAAAGCAATAACGAATGCAACAACACACGACGCCAAGCGCAACATCATCAACCAGCGGTAGCAGCAGTAGCAGAAGAAGCAGAAAACAAATTAAAAGCCATAAGAAACTCAAGACTCAAGTCTTCAAACTCGCCAAAAGATACACTTGCAAATGTGGTTAGCTGCTAGTTGCCACTATTTGTTGTTGTTGTTGACGTTGGCTTTGTTTATTATTGCTAAATCTGAGGATGAGGTTGCCGAGACTGCGACCGACGTTATCCTGCCGTTACTGGGACTAATCGTGTTTCTTTCTGCCTTCCTTTTATTTTTTATTTTTGTTGCTATTCTTGCTTTACAGAAGCTTCCCTCTTTTTTGTTTTTTCTTCCATATTCTTCTCCTTCGTCCTCTTTCATTTACTTCATATTTCGCATGGGACCAACTTTCGAATAATTCTATTTTTGTATTTGTTCCGTTGCTGCAATTTATGTTAAACTTTTTTCTCTTACTTTCTCACTGTCTCGCTCTCTTCCTTTTCATTTTATTATTTTATTACTTTCTTCTCTTTTTCTAATGCAATTTATATAATTGTGAAAACTACTTCAGAATCAATAGCGTCAACAACAACAACAAAAATAATAATAACCAACGCAATTACCACAAGTTACCAAATAAAATTGTATACGTTGTTTCTTCACTATTCGCCCGACGGAACAACTTGCGCGCTGTGTTGATTGAGGTTGGGGCTATTGCTGCTGATGTTGGCGTTCTTTTGAAACTCGTGAAAATATATGCATTTGTATGTACGTGCCCATGTGTTTGAGCCGTAGAAAGTCGTACTTAATTTAATTCTTCCTCTGCCACAATTTTCGATACTGCCGAGACACCCGAGTGAAGTCTTTAATTTCCAATTGTTGGTCCAGCCGGTTTAAAACACTAAACATACCCATACACATTCAACATCTTAACATAAGTTTGTATACATGTTTAATATCAACAGTTGCACGAACTCAGACTTATTCAATATTCATGTTCTACGTCCTCCTCCTCTTCCTCTTCTCATTCTTTTTCACTCTTCTGTTTTCTTGTTCTTTAGGATCACATACTACACTCGATGGTCTTTCTAAATCATTTCTCAACGGTTGTCTTTCCAAACAGATTTCGAAATTGTTAGTGCGTTTACCGTTGTTTGTTTCTCTTTGACCTCTTTTTTGGTTCCAAATTTCCTTCCCTATTTTTTATCGAACTTATTTTAAAGAAACTAATATTTCCAGAAATTGTTACTAAAAAATTCACCCTTTTCGAAATTTTAACCACTATAGTATGCGATTCTCAACTTCAATTTTGGATCTTAAGTAATCAAGTCAGTCCCATATTAAAATTGCAAATATCTTCCGCTTATTGTAAACCTTCGGTCCGTATATTAAAGAAAACAGGAAATAATAAATTATCGTCGACAAATTAGAAAATTGATCGCAAAAGAGTGTAGACGAAGAAATTAAATGCAATTACCAAAAAAACTAAGAAACAATTATACTTCGCTTCTTCAAAATTATGTTCTTTCAAAATGATATTTAAGTTTATGGTAATAAATGAATTACGATGAAACTAAAAAAGAAAAATTAACAAAAACACACGCAGCGAAATTAAACGTATATAAAAACACCAAGCAACTTTTCAGTCGTTCCTCGGCGTGTCAGCCAACACCGAAATTGTAAGAACAACTGAATTCAAGATGATGAATTGAGAAGCATTCTCCGAACCTAACCGCACACCGACGTGCTTATCGGACAGTTGGACGCCGAGC
The DNA here is from genome assembly GCA_963966595.1 of Physocephala rufipes. Taxonomy (NCBI): domain Eukaryota; kingdom Metazoa; phylum Arthropoda; class Insecta; order Diptera; family Conopidae; genus Physocephala; species Physocephala rufipes. The sequence goes on from OZ016505.1 coordinate 1,056,115, forward strand.
ACACGCAATAGCGCAGGTGATTGTCTCATTTAAAACAATCGCCGAAGGTATTATCATGTCCAACGCTACTGAAACACCGGACTGTCTCTACTACCTTCATGCTACCGAGACCCCGGAGTGAATTCTTTAATTTCCAATTGTTGGTCCAGCCGGTTTAAAACACTAAACATACCCATACACATTTACACACACGCACATATAGGCATTTATCTTAACATAGGTTCGTACATATGTTTGATATCAACAGTTGCACGAACTCAAACTCATTCAATAATCTCGTTCTACGTCTTCCTCATCTTCCTCTTCTCACTCCTTTTCAGCCTTCTGTTTTCTTGTTCTTCTTGTGATCTAAGCTACTCAGTGTATTTTCCAAAGAAAGCACTTTTTTCTTTACAGAAGATATTTTAGGTCACTTTTAGTCACACGAAAATTTTAATAAGTCCCTTAAACTTTTAGGATCACATACTACACTCGATGGTATTTCTAAATCGTTTTTCATCGGTTGTCTTTCCAAATAGATTCGGAAAATGTTAGTGAGTTTACCGTTGTTTGTTTCTCTTTGACCTCTTTTGTGGTTCCAAATTTCCTTCCCTATTTTTTATCGAACTTATTTTAAAGAAACTAATATTTCCAGAAATTGTTACTAAAAATTCACCCTTTTCGAAATTCTAACCACTATAATATTCGATTTTCAGCTTCAATTTCGGATCTTAGGTAATCAAGTTAATTTCAGATTAAAATTACAAATATCTTCCGCTTCTTGTAAACCTTCGGTCGGTATATTAAAGAAAACAGGAAATAATAAATTATCGTCGACAAATTAGAAAATTGATCGCAAAAGAGAGTAGAAAAATTAAATGCAATTACCAAAAATCTAAGAAACAATTATACTTCGCTTCTTCAAAATTATGTTCTCCCAGAATGATGTTTAAATTTATGGTAATAAATGAATTACTTTGAAACTAAAAAAGAAAAATTAACAAAAACACGCGCAGTGAAATTAAACGTATATAAAAACACCAAGCAACTTTTCAGTCGTTCCTCGGCGTGTCAGCCAACACCGAAATTGTAAGAACAACTAAAGTCAAGATGATGAATTGAGAAGCATTCACCGAACCTAACTGCGCACCGACGTGCTTATCGGACAGTTGGACGCCGAGTACACGCAGTAGCGCAGCTGATTGTCTCATTTAAAACCGAAAGCATTGTCATGTCCAACGCTATAGCCGCAGCCACAGCCAAAGTTTGCTCGGCCAAAAACTAATTAATTTCGTTATTTGAGCCACAAGCTGAAGATCTGAATTTCTCCGCAGAATAAGCAGAAATAAGAAGAATAATGAAAAAGGAATCAAACGTAAATAAATATGACGTGAAAAGAGTACTTTTGCACTCCGAGACGCATTCGGAAAACAGAAAAGATATGAGAAGCCGAAGAACACGGAACTCAACTGAACGTGCGTTATAGGCCGATGGAGCACGGCGTGGAATGAATAGAATCGGTTTGTTTGAGCCCCACTCACATACGTATACAATAGCTACCAGCGCGACGCTTCGCGTATAACGGTTCCTATTAAGGCCAACATTCAACATTATTTAAATGAAGAAATTTAAGCCATACTCAACGAAACGTCGTGCCGTGAGCCCAACACAGCACGCTAACTTTACGAACAGGAAAGATAGAAGGCGAAGAAAAGGTGGGGCGACGTCGCTTATGTAAGGATGAGTCCTATTGTGGAGACGGTCAGACATCAGTACACGACGGTCAGTACATGACGAGAAGTATTTTCAGCGCTTTAACATTTTGAAATGAAGCCCACCCTGTTTATAACCACTTTACATACGACCCTCTCGAGAAGAACTGTGTTCATATGTCAGGCCATATGTATTATAAATTTATTAAAGTACTCAGCCAAAGCTAAATACTGAGGGGGAAGAGGAAGAAAAAGAAACAAATTACTTTCTCATCGCATCAGGACTTATTGGCATCTTTTTTTCTGTACTTCTGACCAAAGAAGACTAAGCACTTATACAGTTGTAGTTGTTATTATAGCTGCTGATGTTGTTGTCGTATTAAGGCTTTAAATCACTGATAAAAATCAATCGATTCCCGGTTTTGGCCAAATTTTCATGAAAGCTGTTCCCAGCATGTTCAAAGGAAAGACTTAAGAAACAAACTTATTTCTCGTTGAACAGGGTCGAAGGAAATATTTCGTGTCAACGTCGAAGTAAATTGTAAACACCAACAAAATATTTCCACGAAGAGATTGTCAAAATTTATTGCAGCTTAAAAATGAACTCCTTCGAGTTGGCAAATATCGAAATTCTTCAACAGTATTTTGAAGAATTTAAGAAAAAGCTTGTAGAAGTGTTTATTAATTTGCTAAAAAGCTTTTTTAAATATATACTAATAATACATAAAACATAATTTAACGCTTGTAATAGGAAATTATTAAGCACTCTTTCCTGGGATTATCTTGAACAGGGTTCTGATTGTAATCGGGTTTCTGATCAAATTTACCTCTGATTATACTTAGTTATTATATTTAATACATTCCTCGGGTACATTGAAGTTTCACTTTGTTCATAGTTTGCCGCATACAAGTTGTAACACTTCCTCCGTTCTTATTCTTCGATTTATTCGAATTGTGAAAGGTAACCGCAAAAGAATTTTGCACGCCCCAATATATTCCCAGAATTCATTTTCTTTCGACAAGGAACATAGTAGTTCCTCCAAAAATTAATTAAAATACAGTAGAATGTTCTTTTAGGTTAAAATGATTATGATACAGGCTTATTGTTGTTTTTATCACTACCGCCGCGCTGCATTCAAGACCTTGACTCTGGCGATGTTGCTCAATAACTGGCATGGAACTGCAGAAACTTCTTTCATCAATTTTACCGATGTAGATATTGACGTCTTCCGTCGAGTAACAGGCGGAATTTGAAGAAAGAGAAAACGATAAAGATTAATAATACAATGATTTCGTTGCTGTTGAATTAGATGTTTCAAGGTGGGAAACATGGGCAACCCATGAGGTATAAGAGAGAAGAAAGTAGGAGAGAGAGAAAGTAAGCAATAAAGAGCAACTGATTGTTAAGAGATAAACCGCTGAAGAGAGAAGGTTCCTGATCGGGCCAAGAACTCATTGCCGATTCATGAGTAATATGTGATATTACCCGATTTCGTCGTGATGAGAAAGAGAACTAATTCGAACGACTTCCAAAATCAACCAATTTACCACAAATTGATATTATTTCCAAAAAAGAAATTTCAAGTAACTACGTTCTTCCCTTGAGTATCAAAGGACATGCCTAAATATTCTATCTATCAGTTAACTATTTTTTAATTTAGAAATTCCGCTCAAGTCACAGAATTCAATTGAATTTAAATCTCTCCTTCCACTCTCTATCCCTCCTAGAAATTTGTAGTCCTATTTACTCTAAAACAGTTGAATTCTACTTGGTTAACCTCAAGTTTCTTCTCCTTGCGGAAAAATCTTAAGGCGACTACTGTTTTACCGCTCTTAACTAACTTTGCGCCAAAACAGCAAAGAGATAAAGCCATTTGAGACTTTTTCTTGGTTTCAGTGGGTTCGTTTGTTGTTCAAGTTCAGCCCAACCGGTTGAATGACCTGCACGATTAATATATCGGATGCTATCCGTTTATTCAGAGACTGATTTTCAAATCTCAATAAGTCCAATACAAAACTATTGAAAAATAAACATTGCAGAGTTTTATTTCTTACTTCTTTCTATGTATGCTTGAATTAGAATAGGCTGGTGCTATTTTTAAATTCTTAATATTTAATTAATTTCAACATTTCTTAAACGTTCATTTAATTGGCCACTTCATTATTTTCACTCCATCCTGATTCCATCTGAATTTCTTCTGAGCTCAATCCGTCGCATTAGTGTTATTGTAAATATCGGTGAATTGGCATCTCTGCGTTTGTCTGGGGTATTCAATCAATGACTGGGGCGAACTCAAATATGACGTTAATTTTAATGGCGCCCAGAATTATGCAATCTATTTTCTGAGATCTTCGTTAATCTCGTTATAATAATTTTCAGTATAGAACATTTTAAAGCTACCATTTATAAAATTTTATTTATAAATATGTTTAATCGTATATACATTACAATTGGTTCTCTTAACCTAAATATAAATAAGAATTATATCATTAAAAACATATAGCGCACTGAATTTGCGTTAATAAATACCGGAAAATTCAGACACCGAGGTTTGGGTACGTTACTTTGAAAGATTTCACATTGATTGTCCTTGCTTAAGTACTAACCAATCCCGATATAAACAGGATTATCGTACCAAGGAGAAAAGTTGTGAAGAAGATTGGGAAGAGGAAATGAGGTGAGCTGTCAGTCTCCTTCTTGGTTGGTCTACGTACTGTCGTTCGCCATTACTTTGCTAATCCATGGCACAAACTTTTGTATGTTTGTGTAGACCCCGGGCAGGTGCTCCCGCCCGCATCCGATACCCCAAGAGACCAGACCGATTAGTGTCTTCCGCCCATCAAGTGTCAGTGTAAGCGGTCCTCCGGAGTCGCCCTGGCAGGAGTCGCGACCGCCTTCTTTATAACCGGCGCACAGGAAGACATCGTGAATGGATTCGCGTCGGCCAGCAGCCCGAAACCAGCGCTGGCAGCGATCGTTTGAGAGCACTTCAACCTCAACCTCCTGCGAACAAATGGAAATCATATTTAGGCTTGATTGTAACTAATAGCTTTTACAACCTTACCTGAAGAACAGATGGCACGGTGCTCTGGCCGTGTCGTGTGCGCCCCCAACCCGCAACCGTCGCCATCTTCCCCACTAACTTCGTAGTTGGTGAGGGTAGGCAAACAGGGACGATATGCTGACGATATACAACATTCCGATCGAGTCGGATCAACGCTAAGTCATTCTTAAAGTCGGTTGGATTGTAATGTGGGTGAACCTCTTTGCGATCGATCCCGTACTCTTCGTGGTTAAGGCGTTCCTCCTGCCCCCGTACGTCCCATTCGCCGAGTCGTATCTTCATATTGGAGTTAGTAGTACTGCTGGGATGAAGAACAAAAAAGTGATATTAATTAAAAGGGAAATTCAGAGAATTCATTGATTACGTTGCCACACAGTGAGCAGCAGTGACCACCCAGCGATTCGATATCAAAGCACCACCGCAGCTTAACTTGCGTGAGAGGAAGCCACTCTTGATTAAAGCCACCTGCCACGGATGAGATCCAAATCCGGTAGAGTGTCCACCCACAATCCGGTTGGTACGTGTAAAAACCTCGCCGCAACCTTGAAAAAGTTCACAATCTTTTATTCTTTGAAAATACAAGAGTTTTGTGATTTGTTAAGCTAAAACATACTGTTGAAAAGAAAATTATAAGTGAAAGTGAGAGCAATAAGGTAAGTTTTAAAACAAACTATATTCTACAAGATTTGGGTGAGACACCCTGCGGAGTCTGCGAGGAGAAGTAAGTAAAAGATTTAGACCAAAACTGTCACGATAGTACAATCATTACAGAGACAGAAAGACAAAAGTGTTTGCTTGTGGTACCCGGTACTGGACGGTATGATCCTTTGCCATGGTGGCCGCTGTGTTCCTCGGCGGCTTCGATTGCGCTGAGATCCAGCACGTTTCCTACCGCAAACGACTGTGAATGTGGCATTGTCCCGGGTAAGTAATAATTGTTCGATGGCGCTTGATTTGTTGGATACTCATCGAGAAAGCTCTCCAAGTGATTGGTGATGCCGGTGGTGGAGCTAAGTGTTGCTGAACCAGGACCAAGATGATTGGATTCGAGATCCCAGGTATTAGTGGAAATGCCTCCATTGCCCCCACTAGACACTGATGGACGATAGCTAGTTGGCTCGTGAGCATTGTGAGGACGGTGGGTAGTATGGCCGATTAGAGTAGTGGAAGGCGTAGGCGAGTAGGGAGAATAATGATGAAACTTGTCATGATTGACGTAGTTATGGTTATTGTTGCCATTATGTGGACTGTAGTGGTATACTGGAGGCCTCGAGTCAGAGGGTAAATTGTACCCATGCGATGGTAAATGGCTATGAATTTGCGTAGCCGTAGCGGAAATTGAAGTAGAGGATGGCGAGGAAGATAATTTGTGGGTAGAAGATGGAAGGGAAGGGCTGGTAATGTGGTGGTTATTATTGAACAAATCGGAATAAATGTCATGTAGGTGAATGATGTCGCCTGTTAAATAGTACCAAGTGAAAAAATGATTTAAACAAAAATTTAATAATGATAATTAGAGACCTAATTAAATATTTGTTGAGATTTGAGGGGAAGCGACGTTAACATTGTTAAAAATAATGCAACAAATTTTCATGAAGAACGCCCTCTTTTACTTTCCAAGAGGGAAGGATGTTATTTGTACATTTTATGTGTCTTTCGCACTTTCATTATCATTTCATTTTCTTCATTTTGTCGCGCGTGTTTTTGCGGGCATATAAAACCACCGAGTCATCATTGAAAATAAAATAAATTTTCGGAGGCGAAAGTACATTTGCCTTGGAAAAAAAGATGAAGGAGAGGAATAAATCTCACTTTCAATTTAATTGCCGTTTCCGCTTTATGATTTGCTTGGCATGTAATGGCTTCCGCTATTCCCTAACGAGCGGTTATTTGTGATATTTAGAAATTTATTTAGCTCAAAGTAGAGAAATTTTCTCCAAAAAATAATCTCATCACTTTTTTTTTGTTTTATTTTTTTCTGCAAAAACATGCTTGTTTGTTGTTGTTAATTTGCCAGAGCCCAGAAGAATTTAGTTTTTCTTCATTGTCGACTCTTTCGTTGTTCGTTAAATTATCGGAGCAAAACAACCGTAATTCTCAAGAGTTTGGCGTACGTAAAAATCCGTTATTATTGTTGATGTTTTATTTCTATAATTTTGTAATCGAATAAGGAAGCATCATAATTCGGCAGTGGCTCCCAAATTTCCAATAAACTTTCTGTTTTTTCTTATTTCTTTGCCTCTTTTAAAGTCAAAAATAAAAGATAAAAATTTTGCATTGACAGCAAAGTGAATTCAAATAATAAAAAAAAAGAAATTGAAATTGATAAGAGAATGCCTAAGAAAAATTTATAATAATTTTTTGTTGTGTCGCAGAAGTGTTTGTGAGCCCTTGAACGGTTCAACGTCAAGTCATGTCACTCGACTGTTACTGCTACAGACATACCATACATACACTCGTAGATACATACATGCATACGTACATACATACATACACATAAAGTCACATCTAAATAAAGTTTTGGTAGCTTTCTTTTTTCGCCCTACAATACTCACTCGTGTTGTTAACTTGGCCTACGTGTGGGTCCTCCGGTTGGAGATCTTTGTCGACGCAGCAGGACCAGATCATACCACCCGAACAGAGGTCCAATGGCTTCCCACCGCTTAACACACAAGAAATCGATAAGCCGCACTCGAACTTGTGCCCGCGAAAGCGGCACGTTTGTGGAATCACTAACAGAAAGAGAAATGGAATAAGAGAAATAAAGTATGAAACTGCCAATGGGGTTGGGGGAAGCTGAGATAAGGAGGAGGGAGGGAGAATTAATAAAATAAAATAAACCCATCTTATTTTGAAATTTCTACACTGAGCCAAATTATAATAAAATAATATGTAAATAATAAAAGTTTTTTATAAATATTATCAGTCTATTTTTTTGAAAATGTTTCATAATCTGTATTGAGATTTAAGTCCATAGCGTATTGCATAGAATAAATATTATTTATTCGATATATTTATTCGATATCGAGTTAAAGCCATCAAGTAGCCTACCATCATCGAGCCTAATAATTTGCAACAACAAAAACAACAACGGCAACAGTGACAGCATTGTCAGAGTCTCTCTAAAATCAATGCACCACAAAATTTCGTCCTGCTTCATACGGTGTCGTTTTAAGACTTCTTTCACGATGAGAAAAGATGCAAAACTTCATTTATTCTTATTTCAAAATTTTGCAAGGCAGACACAAGAGGTTCCAGACATATCATTTGATCATCACCCGTTATGATAATCACTTCAGAAACAATAAAAATTTCATTAAATAATTAATTTTATATATAATGGTAACCATTATTTTTATACCTCCATGAACTCTTCCTAACTGTTTCGAATTAAAAAAACAGAGGGCTTATGGCAGGGGCTCTGTATGGGGGTATTTAGTGCTAGCATGTTGTTGTAACCAATGTTTTATTACTGTTGCGTAATATCTGTTGCAAGCAAAACTACAAATAAAGATTGAAAACCAAAAAACTCTAAAGATTCGGTTCGAAAGTAAAGAGAAAAATTTAAAAACGATTACTACAAAAAAGCTTGTTTAATTTTGTTTTGTTTTCAATTGGAAAGTCGTGTTTTGCTAAATGCAAAAATAAGGTATCAGGAAGCATTTACACATGACCCTGAATTGTTGGACATATCCTCCTGCTCCCACCGCTTTCTATCTAATCTTGTCGCCATTATATAAATTTACTAATGATCTGCCTAAAGAATGTTTAGCAGTTATTTTACTTCTCGCCAGCATATCCATGACAGTGCTCTGCCCGTAGTAGCTGCTGCTCCGCCTCGAGAGCGCGTCCAGGATAATTAAGTCGTGTTCTTGTTGCGACGTTGGATATGCCATTACGTACGACATGAGAAGAAGAAGAGAACACACAAGCACACAATCGAATCGGAGCCATATATCCTTTCTATAGCGTCTTCTGGTGATAAAGGACATTCCTTGAGTTTACTTGACAAGTCTTCACGCTACTAACCCTCTGACATATAAATCAAAATTAAGAAAAACTGCTTAGCCGCAAAGGCTTTGGCTATAAAGTAAAGGACTTTCACTTTCACTCGTTTCAAACTTTTCTCGTTTTCGGAAGTCTGGTTTGGTGTGTTGGTTTTTCACTTTTTCCATTTGAACATTTCCGTTATCCCGGGTTTACCCGTTTGTATTTAAATAGATAAAATGTTAGCAAACAATAGTACTTCTTTGAAAATCTGCTTCAGTTGCGTATGCGCAATTAGGTGACTGAATGTACTGACGGTGCTGATAAAGACTAATTGCCAAGGTTTGGGAAATTGTCATGTAAACATCATCCAAATATTCAACATTCACAAATTTCACAAAATGTAAGAAAGAAAACTGCGAACAAAACAGTCGTATTGAAATGGAAAGCTTTAATTGCCTGTTAAAGCTCCATGTTTTTCGCTTTCCGCGATAAAATTGCGAGATCCGTTGCTATTCGGTACAATTCGATGTTTACAGTTTCAAGACAAACTAAGAACTAACCGATTGCCAAGTGGGCAACACGTCTTCAACTCGAAAACAATTTTCTTTCCTTTTTCTTTTGATGTAAAGTTAGACATTGCTGCCTTCGTTTGGTGCTCGTTGGTGATGATATTGTCGGTGTTGCAAGAGATGACAAAGAAATGAAGAAATAAATGTAAAAAAGAAGAAAACGACGCCAAACACGAATTGACAATGAAAGGCGGTTTGTTATTGTTCCTTTTGCCGTTGAGAAATAGCGGATAAGCCCCGTTCAAAAGGTCAAATTAATACAACAAGATCAATGACGAAAGCAGTGCAATGTCAGGATCTTTCAGGAAATAGAATGGTAAAATTAAATTTCAAATAATTACGACCTTTATAGAAAGGGATAATTGCTAAAAATCTGCATGAAAGTTTTGTTCGCTTTTCATATATACCGCATTCTTTAAAGTGTGCGCAGAGTATACTTAGAACTCTGCGTATACCTCAAAGAACGCGATATACATTCCGGCGTACATGACCACATTATAAACATATTTAAACCCTATTTTCTTTTTTAAGGCCCGGTTGTTGCGGGTGTAGAGTATAAGAGCCAAATTAAAACCGACTTTTTTTGACCACGATCATAAAATCTTTACCATTGAAACACAGAAACGATTTTGTCGAAAATGGTTTTCAGAATGCTTTCTTTTTCCTTTCTTTAAAATTTAATGATGTTACTGCTTGCTGTTGATTAATGTTGTTAACTGCTTCAATCGTTGTTAGTGAGCCCTTCCTAGACGCTGCAGTAATTTAATTGCTCGACTGTAACACTTTCTTCTTGGAAATGTGATGCTAGCAAGATAATATTTCTAGTTTTCTCAGCTGGGTGAATTTAAAGGTAATCAGTCAGAAAATATCCCCTTTCACTGAATGATTTCGAGAATGAGAAGAAGAATAAGAAGGAGAAACCAAATCATTTCATCAATCATTGTTTAAACAAATATTCTTTATGTTTTCAATGAAAGAGCTAAGAAAGATGGGACGTAAATTTGGAACAATAAGTCTATAAATTAATGATATTTCGTCGCAAAGAAATTATAATCACATTTATATAATAAATACTTGCGGTGTGACAGCCATTAAAAAGGTGAAATACTTTTCTAAAATTTTATAAAAATCTTTAAAAATTAGTAAAACTAAATTAGTAAATATATTTTTATAAAAATTAGTTCTCTTATAAAAAACAACTCCGGTTGTTGTTGTTGTACATAGTCGCGACCATTAAAGTTGGGGAGTTACAAACTTGGACTGATTTAAGGATCGCCGCCTAGCAAATGTTTGCCAGAAATGTTATAAAATTTACTAAAGTATAAATTCATAGATTTTAATGATTGTTTAATTTTTTTAACTAATTGCTCAATTTTAATCATAAAATTCTTTCAGCATTATATTGTAATCTAACAGAAATTGGAAAACGGAAGACTTAAGCAACGAACTTTGTTCGTTGCATATGAACTAGCTCCGAATGCTTCTGAGCAGACGTGTGGAACAGTATAGTATTAACTTAAATTTATTTCGTCTTATCTTAGCTTATTGTATTCGTTTGAATTCGTTTGGATTATACTAACAGTCGAGTTCATCGAAGAACTTTGCTTTCTTTGGCATTTCCTTGGTGATAGATTGCTTCAGCTCAGAAGGAATCACGTTATTGTATATCGTATTGTATGAGTAGCTGCCCATGCCACCAAATACGAAAGAAAGTGATTGCAGCCACGTGATTAATAGGACAATAACTCCTCGAGAGGGTAATGAGACGCCTTCTATCAGAAGCATAACAACAACAAGAAGAGCAATAATAATCACTGTCACAAATCGCTAGGTGTTTATTTTTATTTTTCTCGTATTATATTCTTTTAAAATATTAAAAAATAAGTATGAAGGTCGTAGCGGTTAAGCATTATTTTGATTCAGTGAAAATTTTTATTTTACACAAATTTGCAAGATTTACAAGATTTAAACCGGTTTAGCAAAAAATCAGTTTAACCGATGGAGTCTTTGTGAAGCTCAACATTTTATTAAACCATTTGAAAACAAAACTTTTAGTGCACTCGCAGAAATAATTAAGTGTTCGGTCCGGTCTTTTGACTGGACACCGTTGGGGCCGAAAGTATTTGATAAACCGTCCGCTGCAAAACTTTTTCCAGTACTAACGAATCGCACGGCGATCATTGACTGAATATTCGGCCGAGCTTAAAGGGAGAGGCGAAAATAGCATTTGCTGTGATTCAGCAGTATCAGCAATGTAACAAAAGTGAAATGAACGACCAGAAAGCGCTGCCGTTTGCCTGTGTCGTGGGAACGAGCCGAAAACAACGACGAAGCGACAACAAAGTGAATAAATGAAACACAGCGTATGTGTCTAAATCGCTTTGGAGAGCCGCTTAAGCTAATGCCAGTAAGAAAACCTAATAAAAATCAATAAATTGCAACACAGGCAACGGTAACGTAAACACGGCCTCCGTGGACAAAAACTGCATATAAGAGACGAATTAACGTAATGTTTTCTTCGCGGTTTTGATAACTTTCAGTTATGTTTGGTGTATATAGTCCTCAAGCCTTTGTTGGAAATTTAAGTAAATTATTGACAAGTTCAATCATTATTATATAATTTTTTTTGTAAACTATAAAATACATTCGATTTTCCTTCTTATTCCCGTCCCTCGTATTGAAAATGCTTTTAGGAATTGATTGAGATGATTCGATGTTGGTTAACATCGGGGACTAATGTGGACACAAAACAATCGAATGTACAGACAAAAAATAATTTTTTAAAGGCAAAATGATCGACTGTGAAATTGGTGAATATTCTATTCGCGAAATTGTATAATACTTCATTAAAACACTCACAAAAATTATTGGAGTAGCCTTATTTTACTTCAATAACTTCCATCCTCCTCGTTCACTAACCTAATTCTTCACTTCCTTCCAAGGGTTACGAGCAGCTGTTAACTCTGATTAGAGCCTATAAAATAGCGGTCGATAGAAACTGAAGCACGAGCATTGGCCCAACGCATCAGACAATAATTGCATAACGTAACGTATGCTACGGCAATGGCAGTCACAGAAACAGTAAGCCGTAGAAAATATTGATTGTGAAAGAAAATGAAACAGCAATGAAAGACGAAGAAGGCAAATGGAGACGAAAAATAAGAAGAAGATAAGAAGAAGCAGCGGCTGTTGAAGGGCTTTTTTTATGCTTTTACTGATCGATTGTGTCTCTTTGCGCGCACTTACGTACGCGAACCGGCGTATCGAGGGCAGGAGTAGATTAAATAGATCGGCACATAGTTGAAATTATGTCACCTGGTACTGAAGACAAATTCCAAATGAATGCGGCCAACATTGGTATTGGTAATATTGTAAGCGTTTTTATTGCATCTTTACGTAACTCTGTAGAGCTTTTGGAGCCATACCCGTGCCAACGGTGAAAGTGTAAAATGTTTACGATATGAAATCTCTTGGAAATGTTTTTTTAATCTTTTGTTACGCTGGAAGAAGATCATTCTTAGCTGACAGAGATAGATGGGAGGAATATAATTAAAACTTTAATAGGAATTATAGAAATTTATTAGCCTCTACATTAATAACATGTATTAATCTTTTTAAAAAAATAATCTTGGAGATACAAAATCAGTTATTCTGAAGATAACAAATGTTGTTTTACCTAAATACATATATTACCGTATTGATGAGCTGTAATATTTTTGAACTCACTTTGATGTAATTCTAACGTTCTAGGAGTGTTCCCGCTGTAAATGTGAAATCTAAGCGAATGGCAAACAAATGACCAAGTCGGCGCAAAACTTATATTTGGTTCTATAAAAATTGATAGGAGTTGTACAGAACCATTTCCTGAATCCACTTGCTGGTTTTCTGAATATTGTGATATATGCCCGGCTGATGATCAACGCCACATCCGAAGCCAGCACTAGTGATCCCGACCAGTGTAAAACGACCACGTTCCTTGACAATAAGCGGACCACCCGAGTCACCTACAATTCAGAACACAAACATTTGTCAAAATATCGAATACATTTTTTTACAATCATCGGTAATACCAAAGAAGGTTATTTTTATACCTAAGCATGCATCTTGATGCCCATCCGAGTGGCCCGCGCACAACATTTCCTCATAAAGTTCTACATTAATCTGCTTACTGACGTGCCATCGGATGCATTCCAAGGAATCTGCGGGATACGAAGTAGATTACTAAAAAACTTTTCCCGGGTTTCTTTTCCCTCGGTAATTTACTTATTATTGGAACAACGGCCACACGCAAGACGTTTGTCCCTGAGTGCCCCGGGCTGGTTTCTGTCTTACCCCAACCAGCAATCATACCCTCGCGACCAACGAGATTGATTGGATACTGAGGCAGGCAAATCGGCAGAATATGCTCACTAGAGGAAAGAAAAAAAAACAAGCCATAAGGACTACCCACATCCTATGCTTTGTCACCAACTTGAATTCTGTTGGCTCGGTCAGCTTAAGCAACGCAAGATCATAACGGTCCGGTTGCGTCAAACGAAACCTAAAACGAGGATGAATGATTTTCTGCAAAACGTGATGCTTTTCCGCCGGTAAAGGTTCATGAAAGGAGTCCATGTTTTGTGTGTCCAACTCGCCAAGAAAGACGGTAATATCTTGAAGCCTCGCTTGCTGAATACAATGAGCTGCAGTGGCGATGATATTGTTCGAAACCAATACGCCACCGCACTGAAACTCGCCAATACGTACATGCGCCTGCCAAGGATACTCGGCAAATCGCGCAGGCCGGCCGCCGATGATACGCTTGTGAAATGCACGTCGTATGCCAAACGGCATACCACATTCCACCTGAAGAATAAAGAAAAAATTAAATAAACCTTATGTAATTTAATCGAGCTCAAACATATACCGGTACATAAAGGCTATTGTCATTACGTCTCTTAAGCATGACGCTTTTCGGCAGATGAGCGACTTTTTCACTGTATTCTTGAACGTTATCGCCAAAAGAGGGTAATGCAGAAACTTGTGGATCACTGTTATCACTGCTACCATCGGTGTCACTACTGTCGTCGTCACTGATATCGGTAATGCAGCACGAGAATAGCCATTTGTTGGACCCACAGCCTTTGGCGTGTTGACCACCCTGTAACCAACATGAGAAGGAAAGTTTGCACGGCCAGATGCCGCTTTGGTGCAAACATTCTGATGGCACACCGAGTATGGTGTTAAGTATATCTAAAAAGAATACCAAAGTGTGCAGATCGTATGCAAGCGAAGTTATATATGAATATTTTCTTACTGGCTTTAGCTAACTGACGAATACTTAAAAAATCCATGATCGTTACGCTCAGCAAAAATATTGTGGCTTTAACAAGCATCGCATCGTAGCGGGATGGCATCGGTTTGGTCCATCGATTCGTAAACAGCTCTTCGCAGCGTAGATTTGCCCCAGTTCGAACTGTGGCTTGGTTGATTATAATTCTATTGCTCTTGTTTATGTTAGGAACTGGCTCTTTTTTATTTTCCTTATTCTGGTTCTTCGTTTACTTCGTTCACTTCGACTGACCATTCAAATCGGCTGTAAAAAGTTATGCGGATGTCACACATTTCATTTTAAACCCCGTCTATTGGGCTACATTTTTACTCTCGACTCTATTCAATTCGGCTAATACGATATTGAAATTATAACATTGGGAATTGTGCATAGCTCGATTTGTGTGACAGTCGATTAGTCGATTTTGTATGACAGGGCGCCAGCGCCACACGACGCGACACAAGAAAAATGAATTGGAATATTTCACTTAATTACTGCGTTTACCGATCCAGTATTTTTAATGTCATCTATTTACCCTCTTACGATGTCCTGCAAAATAAAAAAACTACTCAAAGTAGTCCTTTGCCGCGGAATAATCGGCTCAATTTGTTCATTTCAGTTAGAAACCTTATTTGATTAGGGGCTCAGTAACAGGGCGGAAATGATCAAGTCTTTTACAACAGAATTTCTGGCCATAAACGGACATACAAAAATCTATACATTCTTATAGTACGAATTAAGATTTCGCGTGTAAAGGGTTTTCCGCTCGTGTAAGAAAATACCGATAACAACAAAAGCTAAGAATCCAAATGGGAATGAAAAGTTAAACGGTAAAGCCTTTGGATATTTGATCTTACATTTCGCCCTGGATCCAACTACCCGAACTTTACGTCTTTAGCTAGCACGAAATAAATATGAAATCAGTCGAGCCAACTGAAAAAGGAAAAGAAAATTCGAACCAAACGCGCCGAGTGTCTGAATTTTACTAACGATGGCTAAAACAAGCGCTTTTCACATCGGTCGCATGCCCGTACGTCAAATTGAATGAGCGAGAGAAGAAATTGATATCTAAGAGCCTTTAGAAAAATCCGCATAGAATATAAAACGAGAGAATTCTTATGCTTTGTTCTCTTCGTAGTTGCAAACAGTAATTGATAAATATTATAATGATCATTTTCCATCTCATATTCCGTTGATTTCATCGTCACTGAATATCGAATTCTGACCACTTTAAAAACTCGAAAGTCTATTGAATAAATCTTTATTAGATACTCGAAACGGCGCAGTGCTTCATCTAGAACAAGCTCGCTGGGTAAAATTACTTCTTTGGTTTTTTAAATTGGTTGGATTGAAAGAAGAAAAAATTGTATTGGGGAGTGGTTGCTTTCCACCCGTTTAAGCGGGAGGGGTGGGGATTTTTGATAAAAAATAAGACTTCAATACAAAGATCGCCATAAAAGACTGCAACATACCTTATTGGGAAGCTAATATCCTTTTCAAAATATATTCATATATTTCCGCTATTTCGTCACTGTTTTGTCCATTTCAATCATAAATTATAATTACTTACTTTCGGATTTAATCAGAAATATATTTGCCTATATATTACCCTCCCCCACCACCACACTCTTACAATTCAGACCTAGAAGCAGGAGAAAGGCAATTACATCTACATTAATTATTCTTGCCTACATCTAGTGACGTGTATTTCTTATCTTGTTCGAATTCTTTGCTTATCTCAGATTGAAGAGATAAACATAGAATCGCTGTTGGTACAACGTTGTCTTCCTTGCCTTGCCTAACACAACGTTATATCCTTAGGGTATCATTCATTGCCTGGATATTCATCTGATGATATCGTTGTTTATATAAATCGATCTCACTTAACTATCTCGAGCTCCGAATTGAAATAAATCAAAAACAATATGCTTCTACTTTAAATTCAACAACTTCATTCATTTTTGAGAACGTCCTCCAAACTATTTCTCAACCTGTTTGTGTTTTTCTTCAAATACTTGCATTCCTTGGAAGACTTCATTGGAAGTCCTTATTGTGCCTTCAAGTTTGCGCTGTGGAACATGCAGTTGAGGCATTAGACGCGAGGGTAACTAAAACCTTGAGACTAGTCACCTTGAGCTACGCCTGATCTATAATTGCTTTATAATTCCATTACAATCCTCCCAACAGTCCGCACATCACCTTCCAGCAGGTGAGCTAGCTCTACCCGAATATTTTTATTGAAAAGTGGAAAGTGCAAATCCTTCAATAATTTGATTTTCTCTTTATAGTATAAATATAAATATTATAAATTTATTTACAAAAAACTAATACAACGTGTTGCGATACGTTTCTTTTCTTCGCTTGCTCCGAATTACTTTGGGACAATCGAAGCCTAAGAATAATTTTCGCATTTCTATTTTTCGCAAGCCTAAGAATAATTATCAGAATGGAGGGCGTTACAATATTTTGGAAATATTTACAAAATTAAAGTGCATTAATGTCCTTTAGAGAGTTTCAGAAAGAATTTCTATTCTCAATAAGGATCACTGCCTTTGACTTGACACAGTATTCGAATAGGCTACGGATTCAGCGTCAAACCGACTACGTAAGAGATCCAGTCGACCGTGTAGGGTACACGATGGTAGATGCCGGGTTGGCCACGAGAAGCGCATGAATATCCGGCTGATACAATACCTGTCGAAGAATGTGACTTACAATTATAAGGTTCAGTAGATGCTATAAAACGTTAGTATTCACCGATTAGATACCATCGTCCGTTCTTCTCGTGCATCAGGGGACCACCAGAATCACCTTGACAGGAATCTTTACCACCGTTCCGATAGCCTGCGCACATCATTTCTGGATAAATGACTACGTTAATTCCATTTTGGCGATGCCATTTTTCGCAAATTCTGTAAATTTATCATATAAAACCATTTGATATTGTGACGTAAAGTTACGAAGGGGTTTGTGGAAGCGAAATACTCACCGATTTTCTATTACCGGGACATCTACTGCCTGAAGTGTCTTTGGTCGCAGACGAGAACCCGGATTTAAGGCGCCCCATCCGGCTGCCCAACCGAATTTACCCAGAAAATCCTCATTTTTTTCAGGCAGACAAATCGGTGCTGGGGGTAAAAAAGAAAACCGTAGAAATATGAAAGCATTGACGAAGGATAGAGAATGAGAATGAGTGGGAGAGAAAGGAGGGGTGAAAGACAGGGGATATTGCGATATATGTTGCAATACGTTACCAATATGCGGCATAAAGTGCACCTGTTTCTCGAGCGTCAGAACCGATACGTCGAATCGATCTGCTTGCGGAGTGAACTTGAAGTACGGATGTACATCTATACGTCGCACTGCGAAAGTGTAAGCAGGCAACGGTTCGACAGCTGAGTTAATGACGTAATCGCCTAAAGTCACATGAACTTGTCGAGGGGCAGCACGTGCCACACAATGACCAGCAGTAACAACATGCCGTCTCGACACTAGTGAACCACCACATCTGTGAACACAGTTAGGAGAAGAGAAGAATATTAAGGTACTTATCATGTATCAAAATGAAGGCGCTCCTTTCCGAATCTTACCTTGAGGAACCGATACGTATATAAGTTTGCCAAGGAAAAGAACCGAATCCTGCATCATCACCGCCAACTATCCTTCGCTGTGCGGCCTGTTTAGCCAAAGAGATGCCACAACCTAATTAATCAATTAATGGACTACATGTATTAATAAAGTGTATGAGGACAATTTCGAAACAGAAATGATAGAGGATTATACAGGTCGTGGGCAGATGTATATACTGTGATGTTAACTGGTACCGATGTTTAAAATATATAAATGATCTTAAGGATTTTATAAAATCCAGAAAATTCAACAATAAAAAGGATAAATAAACAAAGATTAATAACAAACGTTTTCGTTCGTCGTCGTCGTCGCCGAAGTGACAGATGAAGGGGCTCTGAAGAAGTCCAAATGGCTGCCTGTCAAAGCAGGATAACATCTCTAATGAATAATCTTTAAGTTGCTCGAGATTTAGAGCGGAGTAATAAAAAGTAAAGTAAAGTAATAATCCATAGCATTGGCCTTCACTTAAAAGGAATTTGTGTAGATTGTGGCAATTTTTTATAAAATTCGGTGCCCATGAATTTGTTTAGGGTTTAGTGATTATCGCATGCTCCATGCAAAATATTAGTAAACAATTCGGTCCCATCAAAACAAATTAATCTTCTTATTCAGAATATATCGATAAGAACGGACCCTGACTTGGCCTAATTTTGGACTACATCGCAAATATAAAGGTGATCCGAGCATGTTTTAAACTGTACTTGCACTATATCATTAATCCTTAACTTTTTCGTCTTATTCTTCGTTCACCCTCTTCATTTTCACAAATAGAAGTCTGTGCCCTCAAACTGGTCGCATACATATTTACCCCGTAACAAAATTAATGTGGTTTCTTTAGAGGAAATCGGAACAACGACATTCTTTAGAAGTCGGTTTGAGTTTTTGATGGAAGCACCCAGTAACACCTCTCCAGATGTCCCCCGCCCTGCATACCCTCGGACTGCTTTCGAATTGAACTATTTTTTTTTATTTTGTTAGCGAGGAATTCTAATAAATGTATGCGGCTGCACCCCATTCACGAGTCATTCTAACTACATCCACCGCGGCAGCCACAACCGATTATAACAAATTCCATTGGATTTTAAACTCACTCGCATCATTTTTCACCGGTCCGAAATTTTTATGCGGAATGTTAGTCAGGTCAACAGTGCTGCCAGCGGATTCCGAGGTATGCAGGTTAGCCGACTTGGCCGTCCGGTGGCAGCAACCACGAAGTAAGCCATTACTGCAGGTGCCCTGAAGCAGCCCGCCGGACATCCAGCAAATGAGAAAAAATTCGCAAGTGCCGCCACGATGCTGACATCCCAAATCGCTCGTCAGGTCAACTGATTGATGTTAAGAGGTCAATGGTCGAGTATTTGGAAAAAAAATCCAATGAATTTGAATTGAATTAATTTATGGCCAAAAATAAGCTCGAAGGCTTCGATAATTCAACCCTTTTCAGTGAAACAAAAAATGGATAGAAGGAATCACTGGAAAACGGGGACCGCGATACAGCTTTGCACATAGGCCGAACAGACTAAAGACTAGACTCAAATCGTGTGAAATTAAGAAAATGTTAAAAAGAAGCAAACCTTTTTCCTTGAAGGTGTTTGCTGATTGTGGTCCATTCGCAGGTGGGCTATTTTCGCCGGTAGCATCTATTTTTTGTAGGCTAAATTCATTTCGTATATCCTGAATAGCCGCCAGATCATTTATACCAAAGTTTTGGTCCCTGCCAAGGAAATAATTGCTTTATGAGCATCAGTGGCTTAGAATTTTCTCATGACTCACCTGAAGGCGACGTTGTCACTAAAGTAGACGCCACTGCCGACACCAGTGGTGCCTGTCGTACCGATGTTATCGTTGGATGGGAATATCACTCTCGGGCTGCGCGACGATTTAAACGGGTAGAAACGGCTTTTACGAGAACTCTTGTAATCCGAAGAACCGAGATATTCACTTAAAGACTTCTGTGGTATGAAAGGGCGTGGTGGCCCAGTTCTAAATTCCATATCCGTGAAGTGAATACCCCTCTGCTGGCGCTGAGGCAAAGCAGTTATTGGCCCGTTTATATCCCCGAACTTAGTCACCTCATCCCGGAATATCAAGCTGGTGGCTGCTGAATTTTGCGTGTAAGGCCTGCTGATTGTTGTCGATCCTGGGAATTCGATTGGTCGAGATGCTCCGAGCGACGCTTCCGTATCGAAAATAAGCTGACGTTTATGCTGTGTGTCCGGTTCAAAAATAATAGTAGATCCACCATCTTCATTAAAGGGCTGTTCAAAACCAATAGACTCATCGAATAGGGTTGAGTCCTCGCGGTACGACTTAGGGTGGAATGGGGTGGTAGGTTTCAAACTATATCTGGCAAAGTTAAAACCGATGCGGCGGCTGGGGTTGTCAATCGCATCTGCAGCAAAAAGATCGCCTTTTTTATACGTACCCTCTGCAACATCTGAGGTCATAACGTTCGCCCCAGTCTCACTTTCAAAAGTAACCGAATGATTTCGCATTGTGTGGGGAGACTCAGACAACAAGTAGTGGTGTTGTTGTAGGGGAATATAAGCATAATTCGGACGGTGGGTCTCTCCCAGAGTTGCATTTTCCAACGGCACCACCTGTTTGGGTATTGTGATGGGTGCATTGCTATCGGATTGTAGCTGAATCGCGGGTATGGCAACTATTTCCACAGAACCAGAATCGCTCGATTCAAGAACATCTGATCGCCTCTCTACGAAAGGTGCTAGAGAACTGCTTCGTTTGTTGTGCTCCAAGTGGTAGCTCCCAAATTCTACGTCCCCTCTAGGATTATGTTGTTGTTGTTGTTGGGAAATTTCCTCATCGAACTTGGTGAATGTATTGTGCGGTGCTAGCAGATTGCGTGCAGTAGGTGTCACCACACCAGAAGTGGATGATGTACTAGACGTCATAGTAAGTTGTCGCGGTGGATCCATTTTGGCCGTAAAATGTGGCGATTCGAAAAAGGTAGGGTTGAATTGCATTTGGCGGGCCAAAGGGTACCGTAAAGTACCCTCAAGAGCTTGACTGACTACTAGACCAACAAGGATTCCTAAAAAGCTCCATGTTTGTATCGCTAACATTGTAAACCATCGAGCTAGCAGATGTCAATGTGTCGCTGCAGGGAATGAAGCCGGAAGAAATGGATTAGAGTTGTTAAATAAAATTCCTTAATTCGCTGGAAGTACTAGCTTTACTCGACTTTAATTCGAGCTGTTGTTGGAGCTCCTGAAGTTATTACAGAGTTGAAGTAATGAACACAGTCTTAACTTGGCTGGCTTGTTTTTGACGCAGTCACTGATTTTAATCCACTAAAGTCAAAAACCTGTAGCATTCCTCATAGGTATTTCACTATTCGTCATTTACGCAGCGAGCGTTTTGTCAGTGTTTTACGACGAAACTGAAAACGTTGAATGTGCAGTAGCCACGTTGCCGAGATTACTTCCTTCTTTGTTCAAACTGGATATCATGCAATTGTTTGCCTTTGAACATCAATTTTTCAGTTGTATTTGCTTCTTTCAAACGGCCGGCAGTTATATTTTTACATGTGACGTTCACCGCAGACTGAGTCTGAACTTGAGCCGCCAATTGCTACAACGGCCGGTACGCACACCGCAGGTTGTTGCTCTCGCGTGTATTTCAAACAAGTGGACCGATTTGTACCTGGTGCTGATTTCTCGTGTTGTTGGTTGCAAGATAATTATCGCGTTTGTTATTGTGTGCAAGAGACTGCGACAACGAATATCGTCAATGATTAGACTGTTATTGCAAGTTGTTGCAATTCCAGGCAATTTTGCTAGCGGTTAATGGCCTTGCAGTGCTCTTGTGATCGGTCCAATACGAAGTTTGCAGCCAGCAGTCGCTTCTAATTCCCGACCCTACGTTGCGCCGTCGTCCACAACTTTCTTTCAAATCATCTCACTTCGGGGCAATCACAGGCAATGCGGGCGTCTCTCAGGGATTTCTATGATTGTGGAAAACAAACAGCAAATTTTTAAAATTTTGCAATGACGAATTACAGTAGAAAATGAAATGAAGGAGCTAGCAAAGTTACTGAGAAATATATACTTAATTTGGATAAAAATAAGGGTGAGAGAGAGAAAGAGAGAGAGACAGAAGAAATTGAAACTGAACCCGTTCAGTGAAAAATTATTATAAACCCCTGAGACGTACCTGTAGCAATAATTACTTTTATTGAAATTGTTCTTGACTTATTAAGGAGTTTTTATTTCTAATTCGACATTTCTTTGTAAGGCCTGAATGAAAACAATCTTTTTTTTAAAAAAAGTCATTTTTAATGTTTTTAGGAAAATAATTTGAATTATTAAGATAATCTTTAAAGTAATTCTTTGAAATAAATTATTGGCATCTGAAAATGGATTGTTTTACCAAAATAGTTTTCGATTACGTTACTTTCACGTATCTCTAATTTCTTTAATTTTTTCGGATTGGATTCTTTTAATTTTTCTTATTTGTATTATTGGATTGCGGTTTTTCGATTTGCGCACTGCCCTCGACGCTGCGCCAAATTCAACAATTAATTAAAGCAGAATCTGGAATAGAGGATTTGCTAAGGCATTCAACAAGACGCCTGTAAGCAATAAAAACTGCTAGCTAACAACAGCAGCAACAACAACATTGTAAATTTAAGATAAAAAAGACAATAAATAAAACTACTTGAAAGTTCGGTTATGAAATCGAGAGTGGCGCAAAACTCGAAAAACAACCAACCAACACAAACCAACCGAACCAAAGCCAAAAACAAAAAAGATTAACATAAATTAACACTTTTTGAAATATCGGCAGATAGGAAGAAATGAAAGGCATTGAGCTGAATATTGATGTAATTCGCTACATTTTATGGAAATTATGTTGTTGTTGTTGTTTTTGTGGTTCTCTTAAAGGAAGAGAAGAAACGCAAAGGACTGTGTGGAAGAGAAACTCCGCAATGAAGCCTTAAAGTATCCTTTTCCTTCATAAACTTTTCAGAGTACTTCAGCTTTTTTGGTTTCTAAACTTATCAAACCGAAGCTGAAGTCTATGAACAACAGCAAGTGGCGATGGGGTAGTCTATTTTTTCACGCTGGTGAAGCATGTAAAACTCTTACTTTCGTTGTCACAATACGGTTTTGTCTTCTACTTCAACGTTTTGTTTTGTTTTGCGTATTTCCTATCAGATATGATTGCTTCATTTTTGTTGTACAATTACGATTACTACCGCCATTGCCTTTGTCGCAATGCTTAGACAATATAATCGCTCTTTCTTTTGTGTTGAAATGTCAGTGTTGTTTATCATTTATGATTTCTATAATTGATATTGCTGTTCGATATTTATATCGAAATCGTTCCTTTCATTGATATCGAATGAACTGACGCTAGCACTGGCCTTCTTCAAGATCGGTCTTCACCGACACTTCGACAAAAAAAAAACGACGCTCGAAGTCAGCGACTTGGATGCGAAGAAGAAAGCATTTGGTGTGCCTGCAAAGTTGCGTGTGCCATGTGAGACAGCATCTAATGTTGTAGCTGGTATTAGCATCAGACAACATTGTAATGACCAGATAGGAGAAGAGTGTGAGAGAGGGAGTGGGTGAGAGAGAGAGAGAGTAATCGTTTACTGTGTGTATCATCGTGCGGTCATTCACTATCCATTGCTTTATCTTTAAACTCCTTTGAACCGCTGTTTCTAATTATAACAACTATAAGCCAGGAATTAGTAGAGCGAACGACTGAACAAACAATGAGGGATAATTCGCCGTCATCTCGGGTTAAAGAATATCAACAATCATGCGATAATTCTCAATCTCAAAAGTTTTGTTTTATTTATTTGGATACTTTTCTAAGTATTTCTTGGAGTTTTTGGCGAGGGCAGAGGACGGCTTCGTTCGACGAAGCATTATCATTCACAAAGCTGTTTTTAGCCGTGTCTCTTTTTCTTTCCTTCTTTCACTGAATTCACACAACGGCCTTGACAGTGACGTCACCCTTATTTACCAAACTGGGAACAAGTTCAATGCGCGTCCTCGCCTCTCTCTTCGCCGTCTCCTTATTATTGGTAGACTTCGCTTTACTGTACACCATTTTTCGTATTATCTTTGCAGCGATTTTGTCATCGGGGTCACTAAAAATTATATTAATTTTCACGAAGTGGTATTTCTTAACATTTTGCTAGAGGAGAAAGTTTTTACCTTCACGCAATGCCGACGGAGCGTTCAGTGCGTGTGATTGTGCGCAGTTGCGTGTGGAAGAGATTAATGGAATCGACCTAAACCATTGTCTTGGCGCAATAATTATAATAATAAAAACATAAATGCAATAATTTTAAAAGCGCCGTAGAAATGTTATTGTTATAGATGGGAAAGGCATTGTCTGTATTATTCGGTCTAAAATCAAAACAAAGACGACGGAAACAAACAATATAAATTAAAAGTCAAAGAAATCATAATAAAACACGACTTTAAATGGAAAATTTCTTAGCGATTCGAAGACTTCTGATGTCATGCTACCGACCAAGCTTTTCAAGCATGGTTGTGGGCGCAGTAATGCAACCGTTCCCCATGCGGACATTGCCATCGGCAGTATCTAAAAATTCAACTCTTTTAAAACTTTTCTAGCTAAGGGATAAGTTACAAAGGATGGATGAAATCGGGGTTTTTACAATAATTATTTTCAAAAAGTGATAAGTTATTATTTCACATCCTCCACTACATTTGTTCTAAAATGTAACGAATGCAAAAAACGGCAATGGGATATCCCGTAAGAAGCACTCAATTTACTCACCTGCAAGACACGATTTCTTAAGGCATATTCGAAAGGGTTAAATCAAAGGACAAAATTGGGAATAGATTGTCAAGGAAATATATTTATAGATTATCAAATATTATGGTTCAGATCATTATATATTTTTGTAAATAAATAGCTGAACTATAATTGTTTATATTGAATAGTGACAGAAAGAAGAAGATGATGAAAATAGGTCCCGCATATTAAATAGATAAAGTATGTGATACATTATGTAATATCGTACAAGAAAATTATTAACATTCAATTCACACAATATTGAGGTGGCTGCGCCTCTAGTGCATTTTGGCTACAGCTACTCGACTCCCTCTCACCGTCTCAAAAATGAGCACGCGAACTACGAAACAACATAAAACCGCTCAAACAAATATTATGTAATATATATTATCCAATAGAAGTTATTGAGGTTAAAACTTTAAAGGCTACACCGATAGAAAAGTAAAGAAGAAAAGGTTCGATCAAAAGTTGGCAACAAAAATCAAATGAAATGAAATCCGTATCATCGCCCATATATGTATAAAATATTGAAGAAATGGAAAATCCAAAATATTTAGGGCTTTTTCAAATCTATTAAACACTGCATGTAGTTTGATCAATTAATTTCTGCAATTAACAAAACTTACATCACAAATTACATTCATCGAAAAAAAGAGAAATAATGATGAGAATAATATAATGATAAACCATAAAGCATTTATAAATGAAGAAACTCATGTCTTTAAGGAAGAGTTAAGGCAGAAAGCAAATCAGTTAACTCTAGTGTAAATGACGAATACAAACATATTTATAAATGTATTTTTGTATGTAAACACGAATTTGATTTATTTTTACAATTCATTGCCATGGCCAGTAAATTTTAGTCATTCTGATCCATTTCTGTCGTTTCTGCTGCTTCCGAACATTAAGAAATCAGGTTAATTATTTCAAACCGGTTAAATTCATGCAACTCATATATATATATATATGAACATATAATTGACTGTATGTGTATGTGAAGTGTGTGTGTGTGTGTGTACATGTGCGTCTGTGTGTATATGTAAGCATTATGGCAATGATATCTTAAATATATGCACATATATATCTTCCACATTATGATACCCCAATCTGTGTCTGTACGTATGTGTGTGAGCCATATGATAATACCCCAGTTGGTGTCTTTCGCTCAAACACATTTACTTTCTTTACTTTGACTTTTGTACACCAAAATTAATCATATTTTGTGCCTTTTTTGTAACGAAGAATTATATTAGCGGCATTTGAATCGATTTTGAAAATAAAAACACAATATACGGTACATACCAGGGAATCCAAAAGCTTACAGTTTCCTCATATTATTATTATTATTATTATTATTATTATTATTATTATTAATATTATTATTATTATTAAAGTGGTTTGTTTCGCCAGCGCGTCTACATTACGGTATGTGCAGGTATAATACGAGATAAATAAAACTGACTTCATTAATTTCAACATCTAAAAATTTCACTGCTTATGCAACAACCATAGTATCGTAAGCAAATCAGCAAAGTAAGAGGCGAATTGCTCGAAAATAAAAATGTGCACCGCCAAAAATTAATACAGTTAAAGAACTGATGAACTCATAACAAACAATTGCTGCAAAGAAGAAATAATAGAAGGGGAAGGCATAGGACCTATTCACTTTTCTTACGTAGTTATTTGTGAGTTTGTGGCTTAGTCTTTCCCACAGGATTAATATAAATACCAATAATATTACAAAATAAACTGTGGGCATTATAACCAATATTTCTTTATTATATAGGAGAACAATTGTCCTCGAGATGGAGAAGCCGCAGAAAGGACAATCGGTATGACTATATTTTTTATTTTACTTCACTTCAATATTTTCTCACTGGGCAGAATATCATAAGCCCATCCTGCATAACAATAATATTGCTAGACGCTATTGGTGAATCGAAAGACTTAAGCGACAAACTCGTTCGGAAATGCTCGTTATATAAAGCAGTTCAACTCAGCAATAAACTAAATCAACTTATTTTCAGACTCACCAAATCCAAGAAATAGAATGTACAATGAATCTGACGTTGTGATCCCAGCGACTGAATGCAAGATTGTATAATTCTTTAAGATGTTTTGTTTTTTGTAAACTTTGATCACTTTGCATTTGACATCTGAGTTGTTGTCATTACTACAATAATTATGTTACGATCAGATTATTTTTTTTCTAATGAACTCGTACTCTGAGAGGTTCTAAAGAACTCACAAAAATCTGCTAAAACTGTATATAATGTAATAAACAAAAATCTTGCTTGCGATCAAAAACTATAATTAATAATTTTATCCGATTCAATTCAGGGCCATTTTGACATGTTTTGCAACTATACTCTCTTCATCCCACCTGAAATTATATCGTTATCAATTCGTTTATTTTCTTTGCACAATTTTAGCTTTGCAGTTTTATTTTTAAAAACGTTAAGTCACTAAACTAATCCTTGATTGTAAGGAATTCGAGCTTATACGAGATTCTCATCGCACGAATGTCTTTCGATGCTTGCGGCTGAAGCGCAAAAATAGATTTAAAACCGACACTTGAAGCCATCCAACAGTAACTGTAATAACGAACACATAGCTGCATGATTTACAACAGAGCGACGTATTGTGTCGACGAGGAAGTTAAATGAGAGCCAAAGAGCCAGAGAATGAATGCAAAATAAATATGATGCCCGATAGAGTATCTGCTCGATTTGAGAGAAACAAAGGCGACCGGTCGCTGAGCGGAACACTAAGCCGATCTGCAAACGTTGTAGCTTTGCAGTGGTGTTATGGGGTTTTTGTCGTATGGTTTTGGTCGTTATGGTGCAATATTTATATTAGTCGCTTTGAAAGAAAATAATCGAAGATAAAAAGGTTTTAAGTTATGAGAGGGCACGGAGTTAGTGATGGCAGTAGTAGGCGTGGCCGAATCTTCAGCTCCAATTTCATTATTCGGTGTACCCAATCGATTACGACCTGCTTTAACATGATTTTGTTATGGCGTTACGGCATTAAAAGGAATTCGACATTTTTATCCTTTCGACTCATTTCATCTTTTATTCCCGTCCACACTCGTGCGGTGAAAACAGAACACGTACAACACGTACAACGCATTCATTTAGATACCCCCAAAGTTTCGAACGGAATCAATACCTATTCGGAACACAAAATAATTTCAAGTTTAAGGAAATCGATCTTACTTCAGATTCGTTCTACAAATTTTAAATGAAAAACCAAGAAACTGAGGGGGCAAAAACAAAATTCTAATAATTTAAGGAAATGTAATAGAAGCCAAAAATATTCGCGATGTTTATTTTGTAATGATATTACTTTTACAGGAAATGCAGCAACTGCTTTCTCGCATTCATTGTTTTGGCTTATTGTCCTAAACTTCTGCTTTTAATCAACGAAGTTAAGAAATATATTAACAATTTCTCATGCCTACTTCTGCTAGAGCAAATGTCGGTGATGCTGAATCGCAGATAAGCTTTGGGGTTCGACCAAAAATAGAGGAAACGCTTTCATTTTTTGTGGTAATTGTTGGCTTAGTTGTTGCTGCTAAGGAATTGCATTGACCAAGGAAAACGAAAAGGAATGGTCGCTGAGGTATAGCAAAGTTTTTAATTTTTTTTGTTTATGTTACCCGGAAGTTCAAATGTTTGTTGAATTTAGTCGATATTTCAAGTCGAGCACCCTTCAACATAAAATTCCTTTTCGAGTTACTTCTTTTGCTCTACCCCAGTACGTTACTAAAACAACTATGCTAAGGTCCAACCTAAAAAGTAGACCATGCCACATCCCGATCATATATGCGAGAGTCACTATTTGAGCGACAGCAGCAAGTAGAGAAAACCCTCCACTTGAATGAACAATAATGACCTCTTTTTAAATATGTTTTGCTTTTGAAAAGTTCAAGATAAACGTGATGAACAGCAACACCAACAACAAGAAAAACAACAGTGATTGTATGGCTTGAGAGGCATATGTAATCAACACTTTCACTTCCAAATGATATAATGCATTTATTGTTGCGGGTCGGCGTATCATAGTGCGGTACCAAGGGATGTTGAGTTTCAACTTTGAATTGCTGCCATTGTAATCTTTCTCTCTGTTGTCATTGTCGTCTTTCTTGTTTATAACTTTAAAGATGGCCGGAGTGTTTACCGCTGTTTATTGCAAAATTGTTGCACCTCGCTCTCGAGGAATTAGCAGTTTTTAAGGTTTTAAATGCTCTTGTTTTTCTTAATTTAATTTAGTTGATTTGCAGAGGTATTTTATATATCTGCCAACGGAAACAGCACTGTTGATTATTTTTGAAATTTGGAGCATATAATTATTAAAATCTTCTACTATCCTCTTTTTCTTTCCTCATCAAAACTTCTTCAGGGCACGTAATTTTTTTGACCTTGCCATCAATCACGTCAAACGTGCACTCATTCACTTTAAGAATTTAAAAAAGGCATTTACGAACAATGCGTAAACACGTAGGTGCACGTCATTACACCATCCGGGCCAACGTAACCCCTTGAAGAAACTGCTACTGGATACGAATAAAAGAGCGAACTCTTCGGGTTTTTCCATTTCGAAAAGAGAGGAAAGCAGTTACGTCGACAATTACGAAGCAATTACTTTCTTATATTGAGAAAGACTCGAAGGCAATTGATAATATCGTTTTTATTGTTGGCATTAAATGAGCAGCAGTTATTCTTTCACGCTTTATATGATCAGTTTTGTAAAGAGGAGGATCACTCTAAACAACTAATTGAACAAAGTGATATTACAGCGCAACAGAATGATTGTCAACGGAAGATTGTTTGTTTTCGCAAAATGTGCTTTTAATTAGAAGAGTAAAACATTTTGAGACTCACATGATTTTTGTTCAAGGTGAGAAAAGGTAATAGCTTTTTCACGGATCCGAACTTTTAACGAAATATAAAGAAATGTTCTCGATATCGCAAGCCATTTGGTCTTCGTATGGTCCAATGTTAACTAGTCCGCCTCTACTACATCTTCGGTTCCAGTAGAGCTCAATTTAACCGATTTTATCAAGGATTGGTCAAGCGGAATACGGAGGATTTAATTATGCGGAGGATTTGTGATACATGCAACTTATTCCGCGTTACTGCATTTCTCTGTTCGTCAAATGCGAATTAATGAATGCTTACTACATAGATGCCCGTAGCAACAGTAGCAGCAGGAAAAGAAGACCACAAATCATTGACACTGAATAAACGAAACAAACCTTTTCTTCATTATTCAGAATTTCAAGAATCGCCAGTAAAGGTTTTTAGAGGATAGATATGATCTTCGCACCAAACTATTTTCCGATTTAATTCCAAATTGCAAACCTATCAAAATTGGAGAGGCATTTTCGGGCAAGAGAAATCGGACAATATATTTTTAAAGAAAACTAGATCAATAAAAATAAGTCGCGTAAAATTATTCAGCAGCAACTTTCTAAAATTGAAGATATTGGCAATGGAGGCTGAGTGGGTAGGAGAAAACGGGAACAAAATCAAATTCAATAAAAATTATTCCAGTCTAAACTTCAAATTTTCTTGATCTCCCAAGTAACTTTTGTATATTATCCACTCGGCCACCACAAGATGTGCGCTTCAACCTGAAGCATAAAAGAGGCGACACGACAAATATTAAAAAGTATATATATATATATATATATATATATATATATATATATATATATATATATATATATATATATATATATATATATATATATATATATATATATATATATATATATATATATATATATATATATATATATATATATATATATATATATATATATATATATATATATATATATATATATATATATATATATATATATATATATATATATATATATATATATATATATATATATATATATATATATATATATATATATATATATATATATATATATATATATATATATATATATATATATATATATATATATATATATATATATATATATATATATATATATATATATATATATATATATATATATATATATATATATATATATATATATATATATATATATATATATATATATATATATATATATATATATATATATATATATATATATATATATATATATATATATATATATATATATATATATATATATATATATATATATATATATATATATATATATATATATATATATATATATATATATATATATATATATATATATATATATATATATATATATATATATATATATATATATATATATATATATATATATATATATATATATATATATATATATATATATATATATATATATATATATATATATATATATATATATATATATATATATATATATATATATATATATATATATATATATATATATATATATATATATATATATATATATATATATATATATATATATATATATATATATATATATATATATATATATATATATATATATATATATATATATATATATATATATATATATATATATATATATATATATATATATATATATATATATATATATATATATATATATATATATATATATATATATATATATATATATATATATATATATATATATATATATATATATATATATATATATATATATATATATATATATTGCGCTTCGTAGATCGGCTTAACCTCACCGGTGGTTCGAAATGAAAATTAGGAAAAAAGACCTTCGCAGGTATTGCTACAAATTGCGATTATATATACACACTTTCCGCAACAAAAAGCCACTGGTTGTCAAAGCGAACATCGCTAGAAGTGTTTCCCAGAGACAAGTTAACATTTTTTACGCCATTGATTCTTAGTTACAACGACCCTAAGGAAACAGTAGACATCTGCATTTGCCCGTTTATAAATAAAAATAATCGTTTACATAAGAGCTGCGTCCGAGATTTCATATATTTGCATTGTCAGGACTGAAGTTGTTCCCAACTGCCGGAACTAATACTCGTATTAGCGTCGACTAACTTAAAACCGACGCGCTTATTAAGTAAGTGTGATTAACGCGTCTCGTTGAGATTTACAGTTAATATCACGAAATTTTACAGGTCAGCCGCTACCTAGCCGCTATCTGGTTATCGCAGATAATTTCATGAGACGATTTTTCTATGGAACGAAGAGTTGAACGTTTTATGAATGTTGTGGGAGTTAATTTTTTTAATGATTTTTAAACAGACACTTGGCTGCAGTTTGACAGCATAGCTTAAAACAAGAGAGGAATACTTTCCCACTCTAAAAGACGAACCGGGGCTTATTGTTACACATTAAGAGAGAAAGCGGGGTTATTTGTGCTGCAACTAAAAAAATCGAACTAAAAATCTTGTCGTCTTAAAACCGTCTTTTATTTATATAAACGTTAAATTTTGAAGCATGTCGGCGCAGTTTCAGGCTTTGTGCTATAGTGGGATTGCGGGTCAAAAAGCTACAAAATCGACGTTGGTTGAAGACCGTGGCCAATCAAATAAACCTTCAGATGATGGAAGCAGTAAAAGTAATAATTGCGAAACTTAAGCCTGTCTTCGAAATGAGGTCAAGCTGACGCCATGTCGTGTCGAAATAATGCCGCATCCGCTTTAGAAAAATTTTGTCTAATACGAAATTAACCCTTGTGTTTACAGGTAGACCCGAATAAACCTGTCCCCATAGACAAGAAAAATGTCTTTTTAATTACACTTTTACAAATTTATAATAAAGAAAATAATTTCAAACATTCGCAACTAACGAGTATTATACGTCTGAAGACATAACGATTATAGAAAATTATTAGAAAATAAGTAAATTATGAACAATTTGCAAATAATTCCTTTAAAGAGTATTTTGGTTCTTTCTAGTTTTAGGAAAAATTTGTACATTTCCTTTTTCATATATCTTAAACCAATTCGTATCCCATGACTCCACAGTCCTCATAATTTTATCATTTTATAATAGTCGGTACAAGTATAGGAAGCTTTTAGTGACATTTTCTTGTAGTCTGATGAATGGTATAATGAATGGATCTAATGAATGCCTCTAATGAATGACTTGTGGTCTAATGAATGACTCTAATATGCGGAAAATCAAGTCTTCATTGACTGATGAATACGCAGAAGTTTTCGATTGTTTAGTGAATGGCGAATCGGGCAGGCCTGAGGAACTGAACATGCCGCTTTTCAACAAAGTGTTAGAATACTTAACGGAACCCGAACAAAGAGAAATATGGACAGCAAAAAAAAGAAACAAAAACAGTAAAAAAAGTCTAAGATCATTAATCATTTCTAATGAAACAAAAATATTCACTTCAGTTTTTCTAAAAGATTTAAATGCCTTTGTGACTAATATAACTGTCCTCTGTCCCAATATTATATATTTATAATGTTATATTTTTAATGAATTTGTTAGTAATCGATCACTCTGAAATGACACTATTCCGAAGTTTTACAGGAAGGGATGGCGACGGCGGTTTCAAGGATTGCTTTTTATTTCGCAGTCTTTAAAAAAATCCTTAATAAATTTCCAACAAAATATTCCTTTAAAATGTATCGATTATGTTTGCTAAAATATGCTTAAGATATATCAGATATTGGAAAAACGCGGCAATAATATTGCATTACAATTATTATAAAATTTAAATAAACGTAACATTAATTTGCAGTAAGGCAAATAACAGTACAATCAAATCAATTGTTCGCTGCGGCAGAAAGTACAATAGCTTAAGTCTAAATAGAATGTATACATTTAAAAAAGCACATGCTGAAGCTAATATGTCGAAGACATTCTGACTTTTGTTTAGAGTAATGCTAGAAACAGATAAAAAATCTCTCGTGATTTCGCCGAAGCGATATGTCAAGAATCTGCGATCTATAAAGCCCATGCGTATAAGCCATACATCATAAGTCTGCTCTCAGTTCCAAAAAAAGGCTGTGCAATTTGAACATATTGCCATGACCGGAATCGTGAGAGATTTTCTATCGGTTTCTACAATAATGTGAAGCAGTCTTTAAGGTAGCTAAACACCATCTGCTTTAATTTTAGAATGTTTTATATATCTAAGTGCAATTTGTTTCAATTAATCTATAAAATCAATTAGATGTCAAGTAGATCAGTCTAAGTCTTTAGATGACTTTGTCACCAAGGATAAATTTTGAGGAAGACAAATTTGAATAGCAGATAATTTGTAATTCTCATTTGTTGAAGTTACCGATCTGTAGTTGCACCCAGCTTCTAGAAGACGATTGGCAGGTTTGTGTTGATCCCATGGTTACGGCCCGGGCGTCTATTTCTTTTCCTGAACGAACCGGTGTCTTTGGGGTCGAAGTTAATGTGAGGTTTGTCGGTTTGGGCGGAATTTGAGGATAGTTTCGGTTTCGTGGCGGTGGTGGTGGTGGTGTATTGGGTGGGTACTTTATGTATTGACTCTCCGGCCGCTTATCGTCATCGCTATAAATGGCTGAATCGCGAAAATCGTTTTCCAAGGAAGCCTCAACACTCTCTTCGTACCCGAAATTAGCAACGGATACACTTTTAGAAGCGCTTTGATTTGGATCGCAGTCACTGTCATTAGACGAGATTATCGAACAAGCGGAATCGCATTGTATATCGTTGTTGGACACGTTAGAGCTGTTAGCAGACATAAGACTGAAAAGTGCTCGCGGATCAGCATAATCGAGATGAGCCATACGCTCGCCTAAAGACTCGCTACCCTGTCGATGAATAACATTCTGCCGGCACATCTCAACCACACTACAGACACGTCGTTCAGAAAGCTTGCTGCAGCGTGGAAAGCTTATTGCCATACTTTCACTAGACGTATGCCCCTTGAGGGACGTTAAGCCTGATGCGGATACATAATCCATATTTTTGCCAGAAATTGTTGACGTTGCAGAGCTCAGGAATCTTTTCATTAGATTCTTTGGTATTGGACGCGAATAAATGCTTTCCATTTGCGGAACTGAAATTTGCGACAGATAACCGGAAGAAGAAGTCGCCAAATCAAATGTGGTAGATTGATTATCGCGCTTAAGTGTAGAGCAGGATGACGAGGAAGAAGCACAATTTAAGGCCACAAGTGAGGAAAATGCTTTATTCTCACCCTGCCCTTCCAATCCAGTTTTTGTTGCGCCGTAAATAATATTGGAATCGCTCTGTCCGCATTCCACTATATCGTTCCCAACTTGCTGTAGCGTCCCCTCATCCGAGTAACGAAGCGTAACATAGTCAGACTCATGTCGAAGGTGATTGTTCTCACTGAACTCGTTATGCGTCGCCATTGAATTACGTCGTCCCAACATCGGGGAGAACTTATACGGTACATGCACGTTACGAAGAAGCGACTCGTAAATGGGTTCGTCCGTACTGGCTGCGTTTTCATTAGTATCATTTTCTGATTCCAAGGGCGGTGGAGACTTCGAAGGTGGACGGGGTGGAAGGTCGCATTCTGAAACTCGTTGTATCGAATCTGTGCTAAATGCATTTGCAGGATTTTCTTGAGGGCGCCTCTTGTGTCTATTCGAATATCGCTCAAGTTCTTTATTATTTTTTAGAAGTTCAAGAATAATTTGAGCATCCCTTTTAGATTTTTCTGCAGGCGTAAAAAATTCTTTGGCATTGACGGCCTCCAATCGTTTTTCCTCTGATTCCACCAAAGGCTTAACATTTTCAGATATTTTATCTTCTTTAATCTTAGGATTGCTATCGGAGTGACCAGCGAGACTCTCTGATGATTCCGTAATCTTTAAAACTGTCTGTGTATTCGACTCAAATTCATCCAGATCCATATAAAATTTTGATGTTTCTTTCTTAACCGATTTCTGCTTTTTCAAGGCCGTTATTTTTTGCGGCATCATTTTCGTACTGTATTGTTTGATATCCGTCTTAACGGGAATATATTTACTGAAATCGAGTTTACTATTGCTGCCATGCAAAGGCCCTATTGCTCCTTCCCTTTGTAATTCGTCAGTCTGTACGTCGATCCTTGGGACGGATTTACTTCTTTCTTTTAATACTTTACTGCAATTGATAGGAGACTTCGGAGCTCTACGGGCAGACTTACCCTGGTTGCGTGCAATGCATTTGCAGCCTACTTCACTATCGCATTTGCAACCTTCTTCATCGTTCATAGCAAATGTATGTTCATTTTTTCCTGTCTTTAGGACAGCCGCCAATTTCTGCAAAGCCGGCAATATACTGTCGTCCATACTGGTGTTATGAGGAACAGCTTGAATAGTCTCCAGAACAGATTCGGCCGCTTCGTTGAAACTATCGAAGGAACTTGAATTAGCTAGCGTTTTGCGCTTTATTTTTGATCGATTCCGCATTTCACTGCGTCGATATTGATTTCGTCGTTCTAGATAGACTGGTGTGGAAGTAGAATGGAGATTCCATTTCCATATATTCCTGTCCGGAGTGCGATCTGAAAGCGCAGTAAGAAAGAAAACGCATTAGTTAGTTTCTAGCAAAATATTCGCTTAAGATATATGGAAACAGTGTAAAACAAATGGGACAATACCCGTCTCGTCACAAAAATTCTAGAAAAGAACCCGATTATTAGTAGTTATAGACCGTTGGATATTGAACGGCTGATTGAATGATTTTTATAATATGCTTTGCAAGAAAAAAAAATGGACCCGAGACTAACACATTGCTTTCATAAAAAACCACTGCATACAACTTACCTTCTTCGTATCCTAGCTTGTAAACGAGTTCTTTGGCGCGATTTGGGATGTTATCGAATTTTTCAAGAATAACGCCTTTTATATTCTGAGCCCATAAACGCTTTTGATCACGGTTTTTTGCTGTTAACTTGATTTGATTACGTGGCTCGTCGTATGGAATTACGTAAAAGCTTGTCGGATCGCCGGGTAAATGTTCGCTTAGCATTAAATTGTTTTGCTAAAGCAGACAAAGTCAATAATAATTGTATTTGTCGTTTGTGAGAAATATAGTTCATTTCTCTATTGACTTACGTGAATATAACTTTTAAACTGCAATCGATTGTCTTCCTTAGGTTTTGTTATAATAAGCATGGTACCAAAGAGAAACACCATCCGCGCCTTACTGTGCTCCAATAACAGACCCTCCTGCCTCAGCTCGCCTAATACCGTCAGCTCTAAGATGTTTTATTATTTTCATTTATAACAATAAAAATCGTAACATTTAGATGGTCTTTGAATCATCACTACTCACCTGGACCGAGCCACCCATCTAAAATGCCTGACAACTCCTTAACACGGCTCTGCTGCTCCAATTTTCGCTTCACTTGATCGATATTTCTTGCCACCTGTCGCATTATTTCGTGAGCCTGGAAAACCTCCTTCACATCGCAATGTTTGCGAAGATTCTAGGGGATTCAATAGAAGAATATGTATAAGAATATATAAATCGTTATAAATATGAAATGTCAAATAAGCCCACTTACATCCAACAATAAATGATACTTGAGTATGCGCTGGACCGGTTTCAACAGATATGAGCCCAAAGGCAACGTATGTTGTAGCATTTTTTGGGTACTCGTTAAAAGCGCATTTGTATGGGTCGCCTGCAAAAGTCTGGTAAGGAGCGATATGACTTCCGGGTAGCTTGTGCTTCAGAGAAAATGAAAAAGGATCAAATGTTATATCAGATGTCTCTATATCCATCCAGTGAATATACAAGGACGGGAAATACGAGAATTTGAGAATTTGCACTTCCACTTAAGCGCTAAAGCTCACCAGTATGTCGTGTACACATTGAACTGCTCGCGCATATCGATAAAGCATTTGGCAATTTTTGTTGGATCCATTCCCGAATTAATTAACTGCTTCAAAAGGGTCGAATTAAATTCGTATATCTCTTCAATGTTGGCGAAGAGGATTCGCAACTCGTCGTAGCGCAAACAAGCTCGCTCCTTCCAGTCAAGCAAATATCTGAGAACGAAAAGAAAAAGATTAAAAGAAGGTTCAGAACTTGGAAAGGTACGATTGCACTTACCCTCTTATGACTTGACCCAAATCCTCCACGTAGCTGCGTTCGGAATCAATGATCTCCATACAGGCGCGCTCAAAAACGCTCATTCCAGTATGCGGATCTAACAATTCATTCTCGCTCTGATCAGCCAACGACTCAACGCTGGCCAGATATGATGTCGTCATTAACTTTCCATTAAGCTGATCAGAGCTTGAGCTAGAACTCGACGACGTTGAGCATATTGAGGATGAGGACAATGGACGATGCTTGAGCTTAGCTATATCGGGAAGCATCAATCCTGATATTTTGCGCGATTCTTTCGGCGAGAACTTACTCTTGATATCCATTAAGCGATCGAGGCTTTCGGCCGACAATTGACTGGCTTCTTCTAGCTCTGCCAGCTGTTCGGCTGTGGGCAATTTGATTGGGACAGCTCCTCCTAATGTGTTAGCTTTTGCCGCCAAACTTTTAGAACGCGCATAAGTAAGTAAAGGAGAACCGCTTATGGTAGACGCACAAGCAGCAGACACACTCCGCAGTAGAGGTTTCGAGATCAAAGTTATATTGTCACGTATCGTCATCTCATTTCTGGTTCTGTCCTTGTTACTGCTCGGTATCTCCAACGTCAGTGTACCCTGATGATCCAACTGAGCGGCATCTGTGCAAACAAGTGAAGGGTTGTTTGCCTCATCAATTTCACAAACGTCAAGCGGTTCCGTGACAATGAACTCTTTGGCATTGTTTTTAACAGGAGATGAGCAAATTCTATCATTCGATTGATGATGTTTGTCAATCTTGGTTTCTTGCTTCATCTCGATTACTTTTGAACTTTCTTCGGCCAGGATTCCACTTATTGGTAAATTACGATTATCTCTTCGCTTACCCTGGCACAAATTTAAACCTTCGACACTCATATATATATTGCTACAATCAGAACTGTCAATCAGATCACTTCCGGACTGAGTTTGTTTCCCGGTGACCTTGGAAAGTGGTATGCGGGAGAATTTGGCATTGTAAAGGCCATGCGACGGTGTCGCTATGAACGGCTTTGTCTCATTCGGTTCGGTATCCAAGTGCGCAATAATACACTGCACACTCGGAGAGAGAATCCTTATGTTGTTGCGTTGCTTGGTTGAGAA
Source organism: Physocephala rufipes (assembly GCA_963966595.1). Lineage (NCBI taxonomy): Eukaryota > Metazoa > Arthropoda > Insecta > Diptera > Conopidae > Physocephala > Physocephala rufipes. The sequence continues at coordinate 1,095,283 of OZ016505.1, forward strand.
ATCGTTCAATTTGTTGCTAGTAGTTAAATCCTTACTATTGCTACCATTTTGAGCGGCTTTTAGATTAAAATCTGATTTTGATGGCAATTCCTTTTGAAGTGAACAAACAAATAGATCTAAATCTGCGACATTTTCTTCATCTTCGTATTCTTCAACTTCAGCGCTTTGATGCCGAGCATGTTCGTTCTTCACAATTGTACTTTCATGGTTTTTCTCATCGTTCTCGTTGTTGATAGTGCTATTACTGTTTGTAAACTGGATCTCTCCATTTTTTAACCGATTTGTAAGGCTGTCGTAGATCCCCAGTAGGGAGGGTGCCAATTCCGTGGTGCTGCCTGTCATTGAAACCATGAAAAAGATGAAGTAAAAAGGAGGAGTAAAAGAAAAATAATTATAATATTAAATTAATGAAAAGGAAATACTTCCAAGATAAATAAATTTATTTAAACGAGATTCCGAATCCGGGGGAAATTCTTCCTATTCGTAATTTATTTTTGCATTCCTTGAACTGAATTCAATTATGCACATAAAGCAACGATGAAAAGCGATGTTCAAGTCAACCAGGACCACAAAAAATGTCGTAGTATGATGCTACATATTAATTAATATAACACTGGCTGTCAAATTGTCATCCTAAAAAAAGTTGCATTTTTTAGGATGACAATTCTGGTAAAACATAATCCTATTATGTTTTTGAAAACGAGGATGTTTAATTTCAATCTTCGACTTGATAACAACAGCCACCTCCGCTCAATAAAAGAAACAGGAAAACAATATCAGGAGTGTGACACACCAAAAATCAATTTGACGAAACTGATCAGTTTTGAATTTAGCGCGAGAGAGGTCTGGGATCGATCGACTAGGATTATATAGATAAATTTGCATGTTTCGGTAATTTATTTCTATTCATTTATGGTTTTTTACTTTATTATTTATCCGTAAATATAATTTTGCGTCTTCCATTTCTTACTGAAACTAAATTTTTTTAATATATTTCTAGGGCTTAATTTGGGCTTTATATACATTTTTATGAATGTCGTGAACAATTTGAAGGCGGATGTGGATATAGTTTAACAAAAATGTCTTCTCGGTTATTTATCTTTAGAATCTGAAGAATCTGAAGTATCCACAAGCGGAGACTTTAAATTATCCCTAACCAATCATTATTATTCCAACTAGTTAATTAAAGGCAGTACCATCCACACACCCAAAAAATAATCAAAGCGATATTTGCAACTCCTTAAAGTAGATTTTCATGGCCTTCAAACATTTTCACCTCATCGGCTCACACTCAGATTTCGCACATTGAATAATTGGTTCATTCAACGTCATAATATCCAGGGCCTTTTCTCCAACTCCTTCCTACAGATTCACGAGTTATGCAAATTTTGGCGTCCAGGAATTTTTATTTCTAACGTTGGCAACTAGAAGCAATTGCAACGTTTCTTAAATGCTAATGTATCAATTTGAAACAAGAATTGAATGCAAGATTGGAAAGAGTGGGCGAAGGGAAAAATCAGCAACGAACACCAAAAGCTCGGAAATACTTTTTATGCCATTGATGCCAAGGAGGTTTGAAGTTTTTTGTTGCTACGTATCCGACAGATGGAGTGTTGTTTTTACGAAAAATGTATTCTTCTAAAAGTAGGAACACTCTTGTCCACTATATGGACATTCGAATTTATTTAAATCCTATCGATATCTTATATTGTTTTCCTTGAACATTGAAGTATGATCGCAACTAATTTCTCGGCACAATTATTGTCGCGATATTTGATTATAGGATTCGATCTCTACATTTTTATTATATTTGGATATCTTCCCTGGTTACTACGATCCAGTCCCGAACGGTTCAGGATATTTAAAGACTAGTAAAACATGTTAGCCGGTATTCTAGTCACGACTTTTTATTTAAAAAAAAAGAAAAATATTTTGGACTTTAACTAATTTATTATAGTTTAAGATATGCAAAAGTGGGGGAGAACCTAGAAGGGCTTATTGATTTAATAGTTTATTGCTATTTATAAACTTGAAGCTTCTTCAGCATTCGAAGGAAATATTAATATAAATATAAATTGAGTTATACAGACATTATCACATTGAGACAACAACTAATGCCCTTTTGCCAAGATTCACTTTTTCGCCTCTTTACAGTGACTGTCCAACTGTTTAACACAGTTAAATGCAATAAGACGCATAGGCGCATAATCGTATAAAACAATTGAAAGGCAACCGCAAAGACGATACGGATCGAGACGAGAAAAGATCCTTGGAATACGCACATAAATGTGATATGTTTATTAAATATATACGTATGAAGCAGTAATGGAAGAGAGTATATTCTATTATAGACAATATCAATAACAAGTGATGCCAAGTGATAACAAGTGAATCATGAAATTACAAATTGAAACAAAAAAGGCTCTAAATAAAAAGGGCCCTATATTAAAGCTTTGAAAGTTTGCAATTGTTTAAGTAAGAGCAAAAGAATATGTAGGCACATTCATTTCCGAGATTTTTTCCCCAACTTTTAATCAGAAAAGAAATTATTGAAACGGGCGCTTCTCCTCAACATCAACGCGGTGGTCTCAAATCAGCATAATGATAATTTAATTGATATGAGAGTAGAGGAATGCGATATTGAAAACACTCGACAAATTTTGAAGTTTGTTTTTTCTAGTGTCCAATTTATTAGAATTTTTTTAGAGGAATTATAGACTCTGTAAAATATAGGACTCGCCCAAAATGTTTCATTTCTATTTTATCTAAAACATCACATATACAAAACGAAAAATCTTCCCTCATACGTGATTTTTTTGTGTATTGACATAAACAACAATCGTTTATAGGATGCCAAAATATCCTAACTGATTATTGCACCTATTCGTCCACCAAATACGAAGTTCTAAGTCTCGATACTATATAGATGTTGGTTAACCCAATTATCACCTCAATCTATTTATTACTTTTAGTTTCTTTCGTTTTCCACAGACGCCACCGCACAATTAACACAAAACTATGAAAATTTTGACATTTTGCTCATTGCTGCAATACAGTCATTGGAGAACATCATTACTTTCTGAAGTGACCGCGTGCGTCTGTTAATAACTCATAATTTAATCTGCCCAGACTTAAATGCACTCACTTGCAGTCTCTCTCGCAATTCGCCACGTACACAGCCACACACAAACAAACAAACAAGCATATATATATATATATATATATATATATATATATATATATATATATATATATATATATATATATATATATATATATATATATATATATATATATATATATATATATATATATATATATATATATATATATATATATATATATATATATATATATATATATATATATATATATATATATATATATATATATATATATATATATATATATATATATATATATATATATATATATATATATATATATATATATATATATATATATATATATATATATATATATATATATATATATATATATATATATATATATATATATATATATATATATATATATATATATATATATATATATATATATATATATATATATATATATATATATATATATATATATATATATATATATATATATATATATATATATATATATATATATATATATATATATATATATATATATATATATATATATATATATATATATATATATATATATATATATATATATATATATATATATATATATATATATATATATATATATATATATATATATATATATATATATATATATATATATATATATATATATATATATATATATATATATATATATATATATATATATATATATATATATATATATATATATATATATATATATATATATATATATATATATATATATATATATATATATATATATATATATATATATATATATATATATATATATATATATATATATATATATATATATATATATATATATATATATATATATATATATATATATATATATATATATATATATATATATATATATATATATATATATATATATATATATATATATATATATATATATATATATATATATATATATATATATATATATATATATATATATATATATATATATATATATATATATATATATATATATATATATATATATATATATATATATATATATATATATATATATATATATATATATATATATATATATATATATATATATATATATATATATATATATATATATATATATATATATATATATATATATATATATATATATATATATATATATATATATATATATATATATATATATATATATATATATATATATATATATATATATATATATATATATATATATATATATATATATATATATATATATATATATATATATATATATATATATATATATATATATATATATATATATATATATATATATATATATATATATATATATATATATATATATATATATATATATATATATATATATATATATATATATATATATATATATATACTAAGCACATAAATATATAGTTACTATCTTACCTGTCAGGGAATAATTGTCAGGGAATAATTGTTAATATGACTCTGTTTCAGACTGACGCAGAGAATTTTTACATTGCGCATGAGTTTTCATTAATTTCTTTTATTTGTAGATATTCCACATTTCAGAAACTATCACAATTTCCTTTTGTCTCAAGTTGTTTATCATTTGTGTTATTGATAAATAATACCATCTAAGAAACCAAGCCCAACGCGTTCAGTAAACGACTGAAAATTAAATTCTCTAAAGAAGATGAAAGCGTATTGTCGGAATTGTTGCCGCTGCCTTTGCTTCGGTTTTGTCGTGCAAGTCATGGAAAAGAGCATTAAAAATGACTTGCCACAGTAGCGACATCTTCGAAAACTGCGTTCCTAAGAGAACAGTAACTTAATAGAGAACACATGGGAGGTGCAAAAGAGACCGATACATTGAAATTTATAGGAGGGAAAAAGGCTGTCATGGGGGTCAACAATAGTCCTGAAACCATCGGTGATTTTAATTAATATATGTGCTATATACTACACTAATGTATTAATAAAATCTACATAGGTAACAGTTTTGTATTTGAATACGAAATTTTTTCAATTTCTTGGGATATATTTTTTTGGAATGCCACAAATTAAGCAAAATTTACGTTAATTTAATCTATTAGAAAGAGCCAGTCAATTTCCCGATTGGAGCAATTAATACAATATATACTGTTCTGTTTAAATAAAAGTAAACTACGTCATGACTTAGGGAATGTTTAGACTAGCGACGACCCAGTCGATGCCTTAAATATTAGAAAGTATTCGTGCAGGCCACACAAATATATTAATACCAAACTATAAAACCTCAATTCTAAATCGCGTTATTAAAATACTTTAATTATTTTATGAAATCATTATCAAAATAAGACCTTACTAAAACCAGCGGGAAATTTACAATAACGACACCGTGAATTTACCGAAGCAGATACAGCTGCAAACATTACAAGGATTAATTAGACCACAATATAGAAGTCCACACGCTATAGGCCTGAGGATCTTATTTACTTCCATTCCATTTTAATTAGTATCATAATTTCAACAAACAGAATGAGAAGGCTAAATAATAACGAATGCGAAATAAAGGCAACTTCTCTAAGTGTCAACCAATGAGGCTCTAAAGTTGTTTAACTATTATGATATGATCTATTACGATACGATCGAAGCCTACACTATGGCAGATAATTTGTGATGGAAAACTGGCCGCAAAAATATTTTCAGTCGACGTCAAGCTAGGTAGCCACATTAGAAATTGTCCAGTCAGCTGACCTACAAAAATTGCCAGACACAAACGTGCTAATTCAACGCACCGTTATTCCGGGGGTTCCGCTTGTATGCCCAAAAAGGCAATAAATGACAAAAGCAACAACGAGTGGCAATCGAAGTCCTCGAATCACAAACAGTTGCGAATTCATAGAAGTTACGGGGAGAATTAGATCTAATGGAACAGGTTCTAAGTATACACGCTTAGATACGTTCATATCCACGCAATGTAGATGTAGTGGCCTGCGTGGTTTTGCAAATGTAAATTTTTTAAAACGATCAATGCCACAATAAAATAAACGCACACAGTAAATAAAATGAAACGATTAAATATTAAAGAACAAATGCCAAAGCCAGTAAAATTGGAAAGAGTGGATTACAAATTAGAATTATATTCGTTTCCGTAGTTTCGAAGACAGACACGAGAACACAGAGTCACAAAAAAAACAGACAGACAAAAGCAGGCCAAATCAAATGAAATACTAGTTTTATGTATCAAGGACCGTTTAACAATGGAATAAACAAATGGAAATATCCACATCGGGAAATGATTATAATTAGAGAGATGAACGTGGTAATATGACGAAAGTCAGGCACAGACGAATAGAGATATAAATATCGCGGGTGTATATGAATTTCTTTTGAAGTCTTTCGAATCCTTTCTTAAAAATCAAAAAGACAAAAGCAGAATTATATTACTAAAGAATAATGGGGGAAATATGTAAAAAGTGCGTTCTTACAGAGAAGTAGCAATGGTCTCATCCTTTCGTCGGCTGATTTATCTGCAGATCTACCATTTCTATACCGTTCTATACCGTTTTTTGTATTGACAGTTTATGAACTTAATTACTTTATATGTCTCTGTATCCAATACTTTGATGACTCCTAAACGAAATCGTCGGAACTGCTTGCAATAGCAGTTTTGTGGCGATCACTCGCCTCCAAATTGAAGTGGTTTATAAGGGACCAATGCTCGAGTGCATCCATGCCGAATTGCACGTAATCTTACACTCTATTTAAAAATTCCTGAAAACTTAATATATCCTATAAAAGTCAGATACTTTAAAAAAATAGTATTATTTCTTGAAGTCGAAAATATTCTTAAAAGCGAGTGCTGAAACTATAGTTTATGCATTGAAGATTTATTCACGAAATACAATGAAGTCTCACAGGTCGAAAACTATATAATCAATACGAAAAAAAACGAACCTCAGTTTCAAATTATTCTGTTCTATTCAATGTCAGAATTAACCTCAATTGTAACGATCTCCATGATGGAGACTAACAATTGATTCTATTTCCCCTGTTTAAGTCGATAGTCGATTAGACGGGCGGGGAGTTGCGAGTGATGCCACTTGATCGACCTCCGAAGCTGATCTTTCAATTATTGTTTAGCAAATTTAACGTAATTGTAACGGCTTTGAACGAAATCGAATAGAGGAATGAGTGACATTGGCTGGCGAGTGAATGGCTGTGTCCACATTTCAAGATGGATAATACCACCAAAAAGTTAATGACATCAATTCATTGATATCTAGGATGATTGTAGTGATGCTGAGAGTGAACCTAATTCGAATTAAATGGCAGATAATCGATTGCTAAAAGCGATAATAGGCTATAATTATCACTTCCTCATTAACAAACGCACTGATTGCAAATATAATTATGAAATAAAAAGTAAAGATGTATATTATATATATATATATATATATATATATATATATATATATATATATATATATATATATATATATATATATATATATATATATATATATATATATATATATATATATATATATATATATATATATATATATATATATATATATATATATATATATATATATATATATATATATATATATATATATATATATATATATATATATATATATATATATATATATATATATATATATATATATATATATATATATATATATATATATATATATATATATATATATATATATATATATATATATATATATATATATATATATATATATATATATATATATATATATATATATATATATATATATATATATATATATATATATATATATATATATATATATATATATATATATATATATATATATATATATATATATATATATATATATATATATATATATATATATATATATATATATATATATATATATATATATATATATATATATATATATATATATATATATATATATATATATATATATATATATATATATATATATATATATATATATATATATATATATATATATATATATATATATATATATATATATATATATATATATATATATATATATATATATATATATATATATATATATATATATATATATATATATATATATATATATATATATATATATATATATATATATATATATATATATATATATATATATATATATATATATATATATATATATATATATATATATATATATATATATATATATATATATATATATATATATATATATATATATATATATATATATATATATATATATATATATATATATATATATATATATATATATATATATATATATATATATATATATATATATATATATATATATATATATATATATATATATATATATATATATATATATATATATATATATATATATATATATATATATATATATATATATATATATATATATATATATATATATATATATATATATATATATATATATATATATATATATATATATATATATATATATATATATATATATATATATATATATATATATATATATATATATATATATATATATATATATATATATATATATATATATATATATATATATATATATATATATATATATATATATATATATATATATATATATATATATATATATATATATATATATATATATATATATATATATATATATATATATATATATATATATATATATATATATATATATATATATATATATATATATATATATATATATATATATATATATATATATATATATATATATATATATATATATATATATATATATATATATATATATATATATATATATATATATATATATATATATATATATATATATATATATATATATATATATATATATATATATATATATATATATCTTAGATGCTGTCACTCCCTTAGCTTAGAATCTTTCACTTCCTTAGAGAATGATGCTGTTTAAACGAAAAGGAAGGAAAGATTAGTTGGTGTAATGGCTGACCAATTGAAAAAGTCGGGCAATTTGATTCCATCAATGCTTTTTGTGCTGACAGCGTCAACAATAAACAACAACGATGTGGTGGCAACGTCAACAACTCCAACAACTGTGGCAAATGAGTACTGGTTATCATAAAAAAACCGAACGTTAACCTGATACAGAAGAATATCCTCCTCGGAAGACACCTTACATCACAATAGCAAGAGGAAACTCTTTAAATAACAAGAATAAGAATAATAAATACTTATCCAAATCAAATGAAATAATAATATATACTTAATTATTAATAATAAACACTTTTCCAAAATAAATATAAAAATAAAATGGAAAAATGTGAGACGAATTTACTTTCAAAACAGAAACATATAAGCCACAAAAAAGCAAAAAGCGCAACTAAAAATTCAATGATTCTGTGATTCTCGAATTTCATAACAGACTTCAGGAAATTGTAGTATCGTAAATAAACCTGAGGCCAAAAGCGCGGCACTTAAAATTGTTGTCATACTTTTTATCTGGTGTTCAATAACACACGTTTCGTCAACCTATACATTGTTAAGCAGACAACTAGATTTGTAAACATTCTAAAAATTACTGAATGCACTCACCCATCTAGTCGACGATGCGTACGAGAGTTAAAAATTATTTAATTCATTGAACAAGCCGAGTGACATTTGGCTGTTACTTAAGGTAAATTGTGAGACGACAAGCAGCTGCACGTTCGAGTTGCTAACAAAAGAAGGTAATGCTTCCTTCCTAAAAATGTAATTCGAATTTTAGAAAGTAACTGAAAGTAACAAAGTAATTAAATTAATTGAGAGTAATGCGATTGGCTTTTATTTACTTTTGTTTCCCTCATTATCTAATTTTTAATTTTTAGCTACACCCGAGTGTTTGAGTTGCTCTCACGGTGTATCAGCATTATCCTTCCGTCTGTAACGCATTAAAGGAGGTGTGGCAAGTACAAAAGGGAACGTATATTCTTACTATGAATCACCACCTGAGTCAGCCCAACAATGTCCGTCCGTTTACCTACTTATCTGTCTTCTTTTTAAGTCTCGATTTTTTTTTGAGGCTTAAATTTAATGGCCGGAATGTTAGGAATTGTAAATTCAGACCCGTGGCAACGGCAGTGGCAGACTCACTATTATACTACACCATGTATAATAGTGAGTACTATGCGACTTCTTTGAGAAAAGTTGTGTTGTAGATGGGTCAGTAGATACAAATTAACCAAGAAAAGGGAAATTTAATATTAAAAGGGGTGAGTCTCGACCACTGGTTATTGTATGTAAACCATAAATTTTTATATTATGTATGAATTTCGAGCAGACTGAAGTTTCCATTTTTACTTGCTTTTTTAAAATAATAGAAAAGGCGTTTTTACTAAAAATTTTAATTATTAATAATTTATTTTAACTTTTAACCGCCTATAACTTTTACTATAATTTCTGAATCCGAGAAACTGTTCTGATTTCTGTTCAAATTTCTTAAAAAAATACTAACTTTAATTCACTTTTTCTCTGGTTTTATACAATTTCTAAAAATTACATAATAAAACAAAAAGGTTTTACTATTTAGTTCATCCCATTTTTCCAATAATTGTAATTGCAGGCAGCGAAAAAGTGCCACCAATTCCGGTGATCATTTACAATCACTAGACAATCTTTTGATCTTTTACCATTTCCGTCTCGGAATGAAAGAGCGCATAATCATCACGTGTAGGAGTAATGAATAATCTTAATTTAGATGTTGATACTCGCCATTTTAACAACTGCGTTAAGCAGTTCAAAAAGCATCGAAGCAAACAGCCGTGTCGATCGCGGAGATGGCTGAAATCGGATTGAAAGTGAAAGTGGCGGCGATTGTTTATATTTATTTTTAGCAGGTGGGACATCGACATTATTAACGATTGGTATTATCACTCTCCCGTACCTTCAACTAATGTTCCAGCAGTAATTGCGCTTCGAGTAATACCTTCTTAAAAAACTAAGCCAAGTCGAACTTTTGCAACTGAGCTGAGCTCAATTTCGTATTAACATAAATTCGTATTAATTAACATCACGACTAAAATATAAACAAAATTCATTTTGCTTGTGAGTTTAATGAAAGGTGAGGCGTAACATTCTCCAATAACTTTCTACCACAACTAACTATCTAGACCCGCTAAAGTGTGTACTCATATGTTTCTTGCTATTTGTCATAATCCTATAAAATTATTCTCTTACTTCAAGCCTTAGAATGCACTTACTTTCAGTCTCTTTAACTGAATACATTGATTTCAGATAAGAAAGCTTCTTAGATGAATGAGAAGCATCGCTTTAAAGAATATATCGATATGGATTGGTATGCATCGGTGTGTACATATTTATAAGTGCCCGTGAGTAAATTAAGTTTTAAAAGAAACAACAAACTATGTGTAGGTTTTAAATATAAGAGATAGGTGGAATTGATTGCTCGCACCAAAGGGAAACAACTTCTAAAAATGGATATAGGTTTTATAGAAATCAAGAAAGCCTAATACAATCAATGAAAGTTACAAATTTTAATGTATGACCCATATCCATTTTAAAAATTACAGAGTATTCCAGAAACTGAGCTTTGTAACGGCATACCACGCATACCACGTTAGAAATGATTTTCGAAACCACCCAACTATTTTTTTTCGGATAAAATTCTTATAACGAATCAGCCTACAAGTCCATGATCTTAAAAGGACTAATATTGCGCTAAACATATAAATCAAGGGCTCAACGTGCCTGCACCTGTATAATGGTCACTCAGTCGCACGTCGATCGCGAAATTTAGTTTGGTGGACTAATAGATTGATAGCCGACTCAGAGGACGTTACTGTTACCGTTACGTTAGCTTTCAATCAGTAAAGCAAAGCAGGCAGAAGCATCCGGGATATTAGCACAATATTTCGAAAACATCATCACCGCACTGCTCTTACTGCTTCACGAACATTACTCCAATGACCATGAAGTCCTTCTTTGATCGGTTAACGGTCACAAAATTGGAGGAAACCTGACCAACAGCATTCTAACGCAGTGGGTATTATATTTTCAACAGTATCCAGTTCGACATGACCGAGTCGAATCTGCAAGTATAGAATTGCGGAAGTATAGAATTCTGCAAATTAAACATATTTATATACGAGTGATCGGAGTATATTAGTATTCCGTTAGCCCCTCGTAACTCACGTCCGCCACGAAGCTAGCTACTACTTGAGGTCCTCAGATAAAGGCAAAATTATATACTTATCATTAATAATTTACCATTAATGATTTAATTGAATTTATTCCAACTTCTCCATCATTACATTAAGTACAAGTAGATTCTCACTCAAGCAAGCCATATCAAAAGCTTCCTTTGCGATCTCTCAAAGTCGGTACACCAGACTTCTGTCCTGTAAATTAAATTCTGTCCTTCCTCGTCTCACCTTTTGTATTTTCAAAAACGGAAATAAGAATTAGCCCCCGCAATATAAATACGTGAAAAAATTGCAGAGCCCGAATAACAAAATAACAAGAACACCATCCCTGCTTCTCACACTCCTCTACTACACAAGAGAGCACAATGCAAAACGAAATTGCCTACTTTTGTTCTACATCTATTCCTGTCAGTCTTTTTTGTAGACTTCGCTATAATTGTTGTTTTCGTCATTGCTGTCTTTGTCACTCCATAAACGTGTGCGACATCCTGCTACCATACACATGCTCCCACTCAGCCTTGAAATCGCTCTACCCATTCATTTTTCGATTGTGAAATTCGTCTGGCTTCATGTCGTGAAGAAGCATTAGTGCCCAACACCAACACCAACGGTACTCATCACAAGAACTTCAGAACTTGCACCAGGTACGACGATCATAACGCCATGAGTACAATTGACGACTCAAACTGCTGCTTATGCATGCAGTCGTGCAGCACCGCCCACACAGGGTACTAAACTGAATTGAGTGGAATTTAACCTATTCACTACCGTCGTCACATAAATGTCACAATAAAAACAAAAACAATGGTAACAACTACAAAACTCGCAGATGTATCTGTGTGGTAGATACTAGCGTGACAAAATCAAAGAGCAATAAAAATTTGGTGGTTGGAGTTGGCGGTTCATATTCTATCCTCTTTGTAGAAAGAATTCCTTTTTCCTTCAGCCTCCTTCCTTGGTCATCATAGCATCGTAATACAAAAATCGCGATTGTTTCGTATTGCACCCAGAGCGATAAAATATACATTTGAATTAAATAAAACAACATTCGGAAACGCATTCATACATTTCTTTCATTTTCAATAGCACACTTCGGTGTTCCATCAGTAAAGATTTATTTCTTAGTCATCTATCTAATGAAAGCGGAAGAACAATCAATCCCATTGTTTACAAATCAGATTTTTTTGCAAAGAACATATGCTTTTAAATGTAACTTAACGTAAGGAATTAAAAATGGAACATTATGGAAAATTTCTGGAATATTTTCTTCTTATAAAACTCCGTCAAATGTATGCACTACTCAGGATGGCAAGGATGACAAGGAATGCACGAGTTTGTTATAGGAGTGCATTTCTCCTGATTACCATTCTATTCTACCATCAAAAATTAGCTCTTCTTCGATAAGAGAAACTGACGAGTGATGCAGGGTTTATTATTTAGTAATATGTTAGAAAGAAATAGAGTCAGTTACATATTTCACATTTCTCATCATTGTCTGCTTGTTAATAGGAAATATGTACACCTATGTTTCAAGGCAATGGTCATATTTCAGGACATAACGTTTAATCCTTTGCCATGTTCGCACTCTTCTATACGTTCCCAATTGATTTATTGTGGGGAACGTGCTATTTTCGTCCATATTTACAATATTTTAATGCTTGTTGGCGCACCACGCTCTCTTCAATACTATGACACACGACAAGTATCATATACAAGCATAAAAAAAGAAGAAAAACGCAACGATAGAGACTATTTTCTATCAAGAACTTACCAAAAAAGTCCTCCCAACGATCCGAGTCATCGGATTCTATGTCCATGATAAAACTATTGCTCTAATAGGAATATCTTTTTTTTTGTTATTGTTGTTGTTGCTACTGCTGCTGCCGTTTTTGGCGTTGTTTCTATTTTAGTGTTGAATTTATTCCGAACTTGATGATTACGGTTGCCTTTGAGTTACCAAGAATAATGAGTAAAGATGCGCAAAGTCAACTTGAAACGCCTTATTTAGCATAAGTTGTATTGACGGGCTTTTGCGACGGGCGGAAAGTTCAAATGCTGTTGCGTTTTTTCGATCGTCTTGGCCGTTTGGAAAGCCCGTGCCATGGGATCAAGCACTCGTAGATATAGAAAACACGATTCCGCGTTGCTACGATAAGATCACAATGTGCTGCATTTGAAGACTTAAGATAGTTAGTGTTGGTGTTATTGTTGTTGTTGTTATTGTTCTCGCTGAATTGGTTGTTTTACCCGATGTTGCGATGTTACGAATTCCTTCATTTCACAATAAGCACGATTCATTATTTCTTTCACTGCTGCCTTCTCTCTAATATTTCTCTCAATTCCGTCGCAATTTAGCTTTCATTATTTTATTTTATCTAATAAATTTCCACAGGTCCGTTTGGAATCGATGCACAATGGCTTTTAATACTACACTCTCCTTCTAAAAAAGTTTACTATGTAAGTCACTGCTCAGACCCATGGAACATGGGCCACATTGAGTGCAGTGAATTAAATCATAGCATGCACAAGTTGAGTTGGTCAAAATCGTATTTATCGACTTATTGTCATAATGGATTTGCGGCGAGTTTTACGCGGGAGGAAGGTTTGTAGTATTATGGTGTTTATTATTACAAAATCCTTAAAAAAATTATAATATTTTAATAGACACGATCACAAAAAGGTATTTGGTTAAATTATTTGAAATAAAACCGGTTTTGCTGCAAATGAATCTATTATTGAATAATGTCGTGTATCCGCTAGCACTTTTCCATCGTCACAAATTCCATCGACTCCTTATATTATTCATTGCTTGATTTGGCAGCGACGAGGACATTAACATCAAACATATTTCTTAAGAAATTCTTGATAATTGAGAATGAGTCGTCGCAATATTTGATCGCATAACATCAAGCTTGAAAGGTAGGATCAGCACACACTATCACACAGCCATACGTACTGCACTCAGAAGAGACTTGAAATCTCACTCTCTCAAAACCGAATACCAAAAATATGTATCTTAGTAATTTATTTAGCTTACGAGAAATTTCACTTCTAATAATGTTTTATCAAAAATATTTTTCCTTTCAAGCAAAAACGTACAACAACGTTCCTTGAACAACTGATTCTTTTGTGGAAATCTCAAAATTTATTAAGAAATTTAAAATTGTTACCCGATTCCCTCAGAAAAAAAATAGAATAACACTTCTCAACTTATATCGTTCTTTCACCCTCACACTATGACGTCTTTACATAAACTGTTTGCTTTTGCGATCGTTGATGGATATCGTTCCATTCCTTCTTCTTCCACTTCAATTCGTATCTTTACCTAGTAGAGAGAGTGCAGATAGTCAAAGAGCGTAAATCGACCTAAGCAGTGTTTCCAGATCTATAACTTTTACATTCCGAATCAGCATTACGCTGTCTCTATGCCATTTTATTGCATATGATATTACCAATTTTTTCATGAATAACTTGTGTAAAATTGTTATATTGTGGATTCAAAGTTTTAATGTTTTAATATCGTTGATTCAATGGATCAGCCCTAATCTCGTTTAATTGCATTGTTTTGGGTGTTATGAAATCCAAACCGTAAAATATTGGCAAAATCTGTGGCAAAGTATGTGGTGGCAGCGCTTTTAAATTGACATTAAGAGTACAAGGTCGTAAAGGATTGAATTCATTGCGATATGTCATGCTATAAACTCGCAGGAATTCGGTGTAAACATTCGGACCGAACTGCCAAGGCAAAACGACGAAAACAACAACAGGAGCAAAGACATGCACCAGAAAATAAATCATTTTCTAATTTTATCTTCATTGTCGACCCAAGCAGTGCCAAAATTTTAATGGTTCTCGTCCCCCATAAGAACCAGCATTATTTTGACAGTTCGATCCGAATTCCCGTGCCAGTCTACATTCCGTATTGCGCTGCCAACACAAGATAAACAGAAACGACTAATTACTCACAAATTCGTTAGATAGTATAGTAATGAGATAGCATACATTAAATGCTGGTTATATTCCAGCTCATTTGTCTTAAAAAGTATTAAACTCTTAAATCTTTCTTGATAGGAGTTAGTGGGACTCAATACGGAGATCCAATATGAATTAAGGCCTAAACACACCTTGTAGTAGCAACCGACAACAACATCCAGTTCAATGAAAATGGTAATTGGTAATCAATTGGATAGACCAAGTATGGGAAAAATTCGGCTCTTAAATTATGTGAAATGCGATAAAACGTATTTTTAAGTGTTCGACAGCAAGCAAGCGAACTTTTTCCCTTAATGGAAGTTGCTGTTACTTTTTAATAATTGCAGACAAATGACTAATTCCGATGAGTTGATGGAGAGTAGTTGGCACGGTGGTGGAGCAGAACTATCACCAATGTCACCAGTGACTAACATTTCTGAGTACGCCAGATTATAATCCAAATCAAAAACGAACTGACAAATAATAATGACTGTGGATTTAAAAATGTTGCTGGCAATTTGTCACAAACAATGGAAAAGCGATGTCCCGAGGATGAAGGCGGCAAAGATTTTGATTTGAAAATGAGTAAGCTGAAATAAAGGAACTGCCGGAAAATGTTAAAATTAAGATACAAGAGGAATTCCACGTATATCAATAAAAGTGGCCAAATAAAATTCATCTTCTTTCATTCGAATAAAGTTAAGCGCCTAAAATCCACAATTTTGCAAAGTTGCATGTGAATTAAAAATTATTGACGCATATTCTTAATATTAAATAACAATTTAATTAAACCATTAAAATCATAATAAATATAATCAGGTGTAAACCAAAATTTAATTATAGTTTTCAAATTTTTTGGAGGGTTCATGATTTAAATTCAATTTCAGTTTTTTTCATTAAATGTTGATCATTAGTTGTTGTCTTCGCTATTGCCCATTTTGTGTAATGGGTGTTCATGCGCGAGCATGAACCATCAACTTGTTATTGTTCACAAATGGAAATAAGTGCCGTAGTAGCTGCGCAAACCACACAATTACCACGATAATCACGAGAAAATGCTTTTTGCGGAAAGTCTAGTCTAGTCGGAAAGCTTAAGCGCAGACAATTAATTTGATTCCACACTGGAAAAAATCATATCCAAATATATATATGCAAGCAATAAATATATGTAAAATCTTCGCTGAAATAACGGCTGCTGAAATTTGATGTTTTCTCTTCCAATATTTTACGAATGATTTTACGAATGAATGAATTTATATGAATTGATATGAAAAATTTGTCCGATATTGTCGGATTTAACCATATTGTTGACCGCAAATTATTTATATATTTAATGAACAAATCTTAATCATCATTATAAAGAGTAATAATAATTACAAATATTAAAACCTTCAATTATGATTATCTTCGGGTATTCTGATTAAAATATGCTTCATTTTTTAATGTTTTAAAGCCTTTTCTTAATGCTTTAAAGCTATTTCACACATATATATGTTAGTTTTCCCATTAAATTTTATTGTATGTTGCTTGCCACCGAAAATATTGATAATCGAGTCTCATACAAATTATTAAAAGCAATTAAATTTTTCTACCGAAAGGATGACAGCAACAATTATAAACAAGGCACAATCAATCGGTTTGCAAGCAAATCATGTCAATGCGCCCGATAAATACCGATGATCCGTTAAGAAGTCGTTAATCGCTGCAAATATTTTTTTGGCTACACTGTCGCGAATTCCTTTGAGTTATATTTAGATAATAACTGCGGCTACTTTGGAAGGAACCGTATTATTCGCAATCAAAAGAGCAAATTCGTTATCACATCTATATTAACACATTTGCTATAACACTCTTGTTCTCTGTGAACACACCTACATCACGCAAAGAATGATAACCTTTGTCAAAAGAATATTTGGCAAAAAATAATAAAAGCAATTGTGAAGGTTTAGAAGCGGCTCCCAACATCTTAGCAAAATAAAAATAACAAAAAAAATTAATAAACATAAAACTGCATCAGCAGCAAAAACAAAAAGTAGTAGCATTCGCAGAAAGTGAAGGGACGGAAGCTCGGATTTTAACAGAAAGTCTAGCTTGAATATTGAATGTGCGGGTGTAGGCATGTGTTTGTATATGCGGTTCAACTGCTATGTGTACATATACATATGTGCGTGTGTGTTTTGTATGGGTGCACGAATCAAATAAACTTAACGAACTGCAACTCGATCATGTGCTCCATCGTTTAACGATGGCTTTTTGCAGTTGGCTCAGTTTTTCGCAGCAATCAGCGAATTCATTTCATTCAGTATGTTTTGCAGTTCAACGCGAGGCGGCGGAATTAACACTCTAGATTCAAGAAGCAATCCCTAATCGAAGGACTCTTTAGAGCAGTTACAAGAGCATATATTTTCTAAATACAAATATTGCTTATTACAAAAAGACATTCTTGTGTAAGATATTTCGGTACACGCGCGGTAAAATTTTGAAAATTCTTGTAAATTTACCTTACGAATTTAAAAATTTTCTTTGAAAAAAAGTGTAGCATTTTACAAGTAAGTGAAAATACATCTTGATATTTAAAGATAATCGATGGGAATGAAATCATTATCAGCAGTTATAAGCACAGCACACACGTTTTTCCTTCCGCAATCTAGCCGACCTCAAAATTTGTAAAAGTTGAATATCTGTCTCCTTCGTCTCGGTGCCCTGAACTGATTAACCACCCGTAACACCAACCATCGCTGCTACATATCTCGCACTCACAATCAGTAATACAGTTTAATATATTATTATAGTAATCAATTTTTAGAAAAACAATAGTCAGTGCTCTAAAGTAAAACTTTAAAAAGTGGACTATAGAGCACTTTCAAAATGAACCTAATTTCTTTCAATTTCATTCAACAAATTAAATAAACTTCTCAACCTCATCTTCTCACCTCCCCCTCTCGTAAATATGGCGCATAGGGCATGTTAATTACATAACAACGTATTCATAAAACTGAATTTCTTCCTCATTAATCCTTCTGTAATTGAAATCATCGTCGCTGAACGAGCTGATAATTTTTAAAGCGAAATGTTGCAAAGTTTAAAAAACAAAAATATTTCTCGATCTTCTTGTCGTTTACGCAAATCCTCTACCCCCTGTCAGTTTCATTGGAAAGAGATGTCAAAAAAAGTGTGTTAACAAGGCAATGACCGCGAAATATTATATGATAATTCAATGTGCAGCACTGCCAATATAGACACATATATTATTTTATTTTCTGCTAATAAATATTAATTACTGCTCTTGAAATGTGCAGCATGATAAATACCAGAAAAGCCATAAAATGATACAATCAAGTGTTCAGTTTTCAAGTTCATTGTCAGTGCTAGAAATATCTAATGGCATCCCTCCCTCATCCTCGCCCTGACGACAAACGCGTTGGCGACGACAAACAGTAGGTGCCAACAGCCGAACTCCAGAAGCGAGAAAAACCAACAAACTTGTCTTGTCTTTAGCTGTTCAGTCTGCGGGACGGGCGAGAAATGAGAAACATAATTTTCAATTAATATCGGCTTATAATATCCCCTAACGGTGTGCCGCTTCCTGATACGGATGATGTAAACGAGAATTTAAGGAGTGTGAATCATATGAATAAGAAATATCTAACGGCACGTTGTATCAAACAGTTTGAACGAAAAGTGGCAACATATCACGAGAGAGATTTGCTCAATTTTGGAAAATGTTCGCAAATAAAATATTTACCAAATTATAAGTGCCTTAATTTCGTGACCCACATACCACCAAATAAGGCAACAACAATCGAAAGATAGACAGAAACTAAAGCACGAACAAATACCTTCACCTTCAAAGAACAACATCTCTATCTCTAGTGTACCGTTAGGCAATCCTTCGTTTTTCACTCATTTTCGAAGCCACTGTTAGTCCTCAGCCATCGAAAGCGCCGTTTGGAACCCGTACCTCTGCAGTTCTAAGCGATTCGTAACAAAACCAGATTTTCTTTAAGATATAAAAGAGTTTTCTGTTTAAGAAACCAATTTATCGGACAAATTCTCAAAAGAATGCTTTTGAAAGTTTGCTCTTTCCACGAAGCGGTGATCCCAAATTCTACTGAATAAAGTGCGCCGCAATCCGCTATTTTTCTGACTGCCATTAATCGCTGTAACGTAATGTAATGTAATCTCATATCCATTTGCTCGGTCACAAAATGTTTCACCAGCTGAGATTCCAGTCTAATTTTGGTTTGGTGATTGGTGGCATAATCCTTAGTTTCTGGAAAACGACTATCTTATAAAATCCATAAGTAAATGAGATCGTCTTCTAGTAACTGGTTTAGATAATTTCCACAACAATAAAAACATTGAAGTTAACATTAATAATCGCGATTTAATATCTTAATACTTAAAAAAATACTTAAAAAAATTTCAATTCGTCACCGTTAACATCATCGATACCATGCGTCATCGAGTGATGAAACAGATGTCTTGGCATATCGTTTTATCTCTGAAATGATGACTCAGATCCTTCCCATCAACCTTTACGGCATTTTGCTCCGATTATTTTATCATTCTTAATGAAATCATTTTAATTTGAAGTAAACCTATTTGATAAATGTTAGCTCTTCAGTAACGTATATAATTAAAGGTTTATTCAAGTAGGTCTACTTTGTTTCTAACTGGGCGAAGGACGACAATTTGTTTGAGAATCTTTCACTCTGTCACTTTGCTGCAATGATTAATTACCGTCAGCGATATGATTTCCAACAGAATATCATAGACGCACAGGCACAACCAATTTTTCAGCTGTAAATTTGCTTTTATAATGGAATTCCTCCTCGTCTGTGATTTTGTAACAATTTTTTTTAATAACAAGAAGTGTGCTTTTAGCTCACTTTAAAAACATATTTCCATTATTTCGTCATTATTACGAATTAAAAATGCAAATGAATGAGTTTCAAAACCAAACTAAAGTAGAAGACCAAGTCAGTTCGAGACACGGGCAGATGATACCGGGGAAATTTTGCTTATATTTTGAGCAAGATATTGGAACGGTTTTGGGTTTGACCAGATTTGAATAAATAAACATTTTTATGAGATTGTGTACGAATAAATTTCAGCAAGAACAAAGTCTTTTCAAAAAATGTCATTATCGTATTTATGAAACCTAGCTTGTTCTGAAAATTTCTTAAATAAGTTCCTTTGACCGATCATGCGGCTCGCGAATGCGTTTCAGTGGGCGCAATTGTTTCTGAAGCGCATCGGTGTGTGCCATCCCCAACATCAGAGATGAGGCCATCAAAAGTACACCTTCCCTGAATGCCCTCCCTGAATTGATGTGTCAGTCATGGTATGCGGTAATCGATGATCTTGTTAATAAATCAGTGGTCAGCTCTCAATCCGCTCAATAACTCAGTCAACAACAACATCATCTCCAGCAGCCACTAATGAAGCACTAGTGCTTCGTTACGTTTGTTTACATGACAATTTTCAACTAATTTCTATTTTTTATTTAAATTTTTTAAA
Organism: Physocephala rufipes; assembly: GCA_963966595.1. Lineage (NCBI taxonomy): Eukaryota > Metazoa > Arthropoda > Insecta > Diptera > Conopidae > Physocephala > Physocephala rufipes. The sequence continues at coordinate 1,117,101 of OZ016505.1, forward strand.
ACGCCGCACAATCTTTGGCGTTTATTACAGTTTTTATTATGATACGCGTTAATAAATTCTATGAATATTTTACAATTAGTATCTGCGAAGCTGATTTGTTGTTGTTTTTAAGCAAACATATTAAATAACGACATATTTTTTCTATTTCAATGACAAGAGTCACAGAAACAATTCAGCTTTTGCACGCGATCACAAATAATATATCATTGAAAATAATTAGCGAGTGTTCGAATTATGAGTAATCAAAGCAATATCGATGAATTAAATAGCGAATGCATTACGGATACTCGCGTAGGCAACTTGATCGCTGGGAAATCTCTCATGCATCGCATACGATGCCAAATGCATTAAGGTCCCACCCGCATCATCAATCACGAAAAGATAAATACATCAAAGTAAACGCTTTTGTAATTATCGCTGAGCTAGTGATTGCGTACACAGAATCTCGACCCTTAAAGTGAATTTGATTAGGGTTATATCAAAATAATTTCCCTATATAGTTCACATTCTCTACATGATGCAAATAAGCCTCTTTTATCCCCCTCTAATTTTTGATTTATTCAATAACTGTTCAATTTTTCAATAATTCATTCATAGCCTTTCAATTCCAAAAATTGAAAAAATTAAGTCTTATAAACCTTGATTTAGATTGAGTGACTTCATATTGTTCTGAGTGGCATCTCAATTAAAAGTTCTTATTTGCTTAGGCAGGTTCAAGCGTAGTCAATCTTATTAATGTAATACAATTGTTCTATTAGGTTTGTTGTCCGTAACCTTCATAGGTTGTGAAAAGGATGTGTGGTGTGTGGTGACTATATTTTTTGGTATAAAATTTAGATGTGATTTGTATGATTAGATATAATTTTTATTAGGGCAGTCTGGCCGTTTAACTTTACCACTGAAATTTTTTGGGTACAAATCCACTAGTATTGGGCTGTTAGGAAAATAAATTAATTTTATCCCGACAAGGGAATCAATTCCATTTTTTCACAACTAACACTTCATAGAAATAGAGAGTACGATTTTGGGTATATTTTAATTTTACTATCGCAAAGGTGAGAATGCTGTTCAAGCGAGATAAAAAATTAGCAGATATGTTTGAGAAGGATTTGTCCTCAGAAGGAGGACAGTACGCCATAGTGTGCTCAATGTTCAAGCTGCACCACGCTCTGGTGGAAAAACAATGATGAATGTTTGGTGAGATTTTGATAGAATGCTTTTTGTTTTGTTTTCATACCCTACATCCGAAGGGGATGGGGCGATAGGATATATACACTTTGTGATGCCAGATACCACCAGTATCAGTATTGCTCTAGTAGGGTCCAAAAATTCTCAGAGTTACCACAAGAACAAATGCAATACTCAATAAAATATTGGTTCCTCTCATTTGGAAAATTGCCTCTCATTTTCGCAAAAACCAAGTCATTTGCCGAACAAACTAATATTTCAACATTATTTTCAACCTCAGCAATCTCGTCATAAGCAACAATTTCATTCATTAAATGATTAGTATCTATTATCTAATAGCGTCTACTGTCAGTAATGAATGTATCCCTAACAACTAATAGTGGTTTTATTCATATTTTAAATAAAAATATTACAAATAAATTTTTTCTACAAAATAAATAGCCATTGCCTTGTCTCTGCCTCGCCAATGTAAGGCGCGTTAAAACCAACAGTAATAAAAATATCACTTGCTAGGCATTAACACGAGATGCTGTGATAACGAGCAATTAGAAAACGACTTAAAATAGTCACTTGTGTCATGCGAAACAATTGTGTCTAATTTATATATAAATGAGAAGACATAATATTTTTGGCAAACGTCAACATTTCTAAATAAAAAATAATTGTTAAAATCATTTAAAAACGTATTTATTTTTAACATAAAACATGTGACTATAATAACATTGAAATTTTTACAACTAACTATAGGAATATATAACTAATTGTTAAACTATTAATGAATTAAATTTGCCCTAACGAAGCAAAGCATCGGGCACTAATGGCTAGAGATATCTGTAAATGAAAATTAAGGATTAATGCTAATTCTAATTGACAGAAGCACAGACAGATTAAAAAAAAGTTTTTCCCAGCCGAGATTCGAACCGGCGTTAGCCAGCACAATTTTACCACGAGATGATAAACTGAACTCATAGCAGAGTTACGTCCAACAAGAAAGCTGAATCAATATCAGCATCAAACATTAAACTGGTCAACAACGATGCAATTATATGTAATTATATATAATTATAATATGTTTTGGAGCGATTTTCCGTTTTTTCCGCGATTTTGGTTTGGAGATAAACCGGATATCCGAACTGTTTGTTTATTAATTATGCTAGCGTTGCCACTAGCATGAAACAAACATTTGTGTTTGGATGTAATCAAATTACTGTGGGTATTATTGGTGCTACATTTGCATACATTTATTGCAAACACTTACATTACGCACTTTATTTCCCCGTTGCCATAATTATTTTTATAACCAATCAAAAGCATTGTATTAAATTTTTATTTACTATGAACAACCGAATGATTGTTTACCGAAGGAATTATTCGATAATTTCTAGTAATTACTAATTATCGTCTAGACTTATGAGTTTTTCTTCATTCATATTACCAAATTACAAATATTTCTACTGTTTACTATAAGTTTTATGCAAAATATTTTCAAAAATGTTAAAATTGATGCTAGATTCAGTTTCATGCTACATTAACGTTTAACGTTTAACCCTTTAGCGTTTAACCATTTAACATTTATGAGACCAAAGAATATTTTTTAAGATGTGGCTACATTACACTATCAAAATTTGAAAAGACGAGATGTGGCAGTACGATTAAACTGTCAATCGACACCACTTCTGGAAATATCAAAATCGGTTTGAAATTCGGATATGCGCCACGCAATGATAGCATTTTGACAGCGGCAAGGCAGACATAATCAGGTCACAATACGGCACAATCAGGCCTTTATACCGGGATCAGATGTTAACCACGGCCGCCCTCTCAAGCAGTCGTAACAAATTCTTGGCGGACACAGCCCTCTCACATAACGCGAGAATAAACCAATCCTCACTTCCCGGTATGAACCTGAGTCTTTGTGAAAATCTCTGTCTGTTATCAATATATGCTTTCATAAACTGCTTCGGAATTGAATTTAAATCAATGCAAAACTATTGAGCTAGTATGATACAAGTAAATGATTCGACATTTGGTGAATAAGGCACAGGTAGTTTTAAACGAAAGGCATAAACTGTTTCAATTTTTCAACATTCTTCGATTGCGCTGCTAGGAAAATGAAAATGTTATCGGAGAAGCAAGTAAAGGATTTAACCATTTATTATTTACATTCAGAATTTTTTACATTTGTGTACCCAACACCGGAAGGTGTTCCAAATGTGGAATTTTATAGCCGATATGTTAGTATTAATTATTTTCACTCCACAAAATCGACATGGCAAACCTCCTTTAACATGTATGGAGTTTGTTGACAGAGGTTGTGTTGAAGATAAAAGAAATCCAATGTAGAAAGGAGCGTGTTCCGCCCACTGATTACTAGGGTCAGGCTATAAATTTATATTATGGGGTATATAAGCCTCGACCCGGCTGAAGCTGGCGTTCTTACTAATTTTATATTTACACCTAATGTTTTTAACTGGATTAACAGAGAAATAAAGCGATCAAATTTTCATATTCTTGTAAATAAATTTCCTAAAAAATAAAATATATGTAGAAAACGCAATACTCTAAACGAAATAATTTATTTTACAAATTAATATTTCTACAATCGATGTCAGGAGTAAATCAACGAATTAATTTCAATCAATATAATTATCGAGTAACGTGACACCGAAAAGGAACATAATGCCGAAATCGTTAATTTTATATCTTATTCTGAAAATAATTTCAATCATAGCGGCGCCATTAAAAATTGTTAAAAAGCTATTAAATTTTTTAAGCGTCAGCAATTCATTTGTCGTTTAAAATTTTCGACCATAGCAGTAAGAAATATAAACAAATCGGTCTGAAAATAGAAATTACGCATAAAGCATGAACGGCAATCATTTACAAGCGCCGATGACTTTAAGCCCAGTTCGATACACAGAAGCAGTTAAAAAAAATTCTGGCGGCTTGCTCTAAAATTATTATTAATGATTGATGAATTCGCAATAAAAATTATTTTAGCTTGCAATAAGTAATAACAATTAGAGAAGGGGAAGAGGATTTTGGAATCAAGAGAGAGTGTCCTTTAAAAAGGAATTCCATCACTGTGGGTCCTGGATGTGGATTTGGCTTGATGATTAAGAAATATTATCAAAAAATCAAATAAGATTTCCATCGAAATGCTACTTGATTTGAATATCAAATTGGCTACACCCACCAGATTTGCATACGTACACTTACTAGATATACATATACACCACAGACTATTCCCTCATACCTATAAATTGACATGAACTCAGATTTATAAATTATTATTTATAACATTTTGAAGTGTAAACTCGTCGCGGAATGGTCTTATTAGTCAACACTTAACAAAGTAACAATAAAAATAATTAGTGCTTTAACCAGGAAATAGCAATCGTAAATTATTACTTAAACATGCAACGAAAATCAAATGGTCAAATGGGTAAACAACCAAAAGATCAAATAGCCAAGGCTAACGCCCCCCCCCCATCCTTTAGCAAGATCAAGGAACTAATTACGAATACTTGTAAAGCTGTGAAATATTCAGGCAGGGGCAAATCAAAATAAACAAATCAATGCACAATTTCAACAACACTTTCTTGCTGGTTTTGCTGCTTCTCCGATCAAAACTGAAAATCGAGACCCTCAAGGAAGAATTCAATGACATGACAAAGTAACATCAAAAAGATTTCACTAATCGGTTCATCAAATAAACCGTAAACATATTGTTTGCCTATAGGATTTTTTCTTCATTGTTAATTCATTGGAATATTTTATCAATCAATCATTGGAATTTTACACAGGGCATTACCATGAAACAATATTCTAACATAGCATAGAAATAAATTGACCTTGACTGAAATTCAATTTTTTTGTATAAATATTAAAAATGCATCGAAAAAAATTTCTAATTAAAAATTGAGCATACGATGTTCGAAATCCACTCACACCTCTCTCTAACCTAACCTACAGAAAAAAATACTATGTAATGAAGAAGTCTGTGCTCCATGTGTTGATTTATGAGGCGACATACCGTATACTATATAGTACACTATTACTGTTGAAGTTGTTGTTGCGCCTTTTAAACTAGCAGTGTTTCCTTAAATCATTCAATAATATTTCAAATATTTCATTTTCCAATAAAAGAAATAACATTTTCTTAATTATTGAGTTCAGAATAAGGTTAACAATATTTGGCGCCGATGTACCAGCGAACGAAAATCCCGCAATACCACAAACACCAACCAGAAATGCTACGGACGAAGTGACGTTTGACCTCCGAAATATTTTAAAAATTTGTGCATATAGAAATTCATTACAAATTAAAGAAGAAGAATATAACATTTGAAGTCTCCTAGAAGGATTATATATTAATAGAAAAATTTTGATTTTCTAAGGTTTTAAGCGTTATAAAGTCGTTATGTATACATACATATATATATATATATATATATATATATATATATATATATATATATATATATATATATATATATATATATATATATATATATATATATATATATATATATATATATATATATATATATATATATATATATATATATATATATATATATATATATATATATATATATATATATATATATATATATATATATATATATATATATATATATATATATATATATATATATATATATATATATATATATATATATATATATATATATATATATATATATATATATATATATATATATATATATATATATATATATATATATATATATATATATATATATATATATATATATATATATATATATATATATATATATATATATATATATATATATATATATATATATATATATATATATATATATATATATATATATATATATATATATATATATATATATATATATATATATATATATATATATATATATATATATATATATATATATATATATATATATATATATATATATATATATATATATATATATATATATATATATATATATATATATATATATATATATATATATATATATATATATATATATATATATATATATATATATATATATATATATATATATATATATATATATATATATATATATATATATATATATATATATATATATATATATATATATATATATATATATATATATATATATATATATATATATATATATATATATATATAATTATAAAAGATTTCGGAATAGAATATGTCCATTCCGCCCTACCTAATCGCTCCCGCCTTTCTCTCTTTTCATTCGCAATAAAAGGCCAAACAACAATGAGATAAAGCGAAATCGGTCAAATTTTTAAACCACGCGATGAATATCAATGCATTCGGAAGTGGGGTAACTAACAGTAATGACTGCATACATATACACATTCTCACACACACGTGCATCCACATTTCGCAGTTTGTAATACAATCATTCCTTAATAAAAAAATGTACTTGACATTCCGTTCTCCCAAAACAATAAACAATTACATTTATTAACTTTAATAAAACATTGAAAATATTTGGGCATGAGTGTGTGTATATCTGTCTATAAAGTATTCTCTGTTCGCTCGATGACTTCAATTCTTCGATATTTATCATACAAAATTGAAAAAATTTATTTAACGAAAAAAAAAGAAATGTTAGACAACTTTGAATAGCAACCGCCTTAATAGGATTAAGTGGGCGGCATAATTATAATAAAAATATGTAAAAAGAAATTAACGTAGAAAACAAAATTGTATTCAATTATTGAGAAAATTGCGGGCAAGCTAATTAATAAAGGCTTCGTACCATTTCGTAAATGAGAATAAACCGCGACTTGGAAAGGCTATGTTCGACCCATAAAATATTAATCAAAAATTTCATTTACTGATGACAATTGTTTTTGTAATTATCTGCTTCTGAAGTTTTGCGGGATTTGAATATAAAATTTAGGAACGGTTCGAGGGGCGGAATCTCTATCATATCCATAGCTGACCATATTTGGTCGAAGAACAAAATAGAAAAGATTTAAGGATTTCGCTTATTTGGGATTATAATCCGTGTCATAGCCCAAGTAAGTCAATTCTTAAGTTCAAAGTGAAAAAAATAATTTTGTTTCCAAATTATGTTTTATAATTTATGATGTGGCAAAAAACCTCCGCGCAATAGGACGTATTGCATAGGCTTTCAACATACGGTCATCCCGTCGTTCCAATTTTTGTTCCACTTATGAGCAGGACAAATTGGAGGGTCCGTGACACATTTGAAAGGTTACCATCAGAAAGAGAAGAAATTTAATTACAAATATGTTTTCCATCGACGTCATTATTTTTTGATAGAAATTAATAAAACATAAAAAACCCATGTTTTCGCTCTTTTAAGTATTTGTTATTGTAAAAATTTAATGTCTCAATATTCTAAAGAGATTCCCTTTATAAAAGCATTGGAATTAGTAATGAAATAACATAATTTAAAGAAAAATAATAAAAAAACTACTTAGCCAAGTGTCGGTTGTTGGAGAGAGAGGGCTAGCTAATATAAGAGCAAAACAATGGGAGATCGGTTGGAATTCTATCAAGAATCACTCATTATTTCGCTCGCATTTCTTCGTGAAACAATGCTCTTCTAGAGCGCTTCTTTGTGTTGTTTAATTTCATAAAGTTAAAAGTTTACCCTTATGTACGACGGCAGGTCTATTCATTCTATTACTTCTACAGCTGGCTTATATGCGCAAAAAAAGATTCAAAAATTTTACAAGGGTTAACAGACTAGTGAAAGCTTCATCCTCGTCGGTTATTTAGACAGAGTTTTCTTCTTCTGCAGATCAGCTCTTTGAATCAGTTGTTTACAAACAGCACCGACGAAGGCATTAGTACGATAAAAGTATAATCGCGATCGTAGAGAAAAACTTTACTTATATTTATTTGTGTTTGACTACGACAATAATTAATTGTGAAAAGGGATATGATATACTTTTCTGTGACTAAAAGAACAGATTTCTGAACTTTTCTAAAAATTTTTAGGAAAATTTTTTGAACATTTTCCAAAAACAAGTTAGTATAAAGAATATCAAAATATTTATATTAAAATATATTTTCAATATCTTTTTAAGAAGCAATACTAAATATTTTCTTGATTACCCATATTTACCAAAACCACTTTATTATAAAGCAAAATTTATTTAAAATTGCCCCAAGTTTTAGTTTTAATTTAAAAGTGTCTGAAGCAGTGAAAATTTTTAAATTTTAATTAGTTAACCTTGAGAAAATGCAATCTATTTTTTTTGAATGCAATGAAATATTTTTTGGGAATTCGCTTTCCTCAAAGATAATGTATGGTTCTCATTTATCCAGAACCAAATACATTTTTAATTGCTCAATTCGCAACAATTAAAAATAAACAATTACAAATAGAAATGTAATTGTTTTTTTTCTATGAAGATTTCGCTCATAAAACTCTCCTTCTTTTGATACAAAAAAAGTGTTGCAGGTAAATACTAAAGTAATTGAAATATACTAACATTTTAATTGCAAATATGTTATTATATCAATCCTCCTTTTTTTATGACCAAGCGGTCCAGAACTTTCATATTGGAGCAGCCCCAACTTCAAAATTCCTCGTAGAAAGAGATAAAATATTAAAAGCAAATTATAAATCAAAGAATTAGAAACAATGTTTTATCTCTTATCTCACAGGCAGAAGATGCTGCTTTTTTATTTTTTATATTTTAAAAAAAAATGTGTCACTGATTATATATAGAGTCTTTGATATCGATTTTGCGCTTATTAATATTTTTAATTCCGCTGTTCCATTTTTTAAAAAAAACAAGGCAGTCTTTAAATATAATTAAAATATGAAACCTGTTTAAGCAATTAATTTTTAAAAAATTATGAAGTCACCTGGAACAGGTCCTCGGAGTCTAATAAAAATTCCTTACTTTCAAAAATCGGCCGAAGCCATGCTTATTAATATTAATACATTAATCTGCAGGTACCTCACTCAGCGCACAAGTTATCTGTCAAAGAAGAATAAATTAATCAATTATTAAGTTTGACAAATAAAATGAAATAAATAACTTCCAAAGAGATAAACCAATTAATGAAGGTAACAGCAATTCTTGCAAGACCAAGTCTCTGCGGCTTCGCAAGAATACTTCCGGGGCTCATTTCTTAACGGCTGACTTTTCTTTTCGAAACTAACTGAATAAATCCATAATAAAAAAGCTAATTCCTTGTGCGATTTATTATTATTGTGAGATATATTGTTGCAATGCCGTTAAACGGCTATAATTTCCCCAAACTATTGAAAACCGCTGACGACATAGTCGTGATGACATCACCAGACATACCCGCTAGCTGAAGATAATATCATCTAAAATTAATTAATCGAAGCTACTCACTTAATTTGACAGAAAAATATAATTGATTCAATGAATCAATGTGCAATAAAACGAATACCAAGGAAAGTGGTTGCTTTTGTTTTTCTTTGTTTGTTTTTCTTCGTGCTTTGTTTCTTTGTTGTTTTCTGTTTTAAAAATAATTTATGAATAATTTGCAATTGCAAATAAATTAAATAATTCTTAAATAGATTTCGCTTTCAATTAATTTGCTTTTGATACCGTTACGATTTGAATTGCGTGCCGTAAAAATCACTGACTGCAACAGTATCTACGATGGCAAACAGCAGAGAAGCTGCAGGTGGTTTTTTCTGAATTTATTTCATTAATTCAAGGGTTAGAGAGAAGTGATGGGCGGATCTCTTTTACTGGTTTTCATTGCGCGTTGCATACAATATTTACTCACGCTTCTTTCTTCTACCTTTCTCCATGTGATCATACGCATTACGCAGTTTAATCTTCTGCATATTTCCTTGATAAAGTGGCGATAACGTTATCACGTTTGACAAAAAATTCTAGAGAAAATGATGAATATTTAATATTCTCAAAACATACAATGCATTAATTTTATCTTATCGCGGCTTTTAACACGTAGAATACTGTTCTGTCATTTCTCCGACTACACAGCTCTCAAGGCCACCACCAAATTTATCTCTACTTAGAATTCCTACCTTAAATAACTCACCCCTCTTCTTATTTTTTATAGACCAATCAGAAGATACGTCGATTCATGATATGTTGAAAGCGCTTGCCAAACCCTTGGACATGTCTTCTCTTCTTCTGTTACTGGCTACTCTCTCGTTGCTCTTTGCAAGTATTTCCGCCTACGATCACACGTTACATTTGGACTACCCGGGGCCGTACTGCAGACAAAGGGATTACTGCTGCAGGAATAGACAGGATGGTTGCTCCTTGCCGATAGCAAGTACGACGAACTATCTCAGACGCCATTCGACGTTTAGTTTTAATAATTTAATTCCTCTTTTTTTGTTCCCAGATACGCTTTGCTATTGCGACGAGTTCTGTGATCGTGACTATTCTGGTGATTGTTGTCCGGATTATCGATCTTTTTGCCTGAACGAACCATCTCCAATTATTTCCTGCGTTCACAAAGGTGTTCATCTCCCCAGATTTAACATCACTACAGACAACTGTAACGAATGCCGCTGCCTGGATAGCGGTAAAGTTGAGTGCAGCACGGATCTGTGTCTCACCGACGATGACCTCGTACGCAACATAAACTCCATCCGTGAACTCGGCTGGTCAGCTCGGAAATACAATGAATGGTGGGGTCGCAAATACGAAGAGGGCCTAAAGCTTCGTCTTGGCACAAAAGAGCCGGCTTACCGCGTCAAAGCTATGACGAGGTTATCAAGCAAATATGACAGTTCACCCAAACAGTTCAACGTAATCGAAAAATGGTCCACCTTCATAAATGACGTACCAGACCAAGGTAAAATTATTTCCAAAACTGTTAAACCAAAGAAACCATTTCCGAATTTCGAAAACATTTTAGGTTGGTGCGGTTCGTCTTGGGTACTCTCGACTACATCAGTCGCTTCCGATCGTTTTGCCATCCAAAGTCAAGGGCGCGAAATCGTTCAATTGTCTTCACAGAATATACTCTCTTGCACCCGAAAACAACAAGGCTGCGCAGGTGGTCACCTAGACGCTGCCTGGCGTTACCTCCATAAACAAGGGTTCGTTTTAGAATTATTTTTTTTAATATCTAATATGTGTTTTCTGGTTGTTTCAGGGTAGTCGACGAATCATGTTACCCGTACACAGGGCGGCGAGAGGCTTGCACCATTAGGCACAATCGTCGCTCATTAAGTGCGAATGGCTGCCGCGCCGTTCCTGGCGTAGATCGTGATGATCTCTACACGGTTGGTCCTGCCTATTCTCTGAATAATGAAACTGACATTATGGCCGAGATCTTCCATTCCGGGCCCGTGCAAGCAACTATGCGAGTGTACCGTGACTTTTTCGCCTACTCAGGAGGTGTGTATCGCAAGTCGGCTGCCAACCGTGGTACGCCTTCAGGCTTTCATTCAGTCAAACTAGTTGGCTGGGGTGAAGAACATAATGGAGTCAAATACTGGGTAAGTGGGTTTGATAAATTACAATAAAGAATATAGAGAATAAATATGAAATTAATTTATCTTCGTTTTCAGATCGCTGCTAACTCCTGGGGACCCTGGTGGGGAGAACGAGGCTATTTCCGTATTTTGCGAGGCGTTAACGAATGCGGAATTGAAGACTACGTTTTGGCAGCCTGGCCAAATGTATACAACTATTTCAAATCTAAGTCAGCCTAAGTATAAACAGCACGAAGGTGGCAGTAATTATCTCACCGAAATATTATCTCGTAACCGAAACCGAAATAAACTAAAAAATATTTTCGTTTGAATATTCTCTTGGCAATTTACTCCAGCAATATTTTCTTGAGCGAAGAAAATAACAAACTGGATATACAAAACTGGATATACAAACTACATAAATATATCATAAAGAACTATTATTCATATTTAAGTCTAGTTTAAAAGAAGTAAAATTACAAATTTATTCGTATTATTTTTAAAGTCAAAATTATTGCATAATCGCCTGTAACTTGTGTGTGTATCTGCCCTTTAATACCCTTTGTGATAACCCACTGTAACTGTTATTATAATTTTCTGCAAATAATATTTATTTTTTTCAAACTTGATAACATAAAAATACTACTTTTGGGTTTTCGTACTTTTGATATTCTACCGTCCGTACTTTGTAGCAAATAAGTACGTAATTAACAACTTCTCATTTATTAGATGACAGTAATTAAAATTAATTAGTTGTAATCAAATTTATTGTATCTAAACCATACACGAACACAAAAAAATTCAATAAATTATGGTTTGTGCCCAAATGTAATCTCAATGAAATTGAAATAAAAGGAATTTTGTGTTTTACTATTTTGTTCATATTATTATCTTCACATTGAAAGCAGTTACAACCGTACGCATCATCTAAAAATAACAGAGCGACACAGACTTGGCAACTGCTTGAGACATAGCATTAATATTCGTTTAATAGAAGAAAAATAATTTACATATATGATTCATAGCTTTATTGTGCTTCAATATATAGTTCAAAGCATTCCTCCGAAATTTGCAACACTGGTTATAAATATAACGTCAAATTTTATCCTCCGAACCACCCTCTTAATGACCATTTTAGTCCTTGGAGGCTCTCATGTTTATGTTTGTCAGCTGATCAATATTATAAAGAAAGCTGTGCTGCCATGTTTTATTATTATGCTATTATTTGATTCGTTGCGTTCCCGTGATAACAATATGGTATAAGCACAGTATACGTATTGTGTACGTGATGTAAAGAATGCATAAAAAATAGACACCAAATCATTTCTTATCGTGGTGAATTGAGTATCCTATATCCTTATCTCTGATATAATATAAATTTAAATATGTTAACTTGAATTTTTTACTTAATAGTGTTAAGCAATTTTTATATCGTTCTATCTCACTATCCTGTAACTTGTGGTTTATGGAAAGAGACCAAGATATATTGTTTTTGTTCGAATTTTGAATAAAGGTTGTCGAACTAATCTCGAGTGACCTAATAAATAATAGATAATTTTCTCGCAATCATCTTCCTATTCATTATTTAGCTCTTTTTTATGATCGAGACTAAAAATGTGTTGGCAAATTTTTAACAATCATCAGAAGATTCAACCACATCTCCAGAGATACTTCAACCTCGGCCACAACTTTTAAAAATTTGTGGTGATTCTTAACAGGAATTGTATTCCTGTGAAAATTTCAGTGGGGATTAATAGTCTCCATGGTCTAAAATTTTACATTTTTCGCCAAAATTTTTGTAAAAAAATGCTTTCTATCTTGTTGTCTCTGATAAAAAAGCTGTGTTTAGTAAAGTCTTAATTGAAACGTCAAAAGGGGTTGACGAAGCAGGTGACGTTTTATGATAACGTTCCTTCTATATGGAATTTTCTTCGGCCTTAAATAATTAGCTAAATAGAAGCTCCAAAACTCTGAGGACATAATATTTACGGTTTAGAATCAAATGCATTGTGCCCAAACACTTAACGACTTATCTGAGAAAGGATTACAGGTGCATTTGGAACACAGTGCTTCAGCCATTTGAATGGAGCTTTAATCCCACGGACATCAGAAATCTCGCACCTGCGGGACGAATGTAACAAAGAATCGAAACTGAAAACTGTGCTAGTTCTCCTAAGTTAATCAGGTGTAGGAGGAGCAATGGGAATAAACGTTAGCCGTCACGTCGATCTCTCGCGGAACGCACTTTTGTTGAAATTCGTGGGGCGTTCGCATGTGCCTTATCACGACACTCAGTACTGGAATGACATATTGAGCTATCACATTACAGTGCCCGAGAACAGGTAAGTGAACAATTTTCAGGCAGGTGAGATTTTGTGGATTCTATAACCATCGTAGCCAGGATCAGCTGAACTTAGACTCCCGCCTGGAAAGTCTATGCCAGTCCTTCATCAGTAACAATTTGAAGACAGGCAACATGGGTTCTCTGATTACAGTATTCTTGGGAAAAGCCTCAGAACTTTTGTCGTTGTCCCATCAGGAGAGGTGAGTAGATTTGTTTTCTAAAAACAAATATAAAAATATTGATATATAAACGTACCGCTATAGCAATATGCATATATGGCAAACGTTCAACGCATTGTTCATTATTCGCTCCCTGGTCAAGTACATAATTGAGACCGGTTCGGAATTTCAGTTACTGCAACATTTTGAAGCTATACCCAATTCGGGGGTGCTGCGCTGTCCTAAGGAGACTGAAGTATGCGATGCTACAATTGCAATAGAAGCTGGAGAAAACGATGATGTAAATACACAAACAGCACGAGCAGAAATTGTAATTGATGGTTCAAAGTTTGAGACTTTCATCGATGCCATCGTAAATTTAATAGTTGTGATTCCTGTCAAGTACGTATAATGATATTCTCTCTCTATAAAGGAATTGCTTGTGCTTTAATTGTTCTCTCATAGGGAGTTTACATATCATTTGCATCTCGAATCGGTGAATACTATTATCACATTACTCTCTGTACATCTTCTTTCTCAGCAAGCAACAGAAAAATCTGTTATATTCCGGTAGGAACCGCAAGCGTATACATGATTAATACTGTCAATTTTAATTGTTTGCTATTTTTTCTCGAAGAACTATATATAAATGCCAGCATTCAAATGTGCTCATGTCCGCCTTGCTTCATTTCGTTGCACGAATGGTAGAAGTACCACACTCCTTGTTTGGCTCAAATTCGACTGGGAGTTTCGTTTTTGGTTTAGCAGAATCGTTACTTTCAATTTTCTCTTTCCGCAAGCAACAGGACATATTAAAGTCAAACAATGTTACTGGTGCCGAACTTTCACAACATTTTCGCGATCATTATCCTTTATCAAATCAGAGTCTTCTTTTGATTTTAATTCTAACCAACCATTGCACCATGAAAGACAATCCGTACCGGACAAGCCTTTTCGGCTGTGCTGATTCTAAGGACTCGCCACGGGATGGTGCCACATTTAAAATTGATTTCAATACGATTTACGAGACACTTTGCCGCATTGTAATCATCGACCAAGCTACGTTATTGTTGTATTTGCTCCTGCACCGGAATGAACGATTCTATCGTTTCGTAATGGCCCAAAACGATGTCGAAAATCTTGTTATTCCCATACTACAAACCCTATATCACGCCCCGGACAGCACATCGCACCACATCTATATGTCGTTAATTGTGCTACTTATTCTGAGCGAAGATGATGGCTTCAACAAAAATGTGCATAATATTGTAAGCTCTTTCTATTTCTCTTTTGCAGTTTTTGTTAACTCTTTTTCCTGACATAGTTGCTTAAGAATATAACTTGGTACACAGAACGAACTATCTCAGAAATTTCGCTTGGAGGGCTGCTCATTCTTGTTGTTATTCGAACTATACAATACAACATGCTCAAAATGCGGGACAAATATTTGCACACCAATTGTCTGGCTGCTTTGGCAAATATGTCCGGACAATTTCGGAATCTGCATCCGTACGTGGCACAACGCTTGATATCTCTTTTTGAGACGTTAGCACGGAAACATGCTCGACTCGATGCTCAGTTAAAGGAGCCGGCCAACAGCACGGTTTTCGTAAACGTGTCTGCTAAATCTGAAGATATGTTGCAAGACCTTACTGTATTGGAGGAAGTACTGCGGATGGTTTTAGAGATTCTTAACTCATGCCTATCGAATCAGCTTGTCTACTGTCCAAATTTGGTTTACACATTACTTTATAAGCGTTCCGTGTTCGAAGGATTTCGCAGTCACCACGCATTCCAGGACATCATACAAAACATTGATATGGTACGGAGACAGTAGATGGGATTAAATCATTTCCATTATGCAATTAAATTAATCGTAAACACCTTTCAGGTCGTTGGTTTTTTCTCTTCTCGACTTCAGCGTGTGCAGGATCAACGGGGAGAATTAGGCGTGAATGAGGTATTTGAGGTGATATCGAAAGGGGCCAGCCAGTGGTCGTCTGACCGTTTACGAGTGCGTTTGAAATGCTATTGTGTTATTACAGAAAGCTGATTTATTACTAAATTTCGTTCCTGCAGAAATTTCCGGATTTAAAATTCAAATACGTCGAAGAGGATGCGCCGGAAGAATTTTTCATTCCATACGTGTGGACGCTGACTTGCAAATACGGCTACGTACATTTCAGCTCAGAAAGTATTAAAGGAGTGGCCGCAGAAATATCGTGCTAATAATGAATATGTAAACAGACACGCATACATATATACACTCGTACTGTCATTAGAATGCAGCCATTCTAAAATCCTGAAAAGAATTGCATTGCATATTCTTTTATTTGCTTATATGTATAATGTTATAATTTTCCGACAATGTCCTGATTCATTCGGACTCCGAGATGTGAGGGAATCTTTATGTTGATCAGTCTTTCGATCTCATATCAATTTCATTATTTCTTAGCTTACGTGAGTAGTTTCTTGTTGCAATTAAACTTTTCAGAATATAAATCACCACATTTAGATGAATAACATAAAGATCAAAGAATTTTTGGCGCGTCATAGAATTTCTTACGAAGCGAAGAGCGCCAATAAATAGTGATTTCATATGCTATATAAAAACAATATACGTTGCGTAATCCTTAGACTAGAGGGGAATTTCAATTTTAAGACGGGACAATTCTTATTTCTTCAAGGAAGGTAATATTTAATAAATAATAAAAATTATTGAAAGGGAAATGTGTCTGTCATAAATTTCAGTAGAAGGAAGTTTCAAGGAATAGTGACAATCGTCGAGTTATGACAATAAATACAAAATCATTTACTAAGCTGTTTTGGGAAATTGGTTACTAACAGTTACCGCTAGAATTCAATTAAGAATAAGAACACTACGCCACTACGCGAAGGTATATTCGGGAATATTTCAATAAACAGTAACTGACGTGATTCAGGTAATAACAATATTTTGGAAATCCCTATACGAAGAAAATTAAAAATAGAAACCTGAACTGAATTTAAATTGTTCGGTTTTACACCAAAACCAAAAGCATTCTGCATTTGCGTGACGTACATCACGTGCTGTTGTCGATGTTCAGCGTCGCGTCAGGTCTTAGCAGCAGCAGGTTAATCAACGATCGCAACAATTCTGTGTATTCAAAACAAATGTTTGGCAACACTTTGGTAAGTTTTGTAAATATCATATTCGTATTGGAAATTGTTTTTATTGCTGTTGATCGTTATTCGCCTAACTTACAAATTGATTGTGCTAGTGTTGGTTTACAGTCGAAAGCGAACTAGAAAAGTTTATTGACCCTCGCTCGATGGCAAAAGTGCTTTGAGTTTCACGAAAAGTATGAAGGGAAAATAGAAAATATATTGACCTGTTAATCTTTTTTAATATTTCATTTTATTTATTAACCGCGAGTACATTATAAATTTGAAAAGCTTTTTAACGAAATTTGTTGGTAAGGGCTTATCAGCAAAAAATGTCTTGATTTTAAACCACTATTTCTTTTTCTACCCCCCACTCCTCCCCTTTCTACATATGCATCTCTATAGTCAAGCCTTTGTTAAATCTAATGCTTTGCCTCAATCTGATGCAATTTCTTTAAGTTTAGCCACACACGTATTTATTATTAGATAGATATGTGGTAGAAAACATCGCTTGGCATTACAAATTCGATTGTAATATGATTTTAATAAAACCAGAATTAAAAATAAATATCTTAAGCTTGAGATGACTGGATGAAGCATTTTGATCTTGCCGTGATGAAGATGACGGGAATTGTTTTTGATGCGGATTATTTTGAAATTCCTGGTTTCGAGAGATGATATGACAGAAATAACGATGAACGATTCACCTCTACATGCCCTTACACATTTCCATGCATTGCTTGTAACTGGAGAAATTGTTTTCATTGCCATCGCATCCACCAAATTTAAACTCGAAGCAGTCCTTTTTCTTGGCGTTATAAGACCATCGTGGTATCAGTGCGCGACAGACCCCTTTACGGGCCGGCATGCGACAAAAGTTTTCAGGCTCGGCATTCCTCGAGGCAGGCACGTCGTCTAGACTAACAGCATCAAAGAAATCACTGACATCGTCATACAGATCCATAGGATGAGCGCACACTGGATCCAACAAAAACACACCCAACATGACCAAAATAGCAGATGTGAAAGCACTTTCTACACTTGCAATTATCATCGCCTTAACGTATTCTCAATCGCTTTCGATATTTCTCACTTAAAATTAAACTTTTCGTTATTTAATTGATCGTTTGAAATAACTTTCTTCTTTTTCCTGACGAGCTTTAGATTTTTGCTACTACTTTTGATAAAGCACCATCTGTTTCAGTTTGGTAACTGAGTCGTGTTTGCGATGGGCGTATGGTTTTATATCGCTAGTTCGACTTTAACTATTGGTTGTCTTCAGAAATACTCTTTTGTGATCGCTCTGAGACTTCGTTGATCTCATTTATGTTGCTTTATGTTTTAATTTCCGTTCGCAACTATGTCTGCATCGCATGAAGTTCTATGCGCCCTCACCTCAGCCGCTCTTTACTGGGAGAGAGGACGACGTACATGTCGGTACAACATACTGCAGAGCGAGTGCCATGAAATGATCACGAGAATAGCTCGAACCAACATAAATTTCGATATGGCAATTATGACTAAAAAAATTCTCACGATCATAACTGTTCTCTTAATTTGAGCGATATAAATATTACGAAAACGAATTAAATGTATTTCTATTCTATTTCTGGTGTCCACCGGTTTGTTCGCTTTGATTTAGAGGATGAGATCATATGGTTTATATTCTTTATTTTTAAAGTAAAAATGTTCTATGTAGTGTACAACATTCTTCCTCGCTTTATTATAATTTTTCTATTTCTATTCCAATTTTTTATTTCATACGACGTGTTTTCTTGATTTTCTTTCGAAGAAAGACACGGGAAGGAATAACGGCATGGGATGCAGAATGCCGCTTTTGCTATTCAAGGTTTTTTTAAATTGTTGCTTCTTGGGGCATTTGTTATCTCCACCCCAGCATTCACCCTTCTTCCAATTTGGAAAGATATATCTTAGCAGAATCGCGAAGTTTCCCTAGCCACTCCCATTTCTTCATCTACATCTTGTGGAAAACATATATATTCGTGAAAATTGAAATAGTGTCGTGAACACCACTATTTTCCAATTTATTAACGCAAATACAAAAGTTTATTGTTAAGCTGAGTAGATTGTCCCTTTGCCACATTCTCATTTTTCTGCTTTGGGAAAGGAAAACTAAAAGAAAGGAAAAGAAAAATCAATCAAAATTGCTACTTGTTGCCTTTATAGCCTTCGGTGAGTTACGTACCGCGAAAATGTGCGACCTGCTCCAATGCGAGCTGTCGGATGAGTTTACGTTGCTTACCAGCGATTGTATTTCTCACTCTCTGTGTGTGGCAATGCGTGCTGTGGCTTGCGTGCAGCATGTGTATTGCCTGCAAATTGGCTAAACTGATCTAAAGGCAGACTGACACCTGAAGGATTTGTTTTCGAGATTTATTATTATACCGCGTGTGCCCAAATGAATCAACCCGAGTGGGAATTGATCTAGGATGAAATGATAAATACCGGAAATGAGAAGGTGGGCCAAGATGGTACAGTAAATTGACGTCTTTATAAATAGTGTAAGTAATAGCTGCCTTATCGTCTTTCCGAGTTCGGCTTCTATAATCATTGCTCCCTTTATTGTCTTATATACACACAGTGAGGAAAAGAGTGCAGGAAAAGACTGTTAGTATACTTTGTGATTTATACACCTCTAAATTCTAAGAATTATGTCTAATAGGCCCTTTAAATAAATGGAATGAACATTTCGAACCATTGTTTGAACATCATCGAACCGGTGCTGCTTTGAAGGGTAATTCGTTAAGTCAAACAGGATCGATCGATCGACATCGATGGATGGCTGTTTTGTTTATTTGTTAAGAACTGTGTAACCAGTTTAAAGATTTATCCTCTTCATTGGTTTACCAATTCTTGCCTTTCGCAGCATTCACTCAATTATCATCAAATTATTAATTTCGAGTTACGTATGTCCGGCTCTTAGCCGTTGCGTTCAAGAGTAAAGAATTTAAAATTCGGTGGTTTGCTGTCCTTTTTTACTTTCTCTTCAGCGGATGCCCCGCCTACGGCAGACAATCCATTGGGAATGCAACGGTGCTCCATCCTTCTGTCGTCCATCCATTCGTAGTTTGTTTTGTATAGTATGTGTACCTGTTTGTGTGTATGTGTATTCTAACTTTATATTTGCTCAACTTATGCTTCTTAGATTTTTCTTCCTTCCAACTTTACCTCCTTCCTCCCCTTCTGGAATCAGTTAAACCAGGTGAGATACAGTTATATGACTTCAACCTGCACGCATACTTTTGAACGAAAGCATGCACGAGACGATGAACGACTCGTTGCTCGTGTGAATCGAATGGATGAACAAGAGAATGAGTGGAGTGAGCGAATGAATTTAAGACTGGTGAGCTGTAAAACAGCAAAATTATGGCCGAAATGTGAATTTAATCGAAGAACGTGAGCAGGAAATAAAAATTTTACTGCAGACGAATAGAACTCAAAAAACGTAGCAAAACCATCCAAAAGAAAAATATCTTCAACTAAAAAAATCCAACAACGATTTGAGAAGCTACAACATGCAAGAAAAGATATTCAGTTTTACTCACAAAAGGATGAGTCAGCGAAATCATGAATCTTTGACGAAAACCGAAAGGATCGGCTGAGTCACTGGAGACAGTCTGCAACGACAAAAGTGAAGAAGAAAAGTAACATGGAATTCAATGATTTCGATGGTACGAATTAATGTTTTTCAGTCCTCCGTAGTTATTCTCTCTGTCCATGGCATCATTCGTTACCATTTCTCTCGAGAGGATAAGGAATGGTTCCGCCCATCTCAGCAACGCAACCGAATTGACTTTCGCAATTCTGCTCTTCCTTTTGTTTAGGCGTGCCAACGTAAATATCGGAAATTGTATTCACTCTTTCTGAAAATTATATAATTTATAACAATTTTTTCTCTTCAATTAATAATACTTTTCACACGGACTAAAAAGGTCTTCAAAATTATTTTTTTTAAATCAAAATTGAATGTGGCAGATCACAAAAAACGGTTTGTGTCCAAATTAAATTTGACGAAGGCCGATTAAGTGCGAAAATCATCTCAGAATTTCTTCATCAATTAAATATATTGGAAGACTCAGTCAATACCAATATTATTCAAAATGAATGTCACACATTCTTCTCTTATCAGAATGCAGGATATCCTTCTTCCACCCGCGTGCGCTTTCAGCAGCACGTCATTCTAGTCCTATACATTGTAGGCATTGTGGTCCTTAAAGGTCCTTCCTCTTTGGCTCAAATGAAATTTTTGAAGTTGCCACGGATTAAAATTAGCACACGGCTATCAGCGCATACGCCACATAAATAGCCACATATATTTCACATACGCGCGCACATGCACTTACTTTTAAATATGCGCACGTATACCGCGTAATATGCGGTATAAACATTTCCGGTAATCGTTTCAACAGCTTTCGACACATCAAAAGCTATCGGAATTCTTCCCCTTTTATTCATTATCAATTTAAATATTTTGAAATTTTAATTTTTATAAATCGAATATGCTTTAGTTATTTATTTATTAATAAGCTGTACAAAGAAAAGCTGCAGTGGCGTTGCCGAACCGTTCGAATCATTCATAAGCCGCGATAATCAATTGATAAAATAATTTCTTAATTAAAATTCTCTCGGTAGCCAATCGGTTTATAGCCGGTGTGCACAAGCACCTCCTTGCTACCAAACACAACCACCGTCTCTCTCGTAATAAGTCGATTACCTGCAGTGCCAGGATCTGCATTCACGCACCAAAAGAAAGAACAACCCACCGCGTAGGCCGACGGTTCCCTCTATAGATCAGTCACAAGTTTGGCACATGTTTGTATCTGCCTGTTGCTCGGTGAATATTGAAGCACGAAGGAGGCCACCGAGAGCTTAAGCCATGGTCATAACAAATGAAGTGAATGAATATTTCAATTCGGTATAGTAGAACAAATTTCGGTTTTATTACTTGCTGTCAAGCGAGGACGTTCATTGTTGTGATGAATGTGGAGTGTTTGTTTATTTGTATAAATTACGCTTGGACGCTAAAAAATGTTCAAAGAATACTTCAAAGGATTGCTAATGTTAAAGCAGCCTTTCCCGAATATCATTAAGAATATATTGTTTTCATTTTCTTTTTTCTTCTTTGTGAACAAAGTTCTAAAACTTTGACGCAACATCAACTTCGAAATTATTTTGCAATTACGATATTTCCACTATTTCTGGATTAATTAATAATTTGATTTCAACTGTTATTGATTCGATATCATTGAGCAGCGTTTCTGATAGGTCATTCCATTTTCAGTTTGCTTTTATTTTTTTTCATAATTTTTTTATTTTTTAAATTCGCATCTGGTGGTAATTTGCAGGTAAAATTGAATGAAAATCGTTCATTAGAGCCAGATCCTAACAACGAAAAATAGTAGCTATTCTTATAAAAATAAAAGGCCGATTAAGCCGTTGATAAAGTCGAGGAAGAGGAAGAGAATGTCTCTTTTAAGAAATTGAAAAGCAATAAACAGGATCAAACGTCCAAGGGAAAAGTAAAAAAAGTCGAGCAAGATGGGACATAAACCACAGGCTGTGACCGATATAATAACTAAATTGATGGAAACCAGCCCTGAACAAGAAACGAATTGGTAACTGAATAAGACTAGCTTTTAAATTTGAAGTAAAAGTACCTTTGCTCTAGGACGACAAATAATTCCCGAAGGCCTTTATGGTCATTATTGACTCATAAATCATAGCGTGTAATAAGCAGAGTTAAAATGAAAAGAAAACGAGTTGAAATAAGATGATGAAAAATGTCCTCGACTCGAAATTATTTATACAAACCGTATTACAAGCGATCCGAGCATTTGTTTGTCAAGAGTCTGACACTCCACTTTTAGACATCAGTCGCGTTAGCGGAAATCTCGTGCCTTATTAGTAGTACTTTATAGAGTCTGTACAATATTTGGACAAATCCTGCCGGCACTTTGAGTGTCTGCCAAAATGGTCAAAAGTATCCTGCCAAAGCGGCAGCCTAAGACCGATTTCTCTTAACAGCTTAAAAATGATGAATGCCACAAATGGTACCCACAAGGACACTTTATTCTGAATGCGAATCAGCTAAGCAGGAAGAGGAAGAATTGAAGAAAAAACACTTTTGAGGCCCGTGGTTAAAATGTACCTTGAAAGGCAAGACGGTCTCTCGTTGTTGTCCCTTTTACACTAATTGGACATTAAATAATGTTAACGGGATTTAACGAGGTTTTGTGATTCACCATGCGCTTGACAAATGAATTGCATTCATTGCTTCCATGACAGAAAAACGCGAAGGGGAAATGGCTTTCCTATCCTTTCTCTCCTCTCCGTTCGTGTTATGAATCAGGGTCAGCATTCAAGACCGGTATTTCAGTGAATGGGAAGGATTTGATTACGCTGCTGGCAATGTCGCGTTGGTAGAGAATATCATTCGCTTCTTTACTTCTCCGAGCCTTTTCTCAGATTTAGCACAATTTTTCGCTCTCTAATTAATTACATTCATATAATTTGTGACCAGGTAGGCAGTCTACCAGTTTTCCACACTAAAAGCCTGTATGTGTTTGTGAATGTCTGTGACGTGCACACAAGTTTTTTATAGGAATTGAAAAAAGGCCTTTGGGGAACAGAGTCGTTACTTATTCAAAAAGTCGCTAAATTTGCTCGTCCCAACACAATACTCGCACACGCATACACACACATACGCATACACATATATACACATACATACATACACACACACACAAGAATACACACTTGAAGCTTTTTATACAACCATATCCAGTACAATTTATACGATGTCTTTAAGACTTAGAAGGGTCATAAAAGGGGAAACGTTGGCTGGTGGAGAGAAAGAAACAGGAAGGATACCCCTTTTGCTCATTAACATTTTATGGCAGTGTATTGCACGTACTTGTCTCTACAACGCACTCATAAGCAAGGTCAAAAAATACCGGCGCGCCGTTAAAATAATATTCAAATTTCGTTTCGGTTCAGTTCCGGGGAGAGTTTTTTGACTTTAGCAAACATATTCCCGTAGAATAAATATAGAACAAGTCGCATTCATACGATGACCGACATATTATGAACTGAGAACGATGTTCGGAGGGAAAATTTTGAGGAGAAACTCGAGGATGCTTTTAGGACTACATTGATGTTATTCATTACGAATGCATTGGGATGAACATTTGTCAAGTTATCACGCTAATGAAATACTTGATCTATTCTGTCACACAAATAAAGTTACAGTTTGTTCGTTTGGAAGCTGTTAAAACGATGTTCCGACATGCAATGGTTGACTGTGCGCTGACGGATTATTCTAATAGAAGTGGTTGAACGTTAGGCATAAGATGGTATGAAGCGTAACTTGTTTATGTTTTGACAACCTATGTGAGGTAAATAAACATTTATTGTACTTCGAGTGACAAATTTTTATGTGAGATTCTCGCGTCAAACATCAAGTTGCCGCTGCAACAGTCCTCTTTCGTAGCTCAGGAACTACGAACCCCTTCACTTTGACACTTTAATCTGCTTAATTAAAAGTAGTTTCAGAAGTTTATGCCAGTTGCGATAACGATAATGGTCTCAGACTTGCCGAAAAATATCACTAAGTGATTGCAAGGAAGTGCAGTGTCACTCAAACCACCATTCATTGCTGTCTTCCTTTAACGTGCAAGCCATATTTACTTCTATTGCGATTGTCTGCCATTGTGTTTGTCTGGCTGGTGGGATCTCCTTGTCATCCATACACCTAGCCTGCCCTCCTAGCAGTCTCCCAGTTCTTTGCACGTTTAGAATGATTATTTTCCATTTGCAGAAAATTAAAATTTTTATGCAACAAAACTTTTCATCAAAAATCACCAAAGGCTACAGAGTAGTAGCAGAAGCAGCAAGGGCAACAACAACAACAACGCCAATACCACAATTGATACTGAAACGTGAAACCGCAACAACATCGGCAAACCGCCTTCGGTTGAGTGACAAATCAAAGACGGACCGCCGTAGCGAATGGAGAAGGGGAAGCGCATTGTGACTAGTTGGTGGCGGAGATGCAGATGGAGGAACGCTTTTTTATTATTTTTATATTTAATTTTTTTTTCATCAAAACATAAAAAATACATTAGAAAAAACAATCCTGGCGAAGTTCTTTTGTAGTGCTGAACATGCCCAGAATGAAGCGAACTGAAAAGCATCGTGTCGAGAAAGGGCCAGCGGCCACCGTGCTTTTGATACGATGAGTATAAGGAGCACGGGGTGTGTTGGTTTGTTGGCGAACCAACATAATATCACGCTACAACAAATAATTTCCATGATTGCAGCTTCTATTCTTTTATTCTTTTGCGTTTCAATGCCTTTCTTTTGTTTGTTTTTAATTTTTTTTCCACTCGGCATTCGTTTTATTTGCCCGGATTTGTGTTCGTAGGCTTTTAATATGTATATTTCCAATTGCTGTTCGTTACGACCAACAACAACGAAATTGTTGCTTTTGTCTGACTTTCGTTTCAATTGTGGCCACAGTGGTTACCACATTCTCAATACAAAGAATACGGGACGCTGCAATGCAGTGCGACGCGATACGATGTATAATACACAAACATTTCGGCTCAAACACTTTTTAAAGAATCTTTTAATGAAATCCTATAAAAACGAAGATTTTTTAATTTGGAATTTGCAACCACGCCTGATCAGTCATAAGTTTGATATTTTTATACCGTTACTAAAGATTAGAAGAGAAAATTCATTTAAGTGAAGTTATTTCCAGTGAAGTTGTCACTACCGGAAATAAATTGAGTTGAGTCACGTTGAGTGTCGAGTCAAAGGATGTTAGCAATCCAAAGGCTAAGCAAAGAACGGAATTTTTGCAAAAGCATAAACCTGGGAAATAATACTCTGCATCACGATGTATCACGATGGTCATTAAAACTGGTCAGGAGCAAAAGCAAAATGTTGATTGCTTTAAGTGCATTCGTTGAAGTAGGAAATGGTATAAATGATAGAAAACGACGTCGACCTTGCAATCGTATGGGACAATAATTTCGCAAGAATAAGTTTTTGGAGTTTCCTTTTTGGCAACTTACTGCAGCGTTTAATACGCTTTTTTCTCTTACCAATTTATGCTGCCAAATTATTATCTCAGGGATAATCATCCGACTTGCTAATATATATTTTTATCATTTTATTTTTAAAATTAACTCGTCTCCATTTGATCTTCACGATTCCGGCAAATTTTCGACATCCAAACTTTTTATTTCCCAATTTCCCAATCTCTGGCACTATCTTTTCCTTTATTTTCGTCTCTTTTTCCTTCCTTTGTCCAATATTTTTTCGACCTATTTACATCCATTTAATTCGACTGCTGAGCCCCTATTGCTCCCTAAATTAACTCGCGCATTGAAATAGATTTTATCCGTGGCTTCTAGAATCGATTCAGAAGTAAAAATATAAATAAATAATTACCAACAATTTTGTTTTATAAGCAGAGCCTCAAACAAAGTGTCGAACAAATTTTTTCTTAATTTAATCCACCATTAATTTATCCTGGCAGGAAAATCTTATGTCTCGTGCGTAAGAACCAAACTTTGTTTATCCAAGTTATGCCAAGTATTATCCCATCTGAAATTATGTAAGAAAAATAATGATAACAAGAAAGAAAGTATAATGAAAAAACGACATAAAGGGAATAAGAGAGCGATCCTTAAGCCAGTAGAATAACTCTGGCTCATAAAAGATAATAGAGACTGTATGAATCTTCAGCCAGGCCAATATGGGTTTCGACGATGCTGCAAGCGCTACGTGCAAGCAACAGCAATGGAAGCCTATAAATTTGCAGATTAGTTTGCATTTTTATACGCTTGCTTTGCAACACAAGCCGCGAGACATGTTCGCTGGAGAAGAACAAGAGGATGAAGATGAGACAACGCGACAGCATTATCTGATCTGCGTTTAATTTAATGACGCCAAAGCTAAAGGATATACAAAGAACAATATTCAATTTCCACTACTTCAACTTTTTTTAAAAAAATCAAAACCTTTCAGAGATCTAATATAATTTTCAAGGAAGGAATTTCACTAAACGGCGTGGCACAAAATGTCTAAGTGAAATGCGTGATGTTAACAACAATAACAACGATAAAACGACAGGAAAGATTGATGATGGAAATAAAGACAAGTGTTGCAGCCGTTATGATTATAGCTTATGCAATGACAAACCCACCGCCCACATCTCCGCTTTCCCCCATCATTCTAATTTCGATTTCAATCTGCTGATGATCTGAATATCAGTTTTCGCAGCAGGAGCAGATGGTCTTGCGTCGCCTTCGATTTCTTTTATTTGTTTACTTTAATTTTTCGGTTTTGAAATATAACATTTGAACGAATAATATTTAAATCTTTGACAGCTTTTAACGCATCTGGGTTACGTGGTGGCAACAAAAAAATTAAATTTAATTGATGTCTGAAAATATATTGAGATATATATTATCGATAAAGGGAGGTAATTTTTCCACGCTCTTCCAAAATATCAAAGTTGGTTTTTTCTTAAAGAATTATCTAAAACTTGACAAAATATATATTAGATACAATGCTTCTCTTGGGATTCTGATTTTGAATCTAGGGATTCTCTGCAAAACCTGCATCGAAGTTATCTTATCGATACTATATTATTTACTATTCAAAATTTCTTGTTTATAAAAGATATTTTGAATATATTTTAAAAGTTCAAATATTCTTAGTTTAGTTTTTGTGGGCTATTTTTGATGCGTCACAACAAACCGCCAAAAAGGACCACATTGAGTGAGGATCAGCCCATGAAGACGGGGATGATATAAGCCGAGATAAATGGTAAAGGGATGGACAAAAATGCGGTAACATGACACGAGGACAGAAAAATTAAAATTCAAAAGGAAGAAAGGCATAATTATTGGCCTCAGGTGTATTAGTTGCAAACGTGGCAAACAAAAACGTGTCTCCAACGGGAGCAAGAAAAGCAATTTTTTCAGAGGAAATAGCGATCGAGGGAGAGCTCACAGTTCGTCCATCATTCTCCATCTACCGCGAACATGCATACCGAACTAATTAGGCACATGCTCATTATCTGCCTGATAAGCTGGCGTTAGCAGAAAGGGTCACGGAAGGTAGTTATTTTTAGCTATCATAAATTTAATGCACTTTTTTATAATCATGCACTGATTTGTACGTGTTTAGTTAGATTTAGATTAATCGCAACAACACCAAATTTGGTAAAATATTTAATCACTTCGTCACCCAAGAATTAAAAGTTTCCTGTATACGTTTGCCTGGACGATATGTTCAATTTACTAATTTGCGTCGGTAAATTGCATTTTGCACTTAAAGGAAAAAAATTGTTTTTCTCCGACGACCCGTCTGTGAGAGCAACAAAAATACGATTACTGCAATTTGCACTTAACCCACGAAATAAACTTTGCAAATTGCGAGCAAGGAATATAAAACGCTGACCAACCCGCCTCACTTCACTTAAGGACTCCTAATGTTCACACACATAAATATGTGCATGCACAAAAACAATACTACTGCTAAAGAGGCAAATCGACTTTGAACTAACTTCAGCCATCCTTTTGTAGTGCAGCAACACCTTTTACGGGCGACGGCATGTGACGATGTGACTTCTAGTTGCTTATGCATAATTAATTCTAATTATGAGATCGAGACAGACGACAACTCCAGCGACAACAGCGGCAATATCAATTTAACAACAACAACTGCGATGATGACAGCGATATCGATGTCGAGAGTCTTAGCATACGAAATTTTTGATAATGTGTTTTCCATTCCCTACGTTCCGTTCCTTCTCCCCGTTCGATAAATACTTGTAGTTCAAAAGACGAAATCCCTTCTACTAAGCTTTTCATATCACCTTCCGCTCCCCTAAATTCATTACCAGGAAAGTATCAGGAGACACTCCGATCATGTATTTCGTAGGTTCGGATTTATACTTCGATTAAGCACACAAAGCAACAGACCGCTCCTGTCATAAGGATGAATTTTGTCATAAGAGCCGTCAAGAGCTATTGCGACCGTAACCATTATCGTAATCTTAATAGATGGTTACCCTAAATCAGAATACCAATGTCTTACAACTTCAGTGATGAGCTGCACAAAGTCATTTTTAACCATTTAGAACCATGTAGAACTAACACATTTGCCACAATGTCTACCAGCAAACTTACAAACTTTTTCTCGACTCTTAGTAAGAAGATTTTGTATATAATTTTAGTATAATTGAAGAAAATCCGAAGACAGCAATTAACAGGATTCTCAATCAACTCAAATCTTATTTTGTAAGCTTCAAGGATACAATTTTGCATTCCAAAATTGTTAAATTTTTATTGAATAGGGAATGGCTTTCTCTCCAGCTTTTTGCAGATAACTCTTTCTTTTCAACTTCACTGGAGCCTATCCCTTACCTCCACTTTTCTTTAATTCTGATTTTAAAACAGAGGATATTCATCCCGTGCCCGTCCCATCCCGGCTGAGACTTCTACAAAATCATGCAAATAATTTAGGTAAATAAACCTTTTCTGCTGTTGTTGCGCTTTTCAACAGGCTTTTTGCCTCGAGTCAGGCTAAGACAGCCTCGGTTAGGGTTGTTAAACGCGTAGTTTTAATATCAGTAGCAATCACAACAACAACAATGAAAGCAGAAACGGCGATGGAGCAATATTTGTAATATCGCCGAAGAACACAGCGCACTGTGTGCGTTTCGATATATTCTTGTGTCCTTATGAATGAATGCAAGCTGTGGAAAAATGCACTTTGATGATAAAAAACGGAGTAGATTTGCTGACTGTGCCCGTAACTGACTACAAATATGTCAGTCTGGGGGTGAATTTTCTGTTGTGCCCTTCTGACGTTGTTTATTTTTTTTGTATGCGTGTGTATGTTTCAACGTGAAGCGATAATGGCGGCCATTTTTTACCCTTGCACTTAATGCTGAAGCGGAAATGCATTTTGGAGAGCGTATAGGAGAGTGGTAGTGGGAGAGAGTGCTTCCTTGAGGCATTAGTAAAGGGTCCGAAGTGAAGTGTCTTAATGGAAAACAAACCTCTTCGGTTTCTACTTAAATTGTTCCCTTTCGTTTCTATATTTTCGTTTTGTATTTTTTAGCATCGCTAAAACAGACGCTGTCTTAGCAATTAACTTTGTCGGAAGAGTTATGTTTCATCAAGCGAAAATATTCCTACGATTTCAATGACAGCAGAATATGCAATCGCAAGCCCCTTAAGCTTCTTTATTACTCTAAACGAATTTTAATCTTATCACCTCATCTAAATCCTATTCCACTTTGCCGCGCATTGGACAATGCAACGACGAGCTCGGCTTTTTGGAGAATGTCATTGTCAAATACTCTCATATTACGCTAAAAGACGTGACAGGAAGTTCTGCCAATCAAACGTGGGATTGTCTTACATTAGACCCATTAAAACTGATTTTAACTGATTTAGAACTGATGAAAATTCTTTATTGGTATGAATAGAAGATAAACTCTGGTACTTGTTACCCTACAATTTTACATAATGAATAAACTACATCAGACCACCCTAAACTACATCAGATTACCTAACAACCGTATGACGGAGCAAGCCATTGGTACGCTCTTACTAGGACCAAACAGCAAACTGCACCAGGATTATATTATATTGTAGATGACTCGTCTCTCACTTCGATTTTTGCCGAATGGATAGGTTTTTAGCTAGAAGAAGTGATGCCGCTAAGGACCTCAATTCACAATGGAGTATTAGTCACATTGTTTTCGCATATGTGTGGGCATACTTACCAATTTGTTAGTTCGCAGAATATTAAGAAGCTTGTTCTCTAATTCCGTTAAATTGAAATTTGTTTTAATTGTTAAAGTCAATAAAATGAAGAAATTACTCTAATAAAAAATAGTAAGAACTTCAATATATATATATATATATATATATATATATATATATATATATATATATATATATATATATATATATATATATATATATATATATATATATATATATATATATATATATATATATATATATATATATATATATATATATATATATATATATATATATATATATATATATATATATATATATATATATATATATATATATATATATATATATATATATATATATATATATATATATATATATATATATATATATATATATATATATATATATATATATATATATATATATATATATATATATATATATATATATATATATATATATATATATATATATATATATATATATATATATATATATATATATATATATATATATATATATATATATATATATATATATATATATATATATATATATATATATATATATATATATATATATATATATATATATATATATATATATATATATATATATATATATATATATATATATATATATATATATATATATATATATATATATATATATATATATATATATATATATATATATATATATATATATATATATATATATATATATATATATATATATATATATATATATATATATATATATATATATATATATATATATATATATATATATATATATATATATATATATATATATATATATATATATATATATATATATATATATATATATATATATATATATATATATATATATATATATATATATATATATATATATATATATATATATATATATATATATATCCACATCCACACTCGGGATTGCTGGGTAGACTCTGTGAATACCCTACATCTCGGCAATCAACGACCACGGCATCAACTTTGCCCTATTGCGCCATTTGTGTACCTATGGAAGCCTGGGACGTGCAGGACATTCCTCGCAGGTTGACGATCGAGGCCTATCTAAAACCTCTTTGCCGGTGTGGGACTTCACCGGCTTTGAGTTGTCGGAGGCTGCCTCCTCACGCAACTCCACGCGGAGACTCTTTGGTCTCTACCCGCGTATCTTTGGGTTGTACCACAGCCACCACGAAGCTCCCACAAGGGGGCCTACCCACTGGTGTGCTGTGTACGTGGGCATTTATATTAGCGGGGTCGGATTAAGACCCAAAATGAGCTGCACACCACCCGTGGCGCCATTTTTTCATCTTTGGTAAGATGTCGGAACTAGCCTGCATAGTTCCTAGCAAATGAACTATGTGCAAGCACGACTAGTCACTGCTATTTTGTCGCCTTTCATCCACGACGGGCCTGGCACCCAGAAAAGTGTTTTGTCAGATGTCGGGTGTCTATACACAATAACAACAAAAAGTAACAACAACAACAACAACATCAATACAAACAAAAATAAATGTATACTTTGTCCGATTAGTTACGATGCGCCGAGTCCTATTACCCAAGACGTGAGGCAGTGAATTCTTACTGACTACGTTCTTCCTTTTTCTCACGTTCGCCCATGAAAAATGTAAATTTGGGTTTTTTAACTTCGAATGCCAGTGAAATTGGTAAAAATGATGAAAAATAGGGGAGAGGTGGGAGGATTTTGGAGCAGTACATATAATATATTTTAATTGTTTATGTGGGGCACCAAATGCGCCTCGAAGGATCACGAAATGTTGTGAGTTAAAGGCAGAATTACATAAAAATAAAGAGCTTGTGGCACATGTTTTTTATGCTTCTCATAAACTGAGTTGAAAATTCTGAATGCTGGATTCAACATTTCTTTCCCATCGAACGGCGAAGCGCATTACCGCGGAATCCTGAAATGTACTCTTAAGTTCGACTGTGTTTACTTCCGCAGCAGGAGTTGTTCGGCAATATTTTAAATAACACTCACACTCTGCCAAGCACAGACTCTGGTCGGTCGACGAAGTCGGTGATGTTGATTGTTGCATTGTCAGCTTGGAAGACAGCTGAAATGCTCGCAAAAAATTATATTTGGAGGGGTGAAGGATCTACGCCCAACAAATTATATGATTGCTACAGAAACTAAATATTGAGATGCGTAGGAACTTTTGAAAGCAATTCGAAACTAAGAGGCATTCACAACATGAAAATTACATTCTAACTTGACAACAATGGACTCTGTTAGGAACATAGTCAACATTGCTTTCAAACGTTCATGCTTTGAATTTATCTCGTCCAAATTGTTATTAGTTAGAAGGACTAAATTATACTTCGACATGTTAACATTTAAACTTTTCCTGCAAAAATTCAATCCCGGATAGTTTTAGTTAAGAACATGACATTATCGATTGAGTTCAAATTAAGCGCGATTTAGCGTGGTTTATCGTATTGGCTTTGCGATGAGGTAACACGGTATCTTAGAGACATCTGAAATAGAAGACAGTGCACGTGAAGAAAAAAAAGCAATGACCTTTACAATAATACATTCAAAAAGTATATTGATTGGCGAATAGAGTAGAGGTGTAGGTGGTGTGTCTCCTTGTTATTGTAGTCATTATTATTCATTTTAATGCGCTCCGTAGATTGATTTCAGTTTAAAAGCGTGGGATAGATTGCATTTGATTGACTGACTGAGCAATTGAGGAATGTGTTTGCAAATGGCTCGGGAATGAAGGAATTCTATTAGAGAATAAACGTTGAAATAAGACAATTACTCCGGAAAGCTTAATATTTTTAGTCTTTAATCTTCTTGTTTGTGAAGGGAGTACCCAGCAGAGGACTATACCAGAGTGGGCTAGCAGTCACTCCAATTGTAAACAATAAAAATTGATGAGATCGCTCAATCACTTCTGTTCAGCTCGGATGACAGTATTTCGGAGAGGAAGGTCTTTCTTCCATTCACTAAGTTCCTCTTTAAGTTACTCGACAACAGTGCATTCATTTTTTCGGTGCTATGCTTTTCTGTATTCTGTATGGATTAGTGGTATTCTGTATCCAACATTAATTCTGGTCTCAACTCTATTTTGTTTCGGTCTATCCTTCCTCAAACCCTTCCCTCTCTTCTAACACTACCCAACGGCTTATTTTATTTTCGGTAGACCTCTTTCATTGCATTCTTCTATTTGCATTATGTCTTTCTTGTCATTTGTTGCCGTTATTGGGATCTTTCCTTTAGAAAATATGTTTGTCGACATTTTTCAACCATTCCTTTATTTTGCGGTTGCCCGTTTGTAAGCCGGCGAGAGCCTCATGTCGATTGCAGCCATTTTGTTTAAAAAAGTTAGAACGACTGTCAAAACAATGAAATCAGCAAAAGATAACGAAAGCACGAGAGGATATCAAGCCATAAGAATGAATACTAAAGCGCTTTGAATATTATATTTCATATTAATACATAAAAATACAAAATAAGAAAGTTACGAGAAAAAATAAATTCTAACTGAATAAAAAAATATCATGGAGAATTCTATTTCAATATAACAAACCATTAGGAAAAAATATGCCTACGCACGATTTGAAGAATCTTCTCAAAGCAAAACATTCGAACAATGCATTTTACTAAGGATTTTTTATTCTCTTTTTGCATCAATCATTCCGTTGATAAATTCGATCCATTATTAAAATTTTCAATAAATATACGTAAGATGATGAGCTGTGAATAAAGCAAACACACATGCGCGTATGATGCATACGCATATGATAAAGTCCTAATATGTCGTTTATATTACAATTCATGTCGATGAACTCAAATTTTGTTGTTTTCTCAAAGAAGAAAATTAATGAAGAATCTTGATTATAAAATATAGCGACACAAACAGCAGCGAAATGGCGAAATGAGTAATTGAAGAATGGCTGTAAATGGATCGGGAAGGGAGGAATGCTATTAGAAGGTGAACGTCGAAATAAGACAATCGCTCTGAAATCGCTCTTAATAATTTTAGTATTTCATGTTTATGAAGAGACCCCCCCCCACCAGGACTATACAGGAATGGGCCAACGAGAAGCGCAGCAACAGCAACCGACTTTAGAAAATGGAAATAGTATCTTTTGTTTGAAATCACATTAACATCATTCGGTGCACGTCAATGTTATGAATGAAGTGTATTCACACACAAGCACACACCCATACACTCATATGTATTCTAAACTTTTTCAATGAGAAAAGTTTGCTCTGTGAATTACATAAAGTCTCTCTGCTGCAAGACGATCAGTTGGTGGGGTGGAGGGGTGGAGAGAGGGTTGAAGTTGCCCCATGAACAAATGAAGCGACTGAAATACAAACTTTTTAGAACAATGCGCTTGTAATCGAGTGGAATTAATGTTTCAGTAAAGAAATCGAGGAAGAGGCTAAAGAAAAGTAACAGTGTGAACAATATTAAATGTTGAATCAAAAATAATTAAAAAGCAATGCCCATTCCACAACTCTCGAAGGAAAATTGCGTGCTCGAAGGAAAGCTACGGAGAGCGCCGATTGAATTAGCGGGATATTATCAATTCGAAATCTTTAATTTAATTTGTTTGATTTGAAATGCATTTAAAAAATGGTAGTCGAGGAGAAGGAGGAGGATTGGATCCGTATAAGGATGAATCGAAAAACTGTCCAATTAATAAATCAGTTTTAATCATCACAATGACGAAACCCAATCATTCTTTCAAAAAATAAATATTAACAGAATATCGTAAGAATGTGAAAGTATAGAGAAGAGGAGGATAGGAGATAATTCGTTTCCTAGATTTCAGCATTGGCATCTTTAAAAAAATCAGCCATTTTAAGGAGCTTTACAAATTTTGGCGTGTACTTTTCCTCGAATTCCTTGACTATGTAGGATTCATCTGAAGGCATATTGAACAAATTGCTCATAACTTCACGTTTGTAATGCTCTTGCAATACTTCCTGACTTGCCCGAATTTTACGCAGATACGCTAAATCCATCAGAAGATCATCTCGCATGTCGGATGCCTGCCTTTTTTCCTCCAATGGCAAACGGTCGTATTCCTTTAAGAGCTTCTTAACAACGCGTGATTTCTCCTCGATTTTATTCGGATCAATGGCCCGTACAGCTTTACTGAAATCGTTGGCCAATGAACGTATCCCGTACTCACGTTTCTTGCGTTGTGTCTCTCGTGCAGCCAAAGTTTTGAGAATGAGTTCGTAAAATTTAGCAAGATCTGGGTTTAATGAAATGCATGACCTGGCTCGAAGCTGCCTATCGATAAGTCGATTAATGCTGCTCATCATTTGTCCCATAAATTGTTCCGTGTGATAAACATCAGGCTCATTTTCCTAACAGGATTAAAAATTTCTTGGTAATGTCAGTTTATGAGTAATAATCTCAAAGTGTACACTAATGGACTCTCACCCGGACGTGTAAGGCAATCAAGCCTTTTTCGCTTAGGTTTGTTCTTTGTGGGAGTTTATTGCGCTTCAGTGTTTGCAAAAGGACTCTCAGTTGTCGGTTTGATTCAAGCTCTTTCAATACTCCATCCACAACATCGGCTGTAGCTTGACCATTTAGGATACTGTCGAGTTTTCCGTATAACTCGAAGCCAAAATCGTTTCCACCTTTTCCATTCCTTACAAAATTAGAATAAAATTTCAAACATTAACAAATTTAGAAGAAAAACTTTATTAAAGGTGTTTGCATAAACGTATTTATTTTATTGCACAGACACCCACCCAATTCCATTATCATCCTTTTTGTTATCTTTAGAACTGTGGAATGAAATTTGGATATAAATTAATGAGTATGCCCTTCAAATGCATTTATCACTTCATCGAACCTCGTCTTCTGTTCCTGCTCGTCCTTTTCCTTAATTTTACGTTTCTCAGAAAAGCTAGATTTTCGAAATGGATCGAATTCCGCAAACATACTACTCCGTCGTTCACGGTCCTCGGTGTATCCCGGCCGCACATTAATGGTTCCATTGCCGACAAAATTATTCGAGTCTTCGTTACCCATTACACTTGCGTCGATCGTGATATTTAGTTTTACGCACTCTTCCTTTTTATGGTCTGGACTAGTAGTTGTGTCGTTTTTGAAGAAAGTGGGTTTTTTGGTGCTTTCCGTTACATTCTCGTCATTTACTGAAATTGAAAATTGTCACTGAATAAATAAATTTGAATAGAAGAAAAGCATTGACCAAGAGATGCTTTCGTTTTACCAGTTATAATTCCCTCATCCAGGCCTTTGCAATTCTTTATCATGTTCTCCAATTGCGAGTATGCAGTACTGTTTAGAACTCCTTCTTTGAGAGACAATAACAATTGCCTACCAGCCCCAGACACCTCGTTTGTTTTGATCGACACTTCGGTGGGGCCGCTTTGCTTGACTGGACTCTTTGTAGTGGTACAATTTATGTTTCCTTTCGTATGATTCGATACTTTACTGCTATTATTATTAATATTCACCTTCGGCTGCGATATACCCACCGGTTTGTCACTCTCCCTGCTGTAAATCTTATTGTTACCTGATTGTTCATTTAATGTTTGGAATCCATTTGAATCCTCGCTGAATAAAGAATCATATGGGTTGAGTCCATCGAATACATCAATAGCAAACGGCCGTATTCCTGCGTCAGTAGTAAAATCAGCCGCTGGGCTACGTATCCTTTGTGCTTTCACGTCATGAGAATTTTCTTGACGAAGGCCTTTAGGATCTCTCACGCTGCCTAATTTATTCCGAATATTTCGAAATCTCGGACTGTAGGAGAGCACCGAGGTTTGGTGGATATCACGCTTCTGCATTTTATGAGATCCATTAGAGTTAAGCAATAATTGATTATTTTGTCCGTCAATCAATAGTTGCTCTTTGTTTTGATTATCAAAAGTATTCTGGACCATCCGACTGTTTTGGTCTTCGATAAAACTGGAAGTGGACTCTACGCTTTTTCTGGTAAAATTTGTTTCGGAGTCATTCTTGCTTGTTATATTGCTAAGATTTTTATCAAAAAATTCGTCCTCAAATTGTAGGAAGCTTTTTCCTGGACGCTTTGGTACATTTCGTTTTGATCGTTCCTTTTTCACTTCCTGAAGTTGTTGCTGCTGCCCTTTCATTTGTTGGTCACCCATACTTGGGACGCGCTTTGTCCGGATATGGCTAAAACTTAAATCTTGACCATTTCCCAAATATATATTCTGTTGTATGGGTTTATCGGTCACTATATCAGTTAAGTGGTAACGACTTGGATTCCCAAGCCCATCCGAATTTTCTTCCATAGTGTACATATTTTGGATTTGGGATTTCTCCTTGCCGCTTTGCTCGATTATGCGCAAAAGTTCGTCCAGTTTCCGTTCCCGTTTCGCTTCATCTAAAGAATAACTCGGCAAAGAAGGGCCGAAGCCCTTACGCATTAGTCGTCGACTTGTCTTGAGTTTGATCTCATTAATTGGATTAAAACTTCGCTTCCATAAAGCCGAAACGCTATTCCAGCTTTTGCAATTTTCCGGTTTTTTACAATTTTTCCAAGCATGGGAACGGTGTTTTTCCAAGTTTGGTCCTATGTCAGAATGTTCTTCAACAAAGTGTTTGCTATTGGATTGCTTTTCATTTGTAGGCCTATCCCTGCCGTCTGAATTATCTTTGGCATTATATTGATCATTCTGATCGTTTCCAAATTCACCTTTTTCTGGCTTGTATCTATTCACGGCGTTGCCACATGAGCCGTGTTTTAGAGACTGTCGATGTGATGATTTGAAACTGGGACGTACATCGTGGTAAGTTATCTCCTCTGCAAATTTATGTGCATTATTATGTCTGTCTGTGGAAGGATCCTCGATGTAACCTTTTTTATTTTGCTTTGTCTCAGACTCATTAAATTGATCGGTGGCATACCCCGCTCCCCCCAAACCCTTTACGAACACCGTTTGAATGACTATCTTCTACCTGGCTAAGAACATTATTTGTTTCGTGGTCGGAATAAGACTTACCATGCGTTTTTTCCTCTTCTCCGTCTATTGGTCTCAATGTGGGTAATGTCTCACACTTAAAAGGATCGCCGTCATCTTTTGGGTTGGTGGAGCTGCCGATGTTATCGCTCGTCTCGCTTGTACCCAGGTTTGTCCCCTTTTGCTTCTCTGCTTCGTCTTGTTCGATCTTAGATAGCTTATAGTTCGCTTCGTGCGAAAGATCATTTCTGCTCGTGTTGGTTTCCGCAGCGCTGGAATCTAAGGGATCGCTGAAATCTGACAATTGTGAAAAGATAGTCGGTTGAAACTGGCTTTTTTTATAGAAGTCATCATAAACAATAAAGGAGCCGTCCTTGACATGATCACCATCGTTGTCATCGCTGTTGGCAACACGACTTTTCAATTTATGCTTATACGGAATGTTGCTCCTCTTGGCGATCGCTCCATCCATGCTGTTACTGTCTGGGCTACCTTCGCCACTCTCACCATTTTGTAATCGTGAATCAGTAAACCACGAACTTGTACTCTGTTCACCTTCGCCATTAGAGTTACCTGTTTGGAAATTTCTCCATTTGTCAGAATTTTGTTCACTCACGGACTCCATTGCACGTAAGTCCTTATACCATTCCTCGCCATCTTCTAATTCCTCGGGAATCTTTGGGTCTTCATAAAAACTGGACACAAAATCATCCGAAGTATGACTGCGTTTTCGCATCTCACTCTCATCCTCGTTTAGTCTCAGAGAAAGTTTCATGCTTCGCAATTCATCCTTAATTTCGTTGCACGCCTTTTGAAAGGCCTTCAATTCATTGCTAACGCTCGACGCGTAGCGGCAATTAAAAACGAACACTATATAAAGAACAAGAGCGCTTTGGTAGAGCATTTAAAAATAAATCAGAAGTTAATCTAAAGCGATTGAAATTTCTCAAAATTGAAAACTTATTGATTGACATGAGTTTGGCAAAAATATCATTGTTATAAAAAATTTGAATAAAATTGTTAAAAAATTTGATATAAAATAGATCTCAAAACAGAAGCTTGAGCTTCCCTTCTAGCTTGAGTGATGCAGAGAGATCAGAACCCTGCGCATTGATGTAGTCCCTTCCACTCACACCTGCAAAGATACACGATATTCAGGCAGCTGAAAAGGAAATGGTTTTGTTCGATGCGAGCAGACAATGACATCCTTCCCATGTCTCGCATTCTGTTTTCATTAAAAGCATGCAAAATATTTCAGACAACTTCATAGAGTCGATAGATAACAAAAGCAGCAACAAGGCGAACCAAAGCTAATGAAGAGTTGTCGGCGTGTCAGGACGTTGTCAGCCGGGATAAATTTGTAGATCGTTGACAACGTTTTTCATGCATGTAAAACATAAAATCTAGAACATTCGACATAGTAGAAGGAAAATAAAAGCAAATAATATGCAGATGTTATCGAGAGAATGGGCCCACATGACAGCGCCACAAGAACCGCTGCGTAACGATTGGTTGACGTGTGGAATAGTAGGAAGGAAATGACAATAAGACAATAGGGAAAAGTTTTCTGTTCTGCTAGCCTACGATGGTCGAGGACGAGGAGTCTGGCTGAGGAACTTATTCCTGCGATGGACGATGCAATCGAGAAAAAGCACATTAAAGTATCCCGCTAGGTATAGCAAGCACCTATTGAGCAAGGTTTTAAGCTAGGTAGAGCAAGCACCTGTTTCAATAAAATTCGATTAGCTTTTTCCGCAAATTAAATAATTCAGTTAGATTTAATTGTTGCCTATTGTTCTTCATGAAAATTAATTTTTGAAATAAAATTATAGTCTGGTTGATTAAATCGTTCCAAGTAATTATCATGTTAGGCCTACTGGGAACGACAGTAGATTAAATGTGGACTAAGTTCCCAACAAATAACTGGTTTAGCCAAAAAATTGGTGAAATTACTACCTCTTACGTAGCCACACCTCAATAATGTCCATATAAAATGTTATAAATAATTGGGCAGGATTTTCTAAGGAATTAGTTAATTGTCCTATCCCAGAAAATTAACCTTATGAGTTAGTAAATGCACGGAATCCTCGGAATCGCGCAATCCGATTTCAAATCAAATTCAAAAATGGGATGACGGAAATTTGTTCCCACGCTAATTAAATATTCATATAATGGCATTATGTATATTGCTATATAATGCACATAATAATATAACAATCTGGCAGATTCTATAATTTAGAAAAAAATTGTCAAAGTTAAGAACTGGTAAATTTTAACCAATCGAAAAAGCCAGCATTCGAAGTCGATTGGGTTAATATGAATCGTAGGGTAAAAAAGCGAAATATAAATTTTACATTTATGCGTGTGCGTGGGAGGAATGAGTATGAGTGGCATGTGTTGCTTCATACGACAAATATTGTGAAATATTCAGTTTCTATCTGTCCTCAGATTTCTTACTACCTCTTAATACCACCCCCGCTTTTCGCTGACTTTCAAAATAACAATAGCAACCTGTTGCCATGCATTTCTTTTGTTCGTTTGAATATTTGTATATGGGTGGGTGTGTGCGTGTCTGCGCGTGGAAAAGGGTGAGAGATAATTTATAATTTGTTCTATTTATATTGCTTTATGTTGGTTTATTCATTGTTTATCTTCAGAATAAAAGTTTCAAAGTTCATCAAAGGGATGTGGCATATCCACAACACCCCTAACGAGTTCGATTGCAATGGGAATGTAAGGTGGGGGAAGAAAGCAGGATGAACCGCTTATCGACTTTAGTTTAATTCGTAAGCTTCTTCAAATGTTCAAATTGACATGCTGTCTCAACTAAAGGGTCACATGTGTTACAACGAGTGTCGTTTCTCTTCATCGTAAGGAATCAAGAGAGCAAGTATTATTACTGCCAACAGCATTTACGTCTGCATGTGTGTGTCCGGGGGTGAGTGTACGTGTATGTGTGTGTGAGTGTGTGTGTGTACACCAACCATGCAAACTACTAATTGAATCATTGGGCCAAAAACGCACGCCAACGATAGAATTTATGCAATAATTAGTATTCGTTTCTAGATGAATTCGGTTTTACTTGTTGAAGAAATTTTGCCATTTTGACATTCGATACGCAGTTTATTTCTTTCACATAAAAAAAGTCGCGCATTGTTTTGAAATTGAATTTGAACATATTATTACTCGATTATTTATCGAAAGTTTTTATGGATCAATTCAATGAAGTTCGAGGTTTGCTGGAGAAATACTTTATACCGTCTCTTTTATTGCTGCCACTGCCACAGTCGTAGGTCTTCTACCGCCTCTCTCTTCCGGTATGTTTTCTGATTTGCCAACTTTCCCCCTAAGAACTTCCATAGCTAAACCGATTTTTACCACTATCGTCCTCCAGCGTCCGTGTTTAAGGGAGGAAAGTAATTGAGGAGGTTGTGTGTGTATGTGTGTGTGTTCCTTTGTTCATTTTATTTTTTATGTTTTTATTTCTCTCAAAATTCTACGAGGCCTGAAGCAAAATGAAGCGGAAAACTGAAAAATAAATAAAAAATAGTCTAAGAAACGTTTATCCAACCGTCCCCTCCCACTAAAGTAAATAGGAAGGAGACAATAACGTAAGAGGGTATTGCTCTTACTTCTCCAGCTCCTTCCCCAGACAGCAATTCGTAACCGAACTATAAAGCAAACCACTATAATCCAAATAGAAAAACAACAAGTATAAAAGCAGCAACAAATCGTCATGGTCCGTTGTGTTTCATGACACGATGTTGATGAGGAAAATGTCAGTGCACAAAAAGAAAGCCAGAAATAGGAAAAGAATTGTAAAATGAAATGGCATGGAAAGGACTCTCCTGAAAAAACGTTCGAAAGTGTCCCGACAAAGAAATGCGATATGAAATGAAATGTTAGAAGGCTTTACCGTGCACCCATTAAGCACTAGCTGGTGAGTGAGAGGGGGGGGAGTTGAGACGAGGAGGCTGGTGGGTCGGCTTATTAGACATCAAACAGTCGTGATCAACCCACGGCTTGGTAAACAAAATGTGTACAAGCAAAACTGTAAAACCTGTCATTATGGAGCATCAAAATTCTAAGAAAAAATAAAATTTTATTTTCAGAACGAAGACATTTAATAGTTTCGCGTCACCTTCAAAATGACCATCTCAAAGGAGACTCTTCTTAGCCAACTTCTTAATGTTTCATCAATTGCAATCAATCGACATCAATCAACATTCAGCCGTTTCAATTTAACAGTTCTCGATT
The DNA here is from genome assembly GCA_963966595.1 of Physocephala rufipes. Taxonomy (NCBI): domain Eukaryota; kingdom Metazoa; phylum Arthropoda; class Insecta; order Diptera; family Conopidae; genus Physocephala; species Physocephala rufipes. The sequence goes on from OZ016505.1 coordinate 1,160,443, forward strand.
CTGCTCCTTTCGGTATCGTTGCAGCCAATCGGTCAGTCAATAGTCTCTCACCTCAAAATAATAATATCAAACTAAAACCATGAACCAGGATGGGAGAAGGGCGAGTTTATACAAAACATATTGAAAAACTCAGAAGTGTTCAATCAATAATTCAAGCTGCGGATTTCTGCCTGCAAATAATGTTCTGCAGGGCAGAATGTTGGAACGTAAAAGTGAATGGAAACTGGAAATAAAATTCATCCAAGGAACAATATATAACCGAAATCGTTTCGTTTTACGGGCCGGCACCTGCAAATAAAATAAAAGAACATGCAAGAGACCGCATTTACAGAAATAAGCGGACCACTCGTTCGGTGCATAATTTATAAGATAATACTTACTTGAACTTATGCAGAACCCGCTGTCTCCTCTCTCTCCTCCACGGCCAATTGAACTCTTTTCGTCAGGAAGTTATTGGACAACGAACAATCGAATGCAAGGGATTCAAATGTACTTTTTGTCAAAACATGTTTTGGATGTACGGCAAGAATATTAAACAGCTTGGCCGAAAGTAAAAAATAATATATTGAAATCGTGCAACAAGTTCGGTTCATTTTAATATTTTCATTCTATCCGTCACAACGAGGTGGCGGTAAAGATGTATCCTTTTCACAATCATTTATTATCTTTAAGAAATATTTCTTTTACAGAATTCGTGCCGATGAAGCAGTTTCCTTGAATTAGTGAAAAAAAATTAAAAATTTTCGAAAACCCATAAAAGAGTTCAGAATTTTAGCAATATAGATTAAGCGTTAGAGAGTCTCAGAATTCAGCTGCAGGAATAGTAAACTTCTGCCTGAAAATTATTTCAAAATCTAGAAAAAACTTCCTAGCCTTCATAGCAATTTCATAGACTACTCAGTCAGATCAATGTGTTTACTAATTTCTGAATGATAATTTTTTTTAATGATAAAGAAGTTTTATTAGTTTTTCACAAAACAAAAATATTTCTAATCGATGCTCCTTCTGTTTAATATTCATCATTAAAACAGAAGTACTAAAATGCGTAAAAATAAAAATGCACAATTGCAAATTCCTGCAATAAATATTGCAAATTAAAACTGACAGAAACGACAGTATCAATGGCTAAAACAGCAACAGTTGCAACCATGAAACTGAGAACACAAAAGCAAAACCGTTGGATGAAAAAAGGACATCGTTATAACAAAAAGGCGCTCACATCACTTAATACACTACCAGTGATATTGATGAAAACAACCGAAGTGACAACAAAAGCAATGAATTACAACGAGATACTCGTCACCTACCGTCTATTCTCGACACAAAATGCAATCTACAATCGCGAGCGCAAGTATTCAAAACGTCAAGAATGGATGGAAAATAATAATGATTGACAGGATGTCAATAGAAGAATATGAGTAGAGGGAAAAGAAGAGAAAAGGATTAACGGACAACAAAAATCGAAATTATCAATCGAAAGATGAATACATGTAGAAGCTTAATAATTGTTACAGGTGGAGTGGTGGAGCGGTGGAAAGCCCCCACGAGGGAGCCGACGCGTTTGGTGTTTTTTAAGAGTAGATGAATTTCAGTAGAATCATCATCAGTATCGCTACCGTCATGCACCAGCACAGGATATCATCATCGCAAGCCTCTCATAATTAATGCAAAATCGATCACAATGACTCGCACAATTAATTTTTCATTTTCATTTCAACTCTCGTTCTTACACTTCTCACTTCAGTCGCACCGACAACCATGCACGTCCATAGCGCCTCCCTTTGAATTGAAAATGCACGACAATGTAAAGCCTCTATATACTCATAATGCACTCGTATTGATATTTTCTTATTAAATTATAATTTTCTCATTAAATTCAATTTTATCATCATCATAATAAAATAATTTCTAATATATTTTGTTATATTGAGAAATATTAATGCATTCTACAGAAACAATGCTAAAGGGCTCAGAATACCTCGAAGCTTTCTTAAAAAGATATCGTCACAAAAACCCATTTCTCGGAAAATCCGAAAAATTTTCAAATACGTTTGAAGTCTCCTATATATATTTGATACTTTGAGTTTGAGTTCAATTACTGAAACAGTCCAAATATCCTTAAGATATTTTCCAGCCGGAGCTCTCATTTTCATATTGAAATATCTTTCTAGAAGATGATAACTTCTCTTCATATTTGGCAATATATTACATTAAAATATTGCTTTAATAATGATAAGTCGTAAATCTTCCCTCGGTCACGAATGAAACGAGTTTGTACGAAAATTAATTTGGGTTGGTTCGATCAGAAAAATTTTCCGTTACGTTCATTACAGAAGAATGTTATGAATAGCAATTGAAGGTCCTTTTGGAGGAACTAGAGGTCTTAATATCCAGCACTTGAAGACACTTATTATCTACTGACATTTTAGTCATTCCACAACACTAAACCAAAAAAAGATAATGTGATCCATTTAGTTATCAATTCCACTTTAATACTTTCATGATTACATTAATTCTTATTGATTTGTCTTATTTATAAATATAAATATACTTTTTGCCATCCTGTAGTCTCTTCCCTAAGAAAAAATGTTTAATTCAAATTTCTGCTTTATAAATGTTTCTGAGTTTCAAAAACGTCTTGAAGACTAGAAAGAAGATGTGCTAGGCTCAGTCCTCGCAATAACAGGCTCGCTTCGTAAACGACATGTTCGTTGATTTCCTCCTTGATTGTCATAAGAAAACCAACTCAACGCAGTGTGATGAATTGTTACTCTGTATTGCTTGAAACTATTCACCGACTGGCGCCTTTTGAATTGAAGGTCGTAATATATTTGCACTACCTACAAATAAAATTTTCACATTTTTTAAGGCGTGTTAAAAATCTGAATTTTCAGATCAAAAAACGCAAAATATTAACAATGTTAAAATTGGTTTCAATATTTTGTCCGGCATGAGCCGAGAAGAAGGGAATACAAAATAGAATAGAGAAGAGATAAAAGCTAGGAAAATTTTATAAAAAAGCACGTCATATAAAGACAGCACCACCCCTCTCCATAGGCATATGATCTGCGTTGTCTATTTAAGCAATATATTTGCGCGAAACGAACTTTTCTCACCCTGCCTAGAAGCTGTATATTCTCTCACTATCAGATCGCAAAATATACTAAACAAACACTCTTGATTTGCTAACAAATAATTTCTCTAAATTGCGAAGCACCCCTCTAGACGTCTTCCACTATCCCCATGATCCTCCTTCAGAAACATGATACGTCATCATCGCAATGACCCGTTGCAAAAGACAGTTAGTTCTCAATGCCGAATTATTTACTGCTTGCGAAGAGTAAAAACTCAACAATGAACTGAAATTGTCCTTCATTGAAAAGGATTCAATGTATTATTACGAACTCATACGTCAGGGTTTCACTAATGCGGGCAATGGAGTTTATTTTCATTTCATATGATTTTTTGAAACTATATGTGCGTGTATGTGTGTGCGCGTGTGTGTGCGAGTGTGTTTGAGGAAAAGCTGCGTTGGTAATCATTCATTATAATAATAACAGATTTTTGCTGCTGTTGTTGTTGTTCGTATTTTCTGTAGTCCTGTTGCTTCAGGACTTCGGGTTTGTCATGCCAATCATGATGATGATAATGATGATCAGAAGTATAGTTACGGTGACAATAATGTTGATAACAAGAAAAGTGAATTGAGGTTGCCCCTAATTCGCTTCTCTGGAATAGGTTCGAGTATTATAATGTACAATTAATGCTTTTTTATTTCAAATTATATCACGATATCTGATTTTTAACTGATGCCATATAATTACAATTTGCATAATATTATTAAACCGTCATTTTACAACTACTATTAACTTATTTTTCAACGCACAGTTTTCGATCCAACGGTCGGTTTGCAAAAGTTGGATCGCCTTTACTCACCCTTCCGATGAAGTCTAAGCAGGTTTAACTGTCAATCTTAGCAGTTGATAAAGTATAGCAGCCGGTTTCCGCTCCCCTCACCAATGACATTGCTCGGGCATTATGACGATTCTTGCCAATAATTTCAGTATGTCATGCCAGGTGTGTTGGTGCGAGAATAAGGGTTAGGACCCTTTCCTCTTCAATATATTTTATTAAATATTTGTAAGCAATTGTAAACAACGTGTAAGAGATAAATCAAAACAACGAAAGGCTATCTATTTGAACAATTTTTTTACTAAAAGGTAAAGAGAATTTGGCTAATATCGTTTAAACTCGTTTGAAAAATATTGGCAATGAAAATTAAACGCTTGCAAATACCACACAAATCTGCACGCAAAAACACACATACCCACACGTTCGAGTTTCAATGCAAACAAATAAACAATTTTATGCAAATAAGTCGGATGATTGCAACTGCAGCACACTGCAGCTTCCCATGAAGGACAAGGATGAAGGCAAACAACAAAACCTGCAACTCCAATTAAATGAATTTAACAAATGGAATTCATGATCCGTAAATACAACGGTAAAATAATTTCTCCGCATCGAATATCTTACAGGAGAATCCTAATATTCAATCGATTACAACCGACTCGGTCTCCTTGAGAAGCATGCGGGCTTCGTTGGAAATAAATATATAAAAGATGGTCTGTTTCGAGATGAACATTTTGGAAACAGTGCCTTAAATTCATGGATCATAGATTTCCTTTCGAATCATATTAGAGAAAAGCCCGTCTAAGTAAAGTTATCAAAAATAAGCTCGGTCTTCATTATTTGCACAATGCAAATGTCATTTCGTTTGAAGTTGTCTCCAAAATTCACAAAAGTGGATTTAATTCGATTTAGATAAATATACTATTAAAATATACGTTTCAGATAAATAATCTAGTTAATCGCGAAATTTTCCATTGAAATTGTTTTTGTGGATTAACTTTTGAGATATACGGTTCAAAAGTAAATCCACAAAAACAATTTCAATACATTTCATGAGTTTTTCTCCCTGGTTCGAAATTGCAATACTCGTTGCATTCGACGAGTACTAATTGGCAGAAAAACCTATATAAACAAAATCGCAAATTGAAGTTAAATTCGATCTCGATTCCAATGATATACTCAAAGTCTCGCCTAAGGAAATGAGCTCAGGAAATGCTAAGAATGTAACCATCAAAAATAACGATTATCATCACATAAGTTTTAAGTTTTAGTTTTAAAAGATATTCCCGTTTAAATCCCGTCTCTTTGATTTCCGTATAAGGAAGTATCAGAAGATTGTACCTTTCTCAACCGGAAACGGTAATTTGTACCAATGAATTACCGGAACTGCCGGAAACAATAATATTATTGTTTTAATTCGACTTTAGAATATTATGATTATTATTATGCATAATAAACATGCCATAAGGCCACTTCATCGTCTTAAAGAAATGATAACAATTTTAGAACCTCTGGAACAAGTTGAGACCTTGCAGTTTCATTTCAAGTTATGCAACAACTGAATAAGAATGATTTGAAATATTATCTGTTGAAACAGACCCTTTAAAAAGACTCTGATTCATCTTCTCGGAATTTTGCTAAAATTTACTTTCATTTTATTAGTCAGTATTGCTTCAAACTTCTCATCCTCCGGAACTGAACTCACCTGATTCGGCTGTGCTCTATTCGGCTGTCCGTCGGTTGATATACAATAATTTTAAAATATTAGCTTCTTTGGGGGACTGGGCGAATGCTTCGCGGGAAACGAGCTCATTCCACACGCTCGTGGAAGGTAATGCTGTAGCAGGGTTCAATTTTTGCAGTCAGCAATTTCGACGGATACACTCGAAGCCAGAATCGCAAGCGGCTCAACTCACTTGAGGGATTAACATGAGCAGCCAAAGAGATTAGTTGAACCGAACCAAGCTGAACCGGGTGGTTACTGACGTTCTTCAGTGCTATTATGCATTGTCTGCATCATCTTGATGATTATTCATATTTTTTTGGAATTATTTGCGAATCTGATATTGCGGAACACTGTGCGAGCATATGTGTGTGTGTGTGTGTGTGTCTTTCTCTTGGTTCCATTGTTTGTAATGGTTGATGACTGTTGGCGACATTAGAAATTAAATTTTAAAATATTAAAAAATTATTATTTCCGTTAACAAAACCATCGAATGCAATGGCGCTGAGGGCGACGAGTCCTTTTTGAAATGGTTTTGGTTGTCTAAAAGGTTGTCGATGATATAACCACGAATCCATAGAAAGAGCACTAAATAAAGGGGGAAGGCAGTTACGAAGGGCAAAAATTATTTATCTGCTTCCAAGTGAAGTTACCGTAAAAGGTCTTTCGCGTGGTGACTGAGAACTCTACTAAAGCTTTATGATACTCTACGAATACCTATCAAAAATGGGACCAATATGGGTGCAGCTGCCACGATTTTGGTGCACAAAATATCAATCTCTTTTAGGAGTAAACTCGGTTTTTCAACCGGCGTTAGCATTGCTTTATTCGTATTAAAACAAACGGAGAATAGAATCGAATGTTTCTCATTTCTTCAGCGAAATAGCAAACATTGGACAATATTCTATCGAATTAAATCGAAAATTTGATAGAATATTGGAACCATTTTGATGTGAACTTCTTTGCCAACGGAAAACTTTTAATCTCATACCGGAAACCAATTTTGTACCCATTCTTATTTGTTGAGAAAGCCAAGAATATTCGTGGACATCGACTCAATCATCGCCATCATTATTGTGATCGACCTTTATTATCATTCTCTTCTTCCTTCTCTTTTCATACAGTAATGAACATTTGCCGGTGAAATTCAAGTAAATTCCGTATCCATTCCATTCAAGTCTTGCTTGCATTAACCCTCTACATCCATCGCCGATTTTATTTGTTTAGTTTGATTGCGGATTTGCAGGAGCTCTCTGTCTCGGTTTGCTCCGGTATTTTATGGCTTGGCCTGGGATTATAAGAATGTAAGCTTAAGATTGCGTTACCGCATGTTGCCGCACGGAGTCGTGAAGTTAACGACTTTTAACTTTTTTTTCATTCATATTATAAATATAAGTAATACGGTATCATCTCAGGGAGAGGAATGTGCGCGAGGGGCCATCCGAATATAGTTTTCGGAATAGGTTTTTTGCAGCAGAAAGGTGTCACTGCTGGGTAGACACATCTAAGCGGTCTAAACAAAGTAAGCAGTCTAAAGGGAGAGTCTTTAACGAAAGAGAAAATTCTTATCAAAATCGTCTTATCAAAACTCTTATAAAAATTGTCAGCAACAAATCAAAAAAAAAATTGGTCACGAAAAAGTTGTCAATTTCGGGAATTAGTCACGATAAAATACAGAAAAGAGGCGCCTTGTACCCAGGATTATGTTATATGAAGCATCTCATAAGGACTATACTTTACCTTCGTTACAGGCTGGCTGGTTAGTGGCTTTATAACGAAGTCATCAAAAGAACGGAAATCAATTTTATCGAAGCGAACTGTCTTCAAATTATTTTTAAAAAACCGAATTTGAATATTTCCCTCTGTTTCCAACTGTTTTCTGCTGTTTTTCGGTGCTTCTTAAGAGTTGTTCATTATGTTGGATCAGTTTTTATGAGCTCCGCAAAGACGTTACATTACATCACAGTAAGCTTTACAAAGATCATACATTACTTCCAAGTGTATTGTGGCGCCATTTATCTTTCGAACTGTGAGGGTGGTTTTACACACAACCATTTGTTTCTTCTTCTGCTTATCCAAAGGATTTCGCAAGCAGCAGACATAAAAACACGCGGTGATTGAATCGAAAAAACCCTCTCGTAAGCAGGCGTCATTATCGTCATCATCATTGTAACCATCACCATCAAGACGACATCTGTTGCTGTGATATCTTGGATCAGACATCAAAAACAACAACAGAACCAACGCACGCAACAGTAAAATAGTACCTGGATCAGATCGGAGAATTGGACTTAGTCTCTTTACGAGTCTGCCTCTCTATTTGTTTGGGGTTTTCCATTTGGAAGCCTCATCCTACTTATATTTTAGTAAATCCCAGACTCATGTGAAAGTAGTCCATTGCTGACAATCCGGTAAGCTGTTAAACCCTTTGTTGTTAACTCGGCTGAAAATTTACTAGAAGGGAAGTCAAATCTTTTTTTAGAAAAAATCAGTTTGTTAAATGAAACAAAGAGTTCAATCTTTACGATTTCTGAAAGGAACTCATATACGAACCGTGAAATCATATTAAGTTTCCAAAGTCTACCAGTTAGAATAATAAAGGTCGAATTTGTGGATAGTTGTTGGGCATGTTTTTATCACTTAGGGTCATTTAAAAACATTTCCGGTCTCGTTTCCGTTTTGCACTGCTTTGAGCTTCTCTTCATCCCAAATTTATTTATAGTTTACTCTCCATTCATTTTTGGAATCATCTCCTGCTTGACTTTTTTTCATCTTTTCATTTTTTCTTATAATTTAATTAGCGTTTCATTCGTCATTTTCTTTGTTAGATTTCCTAAGAAAACGGAATTCATTTTTTAATTTTCATGTGTTTCGATTTGCTTGTTATTTCTTTTATTACTTTTATTGCTGGCTGGCTGGCTTTGTTGTTGAATCGATTCAGACTGTTCAAATTCTGTTCGCGATTCAATTTAGCAAAAATTGCAACAATTGAAACATTTGAGAGTTTTCACGGTAAAAGTTTTTTGCCTTTCCTTTTTGTCACAACCTCCCCAACAAGTCTTTGCAATGCTATTTTGTATGGAATAATCGAAGCAATCGATCTTTGTTGGCCAATTGTGGAAATGACAGATCGAAATTGGAAAAGGCATATTTTTGGTAAGCAATTCGGCAGAGACGACTGAAAGCGAAGTTTAATAAGTAGCTCAAAGCATGCCGTGAAGCCAGAAATAATAACATCCTTCATCAAAGATGGCCTCACCTCATTGTTCCTTGTTTGACAGAGGGTGGGTCCCCGTCTTCGGTTACTGAACTTCCCTCTTCTTTAGAGAACTCTTCCGTCTATTAAAAGGCATAGAAATGGATATACCGGATATAGATACCGGCAGATCTGATAAAATAACAAATATTTTAACAAATAATTTTTAAATGAACAAATAATTTTTTCGGACTATTCCAAGAAATCAATTGAAAATCCGTTAACCAGAATAGTAAAAACAAGGACAGGTAAAAAGGAAGAGCGGAGTGGCTAAGGCTAAGGGATGGTCATTCAAACTCAAAAATGTAAGCCCGTTCACCATGAAACAGATATTTTACGCGGACGGAAGGAGGCGGACGAGGTTATTGCTGTGTTCCCGCGAGAGATCATCGCTTGCTAAATGATGAGACACAAACTAATTGCAAGAAGCTGCAGGATCAATGCATTTTTAGACATGTTGATAAGACACCAAATACCCGAAAAATCATCGCGTCGGTAGGGCGTATTGCGTGGGAAGTGTGGCATGCAGAGAATGTCACGATTTGGCGGAGTTCATAGACTTCCGTTCAATGCATTCATTCCCGAAGACATGCAGTCTTTTTGGCAAATGCATACGAACAATAACGAACGAATGCGAACGTTACCGAGTGAAAACGAATAATGTTTCTTCTCAAACGTCGCCGAATATTTTAAAAGCTTTCCAGAGAGCGCAGCGAATCTGCACGAGCTTTTTGGGACAGATGATCCAAGTCGATGTGGCCACTATTACGCAGCATCCATGATAGAAGTATTCGCTGCTTTTAAAGGGAACGTAAAGTACAAAACGAGAGCAATGCATACAGAAAATATTCTGACGACTTCGAAACGCGCCCTCCGAAGAAATCTTCCGAATTGGACAATATGAATGTGTAAGAGATATCGAGTGGAGCAGATAACTCATGTTCCAAATTATTTACCTCCGAGTCTCGTTTCGGTTTTTGCTCTCTCGTCCCATTTGGGGTTGGGTATGTAAAAGGGGTTGCAAGGCAGAAAAAACTCAGTCGTTGCTTTGACGAACGCATCCCCGCCTGAAAAAATCATTGCGGCGAACGCGTCGAAGTATAAAAGCCCCCGAAGCGAATGAGCTGCTCTCATTAGTCGGAACTTTAGCGTCCTGTGTGCGTCCGCTGTTTAGTGCTGCAACTTCGACGGCGACACAAATTGCGAAGCTGCATCACGTTTAACTGCAACTGCAACTGCAACCAACCACTTCAATCAAATTAAAGTAAAGCATCAAATATTAAAACAATAAACTAAAATGAACAAGGGGAGCAAAAAAAGAATGCGGGTGAAAAAGAGATAAAAGACCAAGCTCTCGTATTATTGTGCTGTTTAAATGAAATGAACTAATGACCGAGGCTCGTCGTGGGGAACGGCCATGGCAGTGGAACAGTCAGAAGGAGAGGGGAAGCCATTCGTTATATAAATGTCCATTTCAAGCTGCGCTTCTATTTTACACAAAGACCTCAAATTAACAATAAGCACCGCGCGCATACGTAGCCCTTTGTGTGTGTATGTATGTATGTGCATATGTGTGTGCGTGCGTGCCGTTATGTTCGTGTGAATTTCACACTTTATTTTATAAATGGTTGCAGTTGTTGTTGTTGGTTTTTTGAGTGATGTCGATACATACGACATGAATTACACGTATTATAGAACGCGCCGCCGGCACAAATGCAAAACAATCCCACGAAATCGACTGGTAGGTAGATATCGGCGATTGCAATGACTAGCAATCTGACGGGCAATCAGACACCCAACCTAACCAAATACCCAGAAGGGACCTGCTTACTAAATAAACACGAAGAATTAATCAAATAATTGATCGTTTTTCCAGCGATGATCCCATCGGTTCAGTAATCGGCTAACTGAATCATTTAACACATTTCATGCCCACCCGCTGTCGACAACAATCAACGTATTTTACGTACCTCCATAATTTGCATAATTTCAGGCGTACGCTCGTGGGCACGATATGTTATCGCCTATGTCAGACTGTGTACAACAATGCAATCGAACGCAATGCAAACGGTCGAAACAACGAATGTTCATAAATATTAATTCAATAAAGTACCGGATAAATAAACGAAAATTACTAACCACGACGAACCGTGAAACCAAAAACTCTGCTGAGAAACCGGGATAGCATTACCTCAGCTGACTCTGCGGGATCTGCAAGGCAATTACCTCCTGCTGCTGCTGCTGCTGTTGCTGCAGCTGACTACAAATACTTATCACAAAACTCTGCTTAAGGTAAGGTTACTTTTCCGAAACGACTCATACCTAAACGACTGTGTTGATTCTTGCCTTCTTTTGTCTTGTCTTAGGCTTTATATGCTATCCATTCATATGCCAACGCAATAATGGGTCGCATTTTAGTGTCGTTTGAGAATTAGGACCTATAAAACTATCGCAAAATTTGTTCATCTGAATTATGCTCCAACTTTATATAAGTCTGCTTTACTTTCATTAATTATCTAGCCTTTACGGCCGACTATTTGCCTGTGTCATAAATAGATCTAAGCCCAAACATCCTGGAGGAAAATAAAGTAACTGCCGCTGGTTAAAAGTGAGATAGTGTTAGAATTATCACTTTCCAACCAACCACTTCCAAAACAACGTTTGATATATTTCGAAAATTTTACCTAAAACTCCGCGTTGAGACCGGCGAAAACGTAACTTAAACCGTTTTAGCATTCTTCGGAGTGGATTTTGATGAGGCTTTATAATGGTGCTTTACTGCCCGTAGGATGCGCGTCATGTGCGCTTCTACCTGTCAGAAATTACATTTCGGTAATCCTTCGACCTTCACCCGAATCTCTACTCCACCCCAACTCTGATTTTTTTTCGTTTAGATAGCTTTTATAGTGCATCATAATAATTATCTTCCAGAATTTTTATCGGTTTCTAACTCTGATAAAGAGTTGCCACTTGCGAAAGATCCAGATGCAATCCAAAAGAAAAAAACAAATCATTGGAATAGTCTTAGTCATTTCATTGGCTTTCCTCTCGCATCATTCTGTTAAATGAATTTAAACAAATCAATAGTGTTTTCACTCGGTAAATTCCATTTTTTCTTCTTCACTTCTATAACACTCCATTTTTCTATGAGCAAATACTGCATGACTGTCGAAATGTAAACGACCACAAATCCATTTCCTGTTAGGGTATTGTAGCCAATTCCTGCTATTCAAGGAATGTCGATTCCTTTTTTGAAAGGCTGAAATTTTCCGATTAATCCAGAGTAGCATATGGTTCCGACGAGGTTGGGTCAGTTTATTACTTGAAGTTCCATAAGCTAAAATATAAATGAAATCTTGTATATACGATATTTTAAATTATCTGAATTCGAACTCATAAAGGTACGATGTCAGTAGTCTGTACCATCTGTACCGTCGTATTCACGTTACCTCAACGACATCCCTTCGCGCAAGCAGGAGAGCGTACATACAAGTATATTTTAATTATTTAGCCAGAGCATACACGCTTAAATCGGTAAATGTTTATTATGTAAACATATTTGTGATGGCTTGCTGTGATTACTCAAAACCTTACACTTTCATCGACAGAAATTTATATTCAGTTGTTTTCTGATTCTCGCTCTGGGTCCGTCTTGCAGCGTTGCAACTAAGGCGATCAGAGTTCAATACTTGGAAAGTTTAACACAGTCATTTGGTATCCTTTTTTTAGCATTAATAAAGGTTGGAAAGCACACCAATATATGAAATCAAATGGTGTATCCACGAGCCGTAGTAAAAGTTATAAACACATAAAGTTATAAACACATAAACTGCTAATTTCGCCATGAATGGATTTCGAAAGGCTTCGTGAGCGAGCCTTTCGAAATATCCATCCAACACATTCAGATCCTAACGGTCGTACTGTCACCAATTTCTATTACGACTCAATTATAACTGGCCGAAATTAAAATAGAAAGGATATAGGACATATAAAGGAGAAGACAAAGGTTTCTTCCTTTAAAGATCGTCAATCAAGAAAGATGGAAAACCAGCTGAAATTCGAAGTAACATCAAAAGTAAGATCGAGAAAACCCTCACATTGAACTTCCTTTTTTAAAATCCTTCAAACTTGCCGCCTCCTTGTTAGCCCACTTATTGATCAACATTGTTCTTCTACTCCTTCTTGCACGCGAAAATTTTTAGAAAAACACAAATTAATTGTTTTATATAAATTTTATGACTTCTCAGAACGGGATATTTTATTTATACGATTATGTTTTGTGCTTTTTTCTGCTACCTGACTCCACAAAGTAACAAGCAATGCTACCAACAAAAGTGATAACAGACATAACAAGGAAACATATTGTTGCATGCAAACAAATTTTATTCATTTGAATACGCTTAAAGCTAGACCGTAGGGTGACTCCGTCATTTTGCACCTTTCAGACTTTTGTTGTTTGCTTTTTGGGGAGCCGCAGGCAGGTTCATCCTTCATCTGCTTGCGCTAGCAATTTGGCGCTTTCCAAAACAATTTTAATAAAACCAAAAACCACAAAAGCCCGAGAAAAACTAAAAGGGTCATTAAGGAAAGAATGACAACACTGATTTTAGTTTGATTTGTGCGGGAACGACGCCACTGGTGATAACTGAGATTTTCATGGGGTAAGATGTTCTCTATTCCGCCACAATATCTTCGATTAACGAGGATAGCTGAATGTGTCAAGGATATACTAAATTTTGGTCCTTTAACTTTTTAAAAATTACTTTAGAAGTGAAAGCATTGATAGTAAAAACGTTCTTGTTCACCGCGAACTCTTGGAAACTTCTTTAAAAATTTCAAGTTTGATTCTCGGCAACTTCTTTATAAACCGACTTTATCGGCAAAACAAACCACAGAACTAACTCTACAGTAAAACTAACTGGCAATAATTGTGACCTCTAAACTGCAGACAGCCGCAGATGCAAGAAGTTTTAATGGCTTGCGATATTGTCCATCACAATTGGAGTAGAATCCGTCATTAACTTCGAATTCCAGGAAGGAGTTCTTGAACAACGAAGTCCACTTAAGTTCATGCTTTGACCTAAAGGCAACGAAGAAATACAAGAACAAACATTAAAAAACAACAACAAATGTAGCTGCGGAAATTAGAAACAGAGAAAAGCAATCAACTGACTTACGATTGGGGAGGGATCACAGCGAGGCTAAAAACAAGAAATTCCGTTTCGTAAAATCCAAACGCAAATGTTTTGATGCCTCTTTGTCACTGTGAGTAAACTGTAGAGATTTTTATAGATTCTCTGTCACTTCCTTATCGCTAAAAAATCTGTGCTTCCTTCTCCTGCAGATTTCTGATACCTTTCTTAAAAAATACATTTCCTCGTTCTATTTTATCGCATAAATGTAATTTATCATGCGCATTTATTGCGCAAAATACAAAATGGGGTATAACTACTTTCACAAAAGTTCACTCAAATCCGCTCCGTCTGGGGGTTACCACATGCGTCAGAGGTTGTCATTTTGAAGGAAGGAGAAGAAGGAGGTATACGTAACTTTTTCTACAGTTCCGTTTTTTCGCGTAGAATCAACAAATACCAAATGACGTAATTCCTAATAAATAACCAATTGTCTATTAAAATGCCCACGAATCTTCCTCCAGGGTCTCTACTAGTTGATACTAAGTCCTGTGTGATTTGGATCGCGTAGGGTAAAGCGTAAAAACACAAGCTCGTGCGATTTCAAAAAACAGCTCGATCTTTTTTAGGCTTGCGCTCAGAGTAATACGGGTTAAATAAATTGTGAGCTGCCTTACCAACTGACGAGTCCGTATCTGCTACAACTGACAAAATATTGCGTCAGCGGTTCTAATTCGAATTTTTAATTAACACAAAGTCACCTGATTTAATACCAACGGGTGGCTTTCGCAGTTTGTCTGAACAGAGATGACGAGAATTGACTAGGATGACATCACGTAAAGCAGACGTGGGGCCCGTCACTGAACGCGCACACATTTGCATTACACCGATGTATCCTTCTACAGTTTTTACAATATATCCTTTAATACTGTTTCAGTCGGCTGTCTGTCTGTGTGTCTGCTTGCCTTGTCGTTATCTTTTCGATTTATGTGAGGGAGTACGACTTTTTGCTGGCACTTAATTAAGGCCTCGAAAGTAAGCATATGTCCTGCCATCCGCTATTCTCCTGCGACATTGTAAATGAAGCATTGGCATTATTCTTCCTTCACTTCCTTGCACCCCACATCGCCAACTGATCCTGCTGCGTTCAGCATATTGGATAGTATGGAGATATTCAACTCCGTACCATTCTTAACGCCTAGTTTTAGTAATGCTCCAATTAATTTGTCTGCAGCTCTGACGACAGTCAACATTATTTTGTTTTCATATCATTGTTCTCTCCTCTCCCACATCCACAATTTATCAAAATCACACCATTTATTTGTGCCTAAAAGCATGCCACATTCGATTCATCTCAAAAACATTTTCATACTGCATGCAGCAAGCAGCAGTCTTTAACTTACCGCTAGTAAGCACCTTGATAATGCTTTAAGTCGCGTTTGGATTTGTTAGCCATAAATTTACGCGACGTTTTATTCTGATTTCAATCCACGTCTACGACACCATTGCTTCGCACCTACGCTGCCCCTGTTTCCACCAGTGTCTTAAATGTTTTCAGGTTTTGCTTTTCCTATTTTTTTGCATTGGCTACCAATTTAATTGAGCTGAACGCGCTGCTAATTACATTTGATTCTATTTGATCCTGTAGCCATCTTCACCGCCCACCCACCACCCCACCCTAACTTAACAAGCACACACACTCCCATGCACACACAGTGACTATCATTCGTCACATCGTTCTGAACACAAGGTGCTGTTTTGGTGTGGGGAGCAATAAAATTTTCATGAAATAATTAAGTTTTATTGAAGCGTCGGCTTCGTGACAACGGCGAGAATTTATTGTTAAATTTTTTCCGAAGCTTTTCTTTTTAATTAAAAAATAATCATTAAGTTAGACGCGAGCAAACATGGTTATTTCTAATGATCCTTTAACTAACGATCCTTTAACGTACCGATGTGACTCATTTTGGTTCCTCGGAAATAGATGAAAGCATCGAAGGGTTTTTATCGTGCCACCAAGATATTCTGAAATACTTGCTAATATCTCTTCATAAGATGTTATGAATGAAATTCCTAAAAACGCAGCTTCTTCAACACGTTGACTCCTCTCTTACTTTCGGGACTTGTGGTTGCGTAAAATATTAACATTTAGATTTAGTCTGGTAACTCTTTTATATTCAGTTGTAATCGAAAATATTCACAAATAGATTCTTAACTTAAAAATTCAAACATATTTCCGGTCTTTTCACTGCTTGTCTCACTTCGAATAGAATACAATCGCCAGGATTACCATTAACGGAGATACAGCTGTTAAGACAACTAAACACGCCAGGCTCACGTAAAATATCCATTTCTAGATCAGCAAACGACAGGATCAACAACAACACGCCGAAGATGAAAAGAAACGATATTAGAACGCAAACAAAAAATAGGCACAAACGCGGCCAGACAGCGATAAAACCGACAAAGCGATAAGACAAAAACAAAGCAAATACAAAAATTTTGAAAAATGCCTCTCGAACAGTCAATAAATACGGACACATACACCGTTACGGATGCTGATTTGGACTCTGAGTATGAATGGAATTTTTATGGAACGTTATCAAATATTATCGAATAAAACCATTAAAACAGCCTCAGGGCCTTATGGTAGGTTCCCTTCACCGCTTCTCCCTTCACCGATTATCAGTCAATGATAATTATTTCATCCACTATCACAACATCGTTGTCTGATTGGTCGGCTGAAACATCTGAATCTTCCGCTTCATCTGCAACACCATGATCTCTGTTAACGTCTCTGCCTTCAACATCGCCCACAGCAGTCATATCATCGACGTAATAGAAATCTTCTCCCTGCTCCTCGGAAAAATCTACCTCTTCGGTGGCATCCGAATCAGTTGCGATGGCCATGAACTCCTCCAGCAAATACACTTGTTCGACAGGGGCCGCCGCGCCAGCGATGGGAGCACTAAGAGTGGTTGTGGCATTTAAATTCGAGGGTTTCTTCACCTGCCCGAAAGAGACATTTTTCAAAATTTTCGATTTTTGAAATGCCGGTTTTGGTGGTTTTACTAATTATTCTTATAATTATTGTTCTTGTGGTTCGTAGTAATTATAATAATGATGACAAAAATCATGTTGGTGATGATGTCACTTTTGTAATCGTTGTTGTTATTGTCGTTGTCGTCGTTGTGATTGGTGTTGGAACGCTGTTTTCGAAACTTACGGTTTGGCGTTTCTCCTTAAGTGAACCGCGGCAAATGGGACAACGTTTGGCCCATGCGTATTTCTGATACGACTTGTACACCTCGAGACATTCTGTACAAAATGAGTGACCACAAGAAATGAGTACTGGAGACCGCTTCTTGTCCAGGCACAGAACGCAGCGTTCATTCTTCCCGGCCATATGCGCGCAAGATGGTCTGCTTGAACGATTTTGTTGTTGTTGTTATCGTTGGCAGTTGCTTGGATTAATTGTTTTGGGAGAGGCAAAATTTTTTGAAAAAGAAAAATAAATAAACGACACCGGATGATGATTTTTTGACAATTTTTTCGGACTCGTTTGACTGAATCTAGATAAATCGGAATCCCTAGGAAGAGCAGAAGTGTTTACTTGATAATCGAAGTGCTTATATGGCATTATAGGACATTTTTAATTAATTTCGAAATAATATATAACTTCTATCTAAATTTTGCCTTAAGGCAAGGCGGCTTTTCGTTATAAAAATTGTCAATCCTTTAACCCTCTCAACCCTTTGCTAATTCCTCTAATAGCGAACAACCAAAAGGTGGTTACTCATCCGCCTGCCGGTCTTCTCATTTAATTACGTTCTTATTTATTTATTTGCTTTAACAGATTTAATTTATTTGACGCTCAGTAGCTTGACTTGCATGGAATTCCATCAATTTTTGGATGGAAACCATAACTATTGTTTTCTTGTTTGCCTTCAGCTTTCCACTTCGCCGAGTGAACTCAATACTGAAAATGCATTTATGACTAAGACTAAAATATTGAATAGAATACAATCCTGAAATGGGCATCGTGAGCTAAGCCAATATATAAATCCAGTACGATTCGGAGCGTCGTCAAGATACAAATATTCATTTTCATAGAAAACTTTTAATTTCGAGATTGAGGAAAATTCCAATCTGCCAAGACAATTTTGAAACAAACATTAATGATTTCCAATTTATTGCTAAATTTCTCAACCCGCATATGGAGCCTAAGAAGATAGAGCTCATTGATGAGTTTACAGAATATGAGATTAGGGCGATTCAAATGCAGGGGCGACTGACATATTGATATCGTAAGTTTATGTCAAGATGTGGGTGACGAGCTATTGAGAACAATTGTGTATGAATCAATACCTACAAACTGACTATATGACAATAAAATTAGAGACGGGTTGCCAACACATTTTTGATACGAATTCAAAAAGGCGGGTGCAGTTTATGCGCTCTTATTCATTTTATTTTGTTCCCTTATATTCTCTTCTAACAAGGACTCATCCCTCAACCTGCATCGCTCCAAGAGGTTGCGCTCACCTCGAAGTAAGTGTCGGGTCGAGTATTTTTCACTTTCGCTAATTCTCACTCATGATCTCCTCCTTCAACCCCCTTCGTAAATTGCAGGAACAGAGCCTCCACCTCACTATGAAGCACTGCGCCACAGATCTCAACAAGTTTCCATCAAATCCGCTTACATTAAAGGCGTTTCTTTTCTATAGATTTTTCAAGAAATTACTGCCAGGGACTAATTTCATTCAATTTTATTCCTAGAGCCAAATGTGATGTAATAGAAGACAAATAAATGAGAAATATTAGCCGTATAATTATGTGCGCAGTCAGTCAGCCCTTTGTGTTTGCGAGTAAATATTTAGTCGGGCACGCGTTGACTGAAAACCTGACGTTGAAGGTTCTTTTATGCAAGTACTCTAGTGTGTAAACCAACAGCTCAAGAATTGGAAAAGCAAGGCAATTGAAGCCAATGCAATGTGACCCACTTTCAGAAATATAAAAATTAAATCCACATGGAAGAAGATTTTTGTTGGTTGGGAGAAAGAGACCAATTGTTTCATTTTCTACCTTTTGTGAATTTATCATACTTTCAAGCAAAACCCCTCAATAGTATATCCTTCCTTCTTTCTCTTCACCCCACCTTGCAATCTTCTTAACCCCTAAGTCCATTCGAATACAAAATTCGAATAATTTGCTATGAAATTCTTCCAGAATTGTATCTTGGATACGATCCGCATGCATGCTGGTACACACCCATGAATTGCAGCACACATATATGGATTATCACAATACAATTCACAAATACACTGATTTAATCATTCAAGATGGAAGCCGTCGTTTAGCCAACCTCACTTTCTATTTTTGCTCATATGCTCCGTATAATCGCTTCCAAATAACGATCCCTCCTCACTTCCTCTCAAACTTACGAGATAATGAAAAGGCGAGTCTCTCGTGCTCCTTCTGGAGTTGTTATCCTTCTTGTTATTATTTCTCTTGATCTCTGTAAATTTTGTTGTTGTTGTTTTGCTTTTATTGATATCCAATATCAATATGTATCCAATCGAAGAGCTCGTATGCGCTTACGAGCTCTACAAGTCGGTCGAACTGGCAGTTAATCCCCAGACGTTCACAATATCCTTTAAGACATAAAGACATTTCGAACAATAGAATCACCTCTTTTTAATGCTTTCCTAAATATTTCGCGTAATGCAAACGACATTGTAAATATTTAGGGAAGGACTGATGAGGCCGGCCGAGTAAACCACAAAGCCGGACGGCCTCCCCCCGTTTCCCCCTCAATCTTTTAAGAGATATTCGACCTCACGAATCCTGTTTCTGTCTTTAATCTTGTTTGGACCATTTGTTGGTGCGTTTGCGCTGTCAACCGCAATAAACAAAGTCTTCACCAATTTCATCATTTCGTTCTGATGGGATATTTCCAAAAAGCAAGATACGCTATAGTAATCCTTCATAGATCTGGTCCCGCCATGTACTCTCCTCATTATCATTCTCTTTTACCGTGTTTTTCTCGCCTCGCAAACACTGTGATTATGAAAAAATTTTCACCGGCCAAATAACAACAACAAGATACCATTTGGGTCTTCATTACCCAAATGAAGAATGACGGTAAAGTTTCGTAAGATCTGCATTTCTTGCAATTTAGATGTTAAGGTGCTTAGATTATGAACATCGTCCTTATTCCAGTACGTTTGGAAGGTGTGTAGGTATTGTCACTATGTGCGTTTTTTATGAGGAAATTTTTAATTCGCTAAAATTCCCCTCCGTCCGTACAGTATTCCTCCCAGAACAACCGCTATGTATTACGCCAAGAGACTGTAAGAGTACTGGACTGAAGCGTTAGTTATTGTGTCGATCGGTCAGCTCTGTCTACAAGCTATGGAGCCATCCGGCTGTTGCGCACACGTTCAACTCACTTAGTTGCTGGCCAATACTTAAATCATTTACAATCGTGCCATGAACTTCAACGTTACGGTAATCACTTTCAGTGTTGCTCCTTTACCGAAAGTTCTATCCGATATAATCCGCTTATCACCTGCGCAGCTTTCTCAGACACTGTACAAAATGCACTGCGGACCCTCGAGAGCACTGTTTATACACCGCCCTTATACCGCGAACATACGATGCTTTCTCAACTGCCTCTGCCTATAGTGGAGCTCGGTACAGAATTATAGATTTAACCACATTTGGCAGTAGTTATCTTTCCCTTTGCTTGGGGTCTCGATAACGCTTTTTAGTCTCTGCCGCGTTGCCGTGAACGTAATCAAGGTGCATCTTGAAGGAAAGTCTGTGGTCGATTATAATGGTATAAGGTATTTCACAGAAGGTTTCAAAGTTCCAAATTCTTTCTATTGCTGATTAATACCGCCTCAGTCTTTTCCTCCGATAGCAAAAGCCCAACTGAAGTCAGCCAACTCCTGGCAATTTTCACTGTTATGTTTAGTGGGCTGGTGTGCTCCGATATCGCTTTTGCTACCACCACAATAGAAATGTCGTCCGCGAAGACGATTATCTTGGTATTTAATGGAAACTTTAATTCTAGTACTTCTTTGTACATTATATTCCACAACAGTGAACCTAATATTGAGACCTGTGGCACACCCCAGTTAGTGGGGGCACACCCCCAATTCGCTGAATCGAACGCATTTTTATTATTTATACCAAGCAGTATTGCCTTAGACGCTATATCTTTAACTCAATGCGTGGATTGATTTATTGAAACCAAACAGCATTGGTGAATAACGATTTCTAGCAGCCGCCTCAACGTGTTTTTTGATTATATGCACAAAAAACTCTCCGATGGCCTAGCCTACATGGCACCGGGCTCTTAGGCAACAATACCAAACACCGTGTTTTCCGCTGATTTAGATTGATTCCCTCTTTGAACCACATCAAATACCTTTTGCATTATTTTTGTTTGTCGCATTGCTGCTGTTTAAATTGCGACATTAGGAATTCCACCAGGTCCAAGAGCCCTTTTTTATATGTAATCTGTTTGCAGCTTCTAAAACTTATTTTTCGCATACCAGTGGAATACTTGCGATGTCGAAATCGAACCAAAGAACCCTCTGAAACTAGAGTTGCTCGCTAAAGTTTGCGTGTTTGAAAAAATATTGGCCTTGGTTCCCAGAAGGCAATAGCATAGAGTGGTTTTTTAAAATCGTAAGATATGATTTTTATGAAGATATTTTTTTAATATTTTAGATTAAAACATTTTTAAAACTAAAACTTTTAAAAATGTTACGGCTTACACCCAAAACCGTGAAAAGCAACTCAAATTGGATGGAACTGAGAATAAATTCATCAAAAAAATAGGCCTTAAACCTGAACTAATCGACGAATTCTTTAAGCAATGATGGACTGAAATCAATTAAATAAATTGTGCAATAAACGCCGATCAATGCTCCGTTCTCCCTTTTCCTCTTTCTCTTTCCACCTTTCCATTTTTCTACTTCGGTTGGATCAAACGTATACGGCTTTATCAATATACCGATTGCTCAGAGGACCAAATGCTATTCAATTGAATCTGTTTGATTTAGTCAAACTTGCTGCCAGATTTATTAAAAGCACCAGAAGTCCCTAAAAGCAAACCAATTAAACTTTATGCAATTAACTAAATCCTGTAAGGCGTATCATATTTAAACCAACCTAAACAATAACAAAACAACAACATTGAGGTATTCGACTTTATAATCTATCATTGGTGTCGCGTCGACTGACTGAATGATTGACTGGTACAGCAGTTGGTAAATGCTGTCTCTGTGTACAGACAGCACCTTTGTCTTTAGAGCAAATTTTTTGAATTATCGCCGACATGACGAAAAAAATGGCATGAAAATCGAGGGTGAAACGCAAATAATTTTAATTCATTTACACGCGAAAATTTTTGAGCAAAACGTCAAATTTATTTCAAATAAATTTAGTTTCGTTCTCGCTATTTTAGGCATTGCATTTCTTTCCTACTGGGGCTATTGTTATTGTTGTTAGTGTCTTCAGAATTTTTCGGAAACTAACTCACAATGGAAACTAAGCAAAACAGTACGAAAAAACAACGGCAACATTTATATAAAGCAAAATCTAACTACTACAACTCAATAGCGGCTCATCGTCGACTCAACGGCGACCAACATACAATGCAAAAACAATTTTTTTATAAAAAAACTTATAAAAGCGATTTCAAGCGCAATCTACAGCTAAGAATATCGATTGTGTGTATGTTCGCTTTTTCTCTTTACCCGAGTGTGGTGATGGAATTGCCTCCAGCAATCCACGAACGCAATATTGCACAAAAGCTCTATGCAATTCAGTCAGTTTTTTCATTGTTTCTTTGTGGTAGGAATTCAATAAACATCTCTATCCTTGCAATCCATACCCTTCGCACGTCAGTGAACAGTACCAAAAAATACTACTCTTTCGCTTTTCCGACTTTTCATTTCTATATTCAATAAAAAACTATGCAATGAATTCAAATGTCAGGATATTAATTTTTCCTCTTACCACTCCTCAGGCTTTTTCTGCCTCTGGCCACCTATATTAGTTCGAGCCCGCGGACAGTTGACTTTCATTTCTAATGTCCAAAACCGACAATCCTCGAGCAAAAAATGCAGTGCTTTAAAGCGAGCCGAAACGTTATCTCGCGGTTGTGAGTGTTATGAAGCGCAATTCATTTTAATACAATAATTAGCGATTAATTACCAATCAAACGGTTTCTGACTTAGAATTGCTCTCCTCCTCTAACAGCAACGCCCACGCCTCAACTATTCAATCATAACGGTAATGTTTACGTATTTATTAGTTTTGTTGACAGTTTAAGGAATTCGAAATACTTCCTACTTAAATTTCAGTTCCCTAATCCAATCCTGTTCTTTCCTTATGCTTCATGGCTTGTGCATCCAGCGGCACCATTGCAACATATGAAACTCCTGAGTATCATAAATGCATGCATCAAAAATTACGGAAGCCAAAAATGGAAACGGCTTTCGTTTTGCCACTGAAGAACTGTCGAAGAGTTGGAGAACATCTGAAGAGATTGGCAGATTTCAAAATGCTTGTCATAACTATAACCGAAACATACCACACTTTATCCCCATGCTTTGGTTGAGGGCGCAGGTATTTTTTAACATCTATGGAAGTAACAGTAATTAGATAATGGTAGGGGGTTCGAATAAGTGTCGGTGGAGTTGTGGCGATTTTGATTGTTTGTTGTTTGTTCTTGCACTTCATTCTCATTTAAGCAAATTTCGTGATTCACAAATAGTGACTCAACTTATTACCAAAGTGGAGAAAACTGAGCAAACGCGAAGATTTTGGTAGTGGCTGTAAAACCTGATTTTGCTCGGATAAGTAATGAATAGTAATGAATACGTAATTTATAAATAATGATTGACTTTACAATTAAATCGGTTTTAAGATCTTCGCCTCCAAATAGAGTTTATTTCTTTCTTGACGAGCTCCTCGAGCCACCCTTGTAATTTGGTGTCTTTTAGCCTCTTCGCCGCCCTTTTCACTCAAAGGAGTTGCATATCATCTCAGTAACAGGATATTAAACATTGCATTTAGCAAATTTGGCCGCTCACACATGCACACACATATCCATACTCACGTCATGCTCACGTCACGCACACTTCTTTCCGCTGACTTACTTAGCCACGGAGAAACTCTGATTTGTTACGGCTCTTCTACTTCTTATTATAAGAGTTATGCTTTTATCTTTTTATACATTCTTCTTCTTCTTAACTATTGCTCTTCTTACCCTTAGAATTTCAGTGCAGGTAACGTAAGGGCATGCAATATTCAGATGAGCGAAAACGTGTCATACCATTTCTTTCTACTTCCACTTCCTTCTTCCTTCCACTTCATCATCTTCTTCGTCTTCTTCTTCTTTTTCGTGTTCTGTGCTACTAATGAGATTAAATGATGGAGAAAGAAGGGCTTTAATTTCGTGCGTTTACACAATTTCAAACAAAAAAAAGAAACGCAAACAGCTACTTATTACTAAGTAAGATTTAAAGTGGCTGAAAGATAAAATGAATGCAAGGCAAAAATTGATCGAAAAATATGCGGAGAGAAGAGAAAAATAGTGGTAAAAATTCTACAACACGAAACAGTAACCGAAACCGAAACATATGTTGCAGACGCTGTTGAAAAGCAGCCAATCTACTACTGCTGTAACAACACCAACAAGAACACCACAAGGCAAACAACAAGAAAACCAAATCAGGCAAATGCCACACATATTCGTGTTTGTGTAAATGCGAGATGCGTTGCAACAGGGTGCTCCACGTGAGGCGAAGGGACAAAAGCATTGGCACTTGTGACATGGATGGAGACATTTTCAGGAACGGAATACGAATGGCGATTGTAGAGGACACCCCAACAACCAACAAATAACAGGCGAGCGAGTGGAGAGGATATAGATCAGGTGCACAGAGCTGAGGCTTCTCATGCTATCCAGATATGAGAGAAGTTAGAGCTGTAAACGTCGAAGCGAAGAAGAGGTAATTAAAAAAGTATCACTGCAGAATAAACACATCCACACTAGCACTTGCAAATATATATATATATATATATATATATATATATATATATATATATATATATATATATATATATATATATATATATATATATATATATATATATATATATATATATATATATATATATATATATATATATATATATATATATATATATATATATATATATATATATATATATATATATATATATATATATATATATATATATATATATATATATATATATATATATATATATATATATATATATATATATATATATATATATATATATATATATATATATATATATATATATATATATATATATATATATATATATATATATATATATATATATATATATATATATATATATATATATATATATATATATATATATATATATATATATATATATATATATATATATATATATATATATATATATATATATATATATATATATATATATATATATATATATATATATATATATATATATATATATATATATATATATATATATATATATATATATATATATATATATATATATATATATATATATATATATATATATATATATATATATATATATATATATATATATATATATATATATATATATATATATATATATATATATATATATATATATATATATATATATATATATATATATATATATATATATATATATATATATATATATATATATATATATATATATATATATATATATATATATATATATATATATATATATATATATATATATATATATATATATATATATATATATATATATATATATATATATATATATATATATATATATATATATATATATATATATATATATATATATATATATATATATATATATATATATATATATATATATATATATATATATATATATATATATATATATATATATATATATATATATATATATATATATATATATATATATATATATATATATATATATATATATATATATATATATATATATATATATATATATATATATATATATATATATATATATATATATATATATATATATATATATATATATATATATATATATATATATATATATATATATATATATATATATATATATATATATATATATATATATAAGCACACTTATTCATACTTTTGGTATGTTGCCAGAAAATTAGGAATATTTCAATTTCGCTAAAAGCTCATTTCTGCAAAAGAAATTGTTTTCAAAGGCAAATCTTCACCGGCAATGAACAAGTAAGTGCTCATCGTTTCGATGCTCGATGCAATGCTCTGACTGAAAAGGTTATTATTATAATTTGCCAATATTATTGAAAAAATTAAAGGACTTACGAGGCTTCTTTTGTAATTCCGTTGTAATGTATTCCCAGTTGCGGCTTTACATGTAGCACACACTACAACTACCATGTAAAGCCATTTTTAATATTAATAGCGGTTGTTCGATGTGTTTTGGTCGAGATGTTAAGCCACTGACTTAAAAAATCTGGTCGCTGGTTCGATTTCTGGCGCGGCTTAAAGAAACACAGTCGGAATACAATGCAATATAATTAATAACGATTATATTAGAAAATAATATTCAAAAATTGTAATTAGATTCATTAAACAAATGATTAAAAAATACTATGATGTTCGCTCACAGTTCAAATTATTGTCAGAATTTATTAAGAAATTCCTTATTTCGAAAGATCGAATCCTCGCAATCCCATAGTTAAAGCGCTAATGAACCGAGTGCTGTATAGTATATTTCCATTATATTACACAATGTTGAAAATTGTAAATTTTATAAAAAATTTATGCATTTTCAAAATTAATCGATTAATTTTATGAATTAGCTATCTTATCCTCTCTATCTCACGTTACCTAGTAGTAACCAAAGAGAATTGTGGTTACTGGTACCTTTCTACATTCGCATATAAAACCTATATTCACGACCACAGATATTCGATGGGACCCCTCCCCAGACTCAAATCACCGTCAATTCATATCCCAACAGTTTCAACGCATTTATTCATGCTTGCCCTTACCTTACATTTAACTTATAAAACTAACGTTGTCAACTTTGCCCCATGCGGTCGATATTTAACCGGTGCCAAATCTTTATTTTATTCTTAGCATATTGTGCTATTATTGTTGCTGTTGGGTTTACTATTTATTGTTTAGTGTCACTAAATTTAAAGTATTTAATATTAGCTAATATTATTTTCCGCGGGATTAAAACTGCAACAGATTATCAAATCTTCCACCAGATGCATATGTTTGTATGTTTACGTTTCGGTGCATATATACGCGTGTGTACTTAAGGATGTGCAGTGGCTAAGGATCTCCAGTGGCTTAAACTTGTTGCAAATTCTTTACTCACATTGCTCTGACAAAATCTTTGCTAACTCTTCATACCAAAAATAACTCAAGTTTATTATAAAATGGCTTTATATAAGAAGTCAAACCGTCAGTAGTGCTGAAAACTTAAACATAAATTTTAAAATTTGATATCGGGCGCTTCAAAACTATCCAAGCTTTAACTTCTTTTTAATTTATTAATATTTAATGAGAAACGCTTTTGGGGTTGCCGCCTTGAAAACACTCCAATATTATCAAAATGTGTTCCATCCTGGAGAAACACACGCGCATACACACTTATATATACAAAAAATTTCAGAAATAGAGCAGTTTGTGAATGTGGGCATATTCATGTGTGTGATGCCAAAACACAATTTTAAACTGATTAAAAATTGATTGACTTCCATCCTTAAAATTATGGTCGGATCACATCTCTAGAGTATCAAGTGAAGGAGGAAAAGGTAGCGGTGGCCATAATTATCAAACTATTTACGTCATAACTATGTCCCCTTTTCACAGAAATACTTCAAGGGAAGGAACGTATTCGAGTTTATATCAAAAAGGTTGTCGCCTTTAATTTCATTCTAATACTTTGAAACAATATATTTCCATCGAAGTCCTTCCCTAGTGATTCTGTCATGACTTCAAAACACAATTAATTATAATATACGACGATACCTTAAGTAAATCATACAATGATAATATTTATTCGGAATGTTTTATCCGTATTGCTTGAGCTCATTTAAATTTTAACCCAATCCGCACCATGCCGCACTTTCTTTCTTGGCGGGTGCTTCCCTTTCTCTTCTGCATAACTTTTTTGAAGCCCTTAAATCAATATTTGGCACAGGCGCAGGAAAAGGATTTGTACAGCGCGTTATGGGTTAAATACTCGAATAGGGCGGAATAGGTCTACTTAGTGCATTTGTTATGGAGCTTACAATGTGTATACCAGGCTCATTAAAGTCCCAACTTTTGTGCCAACAACGTAATGGGCTACAGTGAGCCAAAAAGTAAGAAAACCATGCCTTCTTAATGATAATAACGCTAGGAATATATTAAATGAAATAATTTCCTCACGATAACCCACATAACCGCGTTAAAGAAGTGCAATAAATTGGAAAATGTGGGATGATGAAAAGGAAAAAAACGATGGAGCAACACTTAAAAATATTAAGAAATCACAAACGAATGAAATACATTATATTATGATATTCAGAAAAGGGAATACGAGAGGAATCCGTATGTTAAGACTCCCTACGCATAAGAGATAACAGCAACTTTATCTGGTTGATGAAAATGCAGTGACAAAATTATAGCCTGCCAGGATTAGGCTTAGTAAAAGACATAAGTGTGACCGACCGAAAGGCATGTCATCTAAAGGAAAGACACGAATTCGCCTCTTATTCAAAATATACTTTTAGTATATTTTGAAGGTGTTAAGAATACCGCTTTCATTCTGCATCCCGGAGCATTGATTTCGCAATATCATTTATAAGCTATGTTCTCGTGTTACCTGAAAAATATTGACATGGACAAGCGATTATTTATCAATTACTATTCGCTATGTCACGGTCAGTAAATGCAATGTGTAATATTGTTTTGCTTGATTTACTTCGTATTCCTTCTGCTTCATCATATATCCATATTGAGGCTTTGACTAAAGCATTTTCGAAAAGTAAAATAAGAAACTAAGAATATAGTAAAGTAAATAACTTTTGTTTACAAATCTATTTACGAATAGATAATTCATATACCTCTCATAGATTCTTCTTTAAAGCTTTTATATTCACATCAATTTTTTTGTGAGCTGCCAAAAAGTCAAATCAAAAAAGTCAGCTGCCAAAAAAAGACTATGAAATATTTCCTGAAAAAAGTCCTGACACAAAAAAATAAAATAATAATTATTATGTAAACCAAATTGGGAATAATTTTTATTTTATTATTATGTGGATTGGAATATTTAGATTTAGAAGTAAAAATTGACTTGATATCATTGTTTAGAATCGTGGTCTCTAGAACGTGCAATCAAAATATATAAATTTGCAAATCAGGTTTAGAAGGAATGAAAAGGTCGGGCAGGATGGCTAGTTAATATTATAACGTCTCTCCTTAGTTACGTCATTCATCCCACATGAAACAAACGCTTTCATGCATGTGTGTGTAAACGATATTATTTAATTTTATTGAATGCAATTAATAAGTTCATTTGACCAAGAGCATTGCAACAGTTACTGAATTTTCTCTTTTTCTCTCATGTTTTCATAGGCTACCTCGCATATTCTGCCACAAGAATATTTTGTATGTGCCTAGCGAACAGAACAAATCAAATATCTCTCTCTATGTCTCTAATTTCGAAACAACATGAGCACGAGTATGAGTTAGTAAACAATCAAGATGCTTTCACTGAGAGAGCTTTGCTCTACCAAAATTGAAGCGCCTGCTACCTCCACCCATCGCATGTAAACGAAAAGCTTAATCAATTAGTGTTCGGCTGAATGTATTATTTTACTCCAAGAACAATGCGACTTCATCTCAATAAACGGATGCTGAGTTCACCGTTGCTTCGGAAATTCACTGCGTCACATTCAGTGCATGTATTCCGTTGCCTTTAGATTATTGTGCGGTGAAAAATTATATACAGAAATTAAAAATATAAGAAAAAAGTGAACAGTGTGAACTGAAAAGCTCTCCAAAAACTATACTAATAAAACATATTCGATTTTGTTATTTTCAAAAATGTTCGGCCTGTACAAAATTGGTGCTTACTATGTTACTATTGTTCATAAATAATGTTCATAAAAAGATTTATTTTATTTCATGTGAAAAAATAATCTCGCATATAACATTTTTAAAAGAAGCTCAGAAGTAATTGCACTAAAAAACTGCATTGCGTATTGCACTAACTTCGCCTTAATAGTTCTTTGAGAGTTGTCGCCCTCAGGATAAATGAGCGATTGGATACTCCCTTCCACAGCGAATAGCTTTACAACGAGTGATGGAGACGTGATAGTATTTCCCAGATGTGTTACGTATCGAAGAGAAATGCGAACCCAAATCTACTCGCCGTAATTCATGAAAATAAAAAATTGTAAGAATTTTTAACGAATGCCAAAACAAGAATCATATCACAGTGAGTCAAACTTTTAAATTAAACAATTTGCTCTTGCGGTTTTGTTGTATGCAGATACCATCCTTTATTTAACGTGGACACCTGCTGTGTAAGCTTAATTCCACGGGGGGCCACCCCACATGGGGTTGACTTTTTGTCGTCAACCAACGACCATAACTCACAACTTTGCCAAGGCTGTATCATTATGTACCTATACAAGCCATGTGTAAGGCATGAACTTCCACAGCAGATATGGTCGAGGCCTATCAAAAATCTCTTCCGTTTCTATTGCCGGTGCTGGTTGAGAGCGTAACTCCACACTGAGTCCACCAAGAAACTCATAGCCACGTATATCTGGGTTTTAATCACAACCACCATGAAGCTCTCATAAGGGACATACCCAACGACAAGCTATACTGGTTTATCCTAAATGGTCACAGCCAATGATTTGGTAATCCCAGTTTCGAAGCACGAGCCATTGGTTATATAATGGTACCACGGGAAACAAGTATGAAAAATTACATGAATATATCCCCCTAAGATTCCAAAAAGAAGCGAATTCTTTTTGAAATTTTAGGGTGATATATCCATGTAATTTTTCATACTTGTCTCCCGTGGTACCATTATATAACTAATGGCTCGTGCTTCGAAACTGGGATTTCCAAATCATTGGCTTTGACCATGTAGAATAAACCAGTCACTGTCACTGGGCACCTCCCGCCATTGTACTAACACTTGAGGTGTTTTGTTGTACACAGCAAAAAAAAGAAACTATCCCTCAAATACAAATATTTCATTAAATAGGAAAAGAAATATTAGTCACTTGACTGCAGACCCAAATATACAATGTCTTTGCAACACCTTTCAAATTGTATAGATTAATATCTCTTAAACTATTTTATTATAACCCTTCATAAACCCATAAACACCTAATTATGTATTTAATTAGGAAACTGAAACAATACTCAAGAACAAAATTATTGCTCAATTTCGATCAGCTTCTAATATTTATGATAGTTTTTTCCTCACGAGCAGATTATTTCTGTTTTCCAAATTTTCTTCGAAAAACTGCAATCCTCACGTGTCTAAAACAAATAAATCAATACATACTACCTTAGGACTAAGGACTCAAAACCACGAGTAAAAAAAATCATTAAAATTATTGTTAATGATTCCCGGTCTCTTACGTAATCGACTGAATTAATAAAATAGAGTTTTCGTTGCTTCTGTGGTTATGCTGAATGAGCGAGGTTTTCATAAACAACAAAAATTTAGCAACTCAAACCGTTTCGAACAAGACGCGAGCTCAACGTTTCAAACAATAATATAGCGTATCTTACGGTGTACTTTACACTTAAGGAAACAACGACGATAATAATAATAATAGTAATAAAAATAATAATAACAACAGTGAGTTACTGATAAACACATGAATTACTGAACACAAGAGAAATGTGCGGGTACGGCTTTAGTATTGCATAAGACGTAAGAGCGGTATGCCAGCAGCCACGACGGATTATGAATCGAGGAACTCATCTAAAGAATACTTCAATATCTTTATTTCCATTCTTTCCTTTTTATTTTGCTCATTTCGTCCTTTACTACAATTTTCATCTTAAATTTCTTTTATTTCTGAATTTATTTCTTCTTTTGTATTCAATTTTTTCGACGAGCAACCAATTTTATGCAGCAGAGTATCCAGAACAAAAGAATGTAAAATATGGAAGTCGAGCCTAACGTGCCCTTATTTTAATCCATCTTCTGCTAGTGGCGATGCTGCCATATGCATTCACCTATTTGCTCTTGCTCTTGTCGTACTTATTGTTTATGTTTTTTATACCTTGCGCAATATATATATATATATATATATATATATATATATATATATATATATATATATATATATATATATATATATATATATATATATATATATATATATATATATATATATATATATATATATATATATATATATATATATATATATATATATATATATATATATATATATATATATATATATATATATATATATATATATATATATATATATATATATATATATATATATATATATATATATATATATATATATATATATATATATATATATATATATATATATATATATATATATATATATATATATATATATATATATATATATATATATATATATATATATATATATATATATATATATATATATATATATATATATATATATATATATATATATATATATATATATATATATATATATATATATATATATATATATATATATATATATATATATATATATATATATATATATATATATATATATATATATATATATATATATATATATATATATATATATATATATATATATATATATATATATATATATATATATATATATATATATATATATATATATATATATATATATATATATATATATATATATATATATATATATATATATATATATATATATATATATATATATATATATATATATATATATATATATATATATATATATATATATATATATATATATATATATATATATATATATATATATATATATATATATATATATATATATATATATATATATATATATATATATATATATATATATATATATATATATATATATATATATATATATATATATATATATATATATATATATATATATATATATATATACATATATATATATATATATATATATATATATATATATATATATATATATATATATATATATATATATATATATATATATATATATATATATATATATATATATATATATATATATATATATATATATATATATATATATATATATATATATATATATATATATATATATATATATATATATATATATATATATATATATATATATATATATATATATATATATATATATATATATATATATATATATATATATATATATATATATATATATATATATATATATATATATATATATATATATATATATATATATATATATATATATATATATATATATATATATATATATATATATATATATATATATATATATATATATATATATATATATATATATATATATATATATATATATATATATATATATATATATATATATATATATATATATATATATATATATATATATATATATATATATATATATATATATATATATATATATATATATATATATATATATATATATATTATATCACTTTTTCATTTGCATGTAAAAAATATATTAAATAGACGTATGAACGCTAACATAGCATGGTCCAGCTTTACCCTACATCCGTAATATAAATTTATGGTGCACACTATACACACTGTATTATAGTATAAATCAGACGGTGTACATCCCATTTAATAATACTATTTGTTTTTCTTGATTAGTGTTAAATTCGGCACAATATTTTCCTAAAAATTCCGGACGTTTTGTAGTATAATAATAGTGTATAATATAGAACGTGCCTGGCCCATTTTACTAAAATAATTTAATATTCATATGTAAGTTTCCGCCTAAAAACTTTGAAAGTGAAATCCGCATGTAGATATATTCATATAAGGTATAATAATTGGCCATGATTTTTATCTAATTTCGCCCATTCTAAATCCCAAACTCCGTGTAATAATAAAGAATATGCCAAAATTCATGACAAAATTTTTTCTGTGGAATCTTCCTGTAATCGTGATTTTAACTGACAGACAGACAGACATGATTATGTGCCAGAATATATGTATTTTTGCATACCTTCTACGCTTGCTTTAATGCGTTACAAACCGAGGGACAAACTTGATATACTCTTTACCTTTTGATTGTGAGGTATAAAAAGAGCGACGGATAAGGCTGAGAATGAAGCGGATGAGCTGGCGGATGAAAAGTAACGATAACAAAAATAATGATAGTAAAGAAAACAAAATGCCTGATGAAAAATATGGGAATCATCGGCAAGTACAGCAGCAATTTAATAAAAATTACAAAAGCACAAACTCGCTTTTGTGTGACTTCGGCAAGAGCTTGAGTGAATGAAGAGGCGTATCAGGGACCGGAAATAGTCTGTCATTATACGATTTTAAACCCTCAGGCAACCATCAAGAGCTAGTCCGGCGATGGGGGCAGATAAAGACAGATGTATCAACACAATGGGATATTCTATATTAAAGCGTATTTTTACCTTCCCCCTAAAACCTAGTGATTATTAACAGCTTCATTCGAACATTGAAATCAGGGTCCCGTCACAAACAATTTCGTAAAGCTAAATTAGAGGGAAGCATGGGTATAATGTATTTGGATCATAGAATGGTATATTCTATTCGGACTTTCCCCCCTGAATGTTATGTTAAGGTTCTTCGCAAATTCGGTACGAATTCTTGATAAACTTTAAAATATTTGTATTTTTTACTAAATCTCAAATGTTACTAAGCCAGCGTAACACAAATGGCAACCATGCAACAATTGTAATAAACATTTTATGTTGCGGATGTTGTTACTTAATTCCGTCGATTTCATTAACTGCCTGCATCCATTTTAATTTGCAATACATTTCAGTCATTATCTCTACTTGATGGGCTTCGTTGTTCCCGCATCGAGACAACAAGAGAAGACGACTGACAGGAAAGCAGCATTTCAGAATGACTGAAAATATTATCAAATATCCACGAGTTAACACATTTGAATTAACACAATTTTCTCTGGATGCGATGTGGCTATAGAATTACATTTCAATTAGAAGCCGAAAGCATAAAAATATCGTTAAATGATGCATGTATCCACAAAAAGGGGGTTAGGATACTTCACTAAGCCAGAATGACCTGAATGCTAGTATCGTTTTTTCGAAAATATTTTCAAGTATTTTTCTATAATTTCTGTGTTTGCGTTGTGAATTGAGGCAATGATGATTGTTATTCCAAACATCTTCAGCACTCCGATATTTCCGGGACGACAAAACGAGTTGCTTTTGTTTTTCTCTACCGATCGCTGCCATTATCGCTGGAAATAAAAACGTGTCTACACAAATCCTTGATTGATATGTCTGAGAGTGAAAGTGGAATATATGGGAGAACTTGCATTGCCTCTCTCTCTTTGTGAATGAATAAATAAAATCAATCAACAAGTGGCTGCGCGTGTCTTCAATCGGTCATCTGCAAGGGTCATCTCATTGGGTGTTTGAGTAGTACATTATTCTTGCCGGGTTATGTCTGAACGAAAAGTACGAAAGACAGGTTGTTACGCCTCCATTGAAAGTCTTACGTCTTTTATTCTATTTTCAAATATAACACACGCCTGCAAATGTAAATACCCAAATCAAAACCCATCCTTCACACTGACTTCCTACTTCTTCCTTTTTGATAAAAATGATCTAATTGATAAAAGACTAAAGATGTTTATGATGAACCTTGCAAGCCCCTTAGGCGAGAGTTACAAGGATCACCGAATGATATTTAAGGACTCACTCTATGAAGGAAGAAATGGACTCATTAATTAAAGTGCAATTGGTTTCCAAGATTAAAATACTGCTCTCATTTCTTGACTAAGTGTGCTTATTCCATGTGTGCCGCTTTCATGTTTCGCCAGTTTTATTTTAATTTACAGAATATAAAGATTACAGGATTTTAATGCCTTTCTAAAAATGTCCTTTCAATAGCTTGTGGACATTTTCTTAACCGCAATAATGTTCGATGATTGCACTTACAGACATGTTTGACATACTCGTTGAATTCATATTTACGCGTCAGGATAAACACCCAATTAAGCTTTTAACACCACGTCATCGAGGAAAGAGTAGTTTCATGTGGTCAACATTTATCAGCTTTGGAAAAAAATTATCGAAACAAATATAGAAAATATACTTAAATATCAAAATAATTTTGAATAAAGTATATTTTTATTCACCTCCTCAAATAGTATCCTCCAAAATAGTATCCATGTTTTCGTCATTTCTGCTCTTTCCCACCATTCCTTTAAATTCAGAGGTCCCATCGAAATTCGCATATACTGCCATCAATCGCTTCAATTATAATTAAAGCAAACTTCAGTGTTATTTCTTGTCCTTCGCGTGTCCTTGAAAATTATCATATATTTTTGGCGATTTATGACAAATTTTGCACAGCCAAGAAATGTTTATAAAGTACGAATACTATTTATTTTTACGCACTATATCAAGCTACTAAGTATGCTTACCTCACCTCTTCGTATCGACCGACCAGTTACTTTCACAAACCCCCAACAGCTGAGTTTAATAAAATAGCTTCCTCTGTTCTCAACTAATGTTATAGTTATCACGAAGTACGCAAAAGCAACAAACCCATCGCAAACAAACCCATACACACATTTATACACACTCGCACACACACACACACTCATATGCATACGCACAATCACATACTTCTGTGCTGCTATATGGTATTAACATCGTGGGGCATAATCCGCCGACCGTATTTCGCAGTCAATTCCTAACGGAGTGAAGCAACGGTAGAATCGATACAACGTGGGAGATTGCAAGGGTTGCGATGTAAATTTTATATCGGCCGGCCATGTTACCCGCGGGTATGAGTGCGGCGTATATATGTTAACCTCCTTGCTAAAACAATTACCCTCAAGAATTCAAATTAAATTTCAATAAAGCAAACCTGAGAAATTTTTTGCGGATCTTTGAGAAACTGAAAATTGTCCGGAACTGTTAATTAAAATTCGATGAGACCGAAAAATGGTTACCCTCAAAACTATCAAATTATTAGAAATATATAATCAGGGACAACTCCATATAAAATACACAAATGATAAAAGAAGGAAGTAATTAAAAAAATGCGCAAATAAAAATGACAAAAAGTGGTAGAGCATTCTACGCAACCAATATTATTCTGCACATTTTTAATATAATAATATAATTTATATAATATAATATATAATTTAATATAATAATATAAAAATTATAATATAATATAATTTTTAATATATTTTTAATATATATATATATATATATATATATATATATATATATATATATATATATATATATATATATATATATATATATATATATTATATATATATATATATATATATATATATATATATATATATATATATATATATATATATATATATATATATATATATATATATATTATATATATATATATATATATATATATATATATATATATATATATATATATAATATATATATATATATATATATATATATATCTATATATATATATATATATATATATATATATATATATATATATATATATATATATATATATATATATATATATATATATATATATATATATATATATATATATATATATATATAGTATATATATATATATATATATATATATTATATATATATATATATATATATATATATATATATATATTATATATATATATATATATATATATATATATATATATATATATATATATATATATATATATATATATATATATATATAGTATATATATATATATATATATATATATATATATATAATATATATAATATATATATATATATATATATATATATATATATTATATATATATATATATATATATATATATATATATATATATAATATATATATATATATATATATATATATATATATATATATATATATATATATATATATATATATATATATATATATATATATATATATATATATATATATATATATATATATATATATATATATATATATATATATATATATATATATATATATATATATATATATATATATATATATATATATATATATATATATATATATATATATAATATATATATATATATATATATATATATATATATATATATATATTATATATATATATATATATATATATATATATATATATATATATATATATATATATATATATATATATATATATATATATATATATATATATATATATATATATATATATATATATATATATATATATATATATATATATATATATATATATATATATATATATATATATATATATATATATATATATATATATATAATATATATATATATATATATATATATATATATATATATATATATATATATATATATATATATATATATATATATATATATATATATATATATATATATATATATATATATATATATATATATATATATATATATATATATATATATATATATATATATATATATATATATATATATATATATATATATATATATATATATATATATATATATATATATATATATATATATATATATATATATATATATATA
The DNA here is from genome assembly GCA_963966595.1 of Physocephala rufipes. Classification (NCBI taxonomy): domain Eukaryota; kingdom Metazoa; phylum Arthropoda; class Insecta; order Diptera; family Conopidae; genus Physocephala; species Physocephala rufipes. Next base: position 1,199,336 of record OZ016505.1, read on the forward strand.
TATATATATATATATATATATATATATATATATATATATATATATATATATATATATATATATATATATATATATATATATTCTGACAAAATGCCCTCATAATATAATACTTTAATGCCCCGAATTAAATATTACTGGGACTGTTTAAAAAATGAATACAAAAAGTAATTTTCTAAAATTCATTTAAATTGTCGAACAACAATATTAAGCAAATAAAACAAAAACATGAGAAGGAAATTCCACTCGCGCAACATCCGAGCCCAAGCGCTATCTTAGTCCTAAGCCTTTGTATTTATTTTTGCTAATCGAACCATATGAGCTAGGTAATAATTATCTTTTTTAAGAGAATCGGTTTTCATTATCAAACTAAAGATTGTGAAAAACTTTAATATACGCAGAAAACAAACATCGTTGAAAATTGAACCTAACATGATTCCGCTCAACCTCAATTTGTTCCTGGAAAGAATGCTCTTCTTGGCTCGAAGAGCATCGCGCGTGTGGTTACAGTACGTGGAAGCTGATGGCATATGTCGATATGTATGTGAGTGTGTTTTGCCGGAACATGTAGCATGAAGAACGAAGTAGTACATTGTGCGGTGATATTTGACAATACCGTCTTTTCATTATAGAACAAAGTCATATTGCCATCTTGCACCAAGTGCGCATAGAGTGTCCTTTCACATCCTTTGCTGCCTGTTGATGCCTCTGAGAGGGCTTGCTAAAAGTATTTCTCTTTAGAATACCCTTATAATTGTCGTTGAGGCTGTTGCTCCTTATTTTCGTTTCGCATTTCCCACTTGATTTCTCTGATCCTTCATGTCATATTGGTTGTTGTGTCCCATATGAATTTTCCCCTTTCATATTTTACGAAAACCAAACCTGTGCAAAAAGTATTGGCTAACCAGATCGGTAAAATAACAAAACAACAACGGTTGAAGTATGAGCCTTTTGTCTTCAGTGTGCCCGCAAGACTTGAGGGATGAAAAATTATGCATTTATAATGAGTTGAAATGGTACAGTGGGCCAGTGGATAACGGTCTTATATAAAATTTAGATTTTGCATGCGGATATTTTTTCTTTTTCTGAAGATGGTTTTGAGGCTATCTAACCGCATTTGTAAAGGAAGTGAGATGTGAATCGCTAAATTCAATTATTGCCATGGCATGAAATGGCTTTTATGCTGACGAATTCGAAGAGGAAGAAACGAACGTTACGTAAGTTTTGGAGCTCTTCATTGATGTTTCTGCAATTGTCACTTCTGTTGACAGCAATCCACTAAAAACTGTTACTACTCTCTAATTCCTCATTCGCTCCCATTCCACCCTACGGTGATGCCAATGGCGAAGAAATAAATTCGGGTCAATCACCAGCAGTGAATGAACAACAACAACAAAACTTAGAATAAATGCACAATATAATTGAGAGGATTATAAAATAATGAAAGCTAGACAATCCACACGACCAGCGGTGAAACCCATTATCCGGACTCCAAAGAGATGTAAGAATTACTCCGTGACTCTCTTTCTAATTCAAAAATCGCCGATGGTTTAGAGTTAAATACCAGCCTAGATGGTGGTTAACCAAGGGCTCATGAAGAGTTACTACTTTTCTTAGGTCGTTTCATTTAAATATTCACTCATATTCTTAATCCTATGAAGTAAGAACTCAGAGCGATGCGGACATTTCTCCACTGTAAGACCATATTAATGGATTGACAAATTGTCGCGTTAAATAATAATTTTCTGAAATAAACACAAAACCGTGAGGCCAACATGTGTGCACCAAATGTTTTCCACTTTTCAATTTCTACATTCACTCAATCTCTTCCGTCCATTGCATCGATCAACCATCCAATTGCGTTTAGAGAATTTGGCATTTTTTATTGTTTTAAGTGTTTTCACTTTTTTATTCTTTCTCAAGTCCAAGAAACGAATTGTAGTAATTACTGAAACGAATAAATCTTCGTCCATACCAAATCGATCTTGTTTATTCCAAAACAAAAGTTCGAAGGTCCGTCGTATCGAGTAGAATACTATTGTGTGATCACCCGCATTACCATATGAATTATCCTAATGCCACCGTTACACGTTTTTGTTTGAATTTCAAATCCATGCAAATCGACTCGGTGCCACTGACTTTGTACGAATTCCTCTGCCTCTTCTCTATCTCTCTCTCTCTCTGGCCCTTTACTACATCCAGCACTTGAACAACGCAAACTCATACTTCATGGAATGTTTGACGGTGAGCGGTGAAAAGTTTAACAAATGTAAGTCGTCTTCAACGTCATTCCTCCTCACGTTCTTAAACTAAATAGGTCACCGGTCTATTTAAAGTGGACGTTATCCCCTCAACTTGTATTTGGGCGTACAGTTACGTAAACTTAAAGCCTGAAATGGGCTCCATATAAAATCCAAGAACATTTGAAAATCAAACCGATTTTAAAGGTATTCACCACCTCTCGAATCTCTATCTGAAAATAAAATTTCATTTTGCTTGCTATTCGTCGTTTCCATTCGTATGCAACTCAATCGCAGTCCCTTTCATTTCAATTCTCATCCCTCGGAATATTTCGAAATTTGAACATCAAGTAAAATTCGTAGCTTCAATTAATTTTAACAAAAAGAAAAAATTCTATGCCTCTGAATAATATATTCTTTCGAATGAATATATGATGCATAAAAGCTGCCGATAACCCGAGAATCATGTGTCGCATAAAACACGATGGGGAGGAGGAGGAGAAGAAAAGAAGAAGTAGTCGAGCGATAGCGTAGAGGTAGAGCATATCGTAACCGCCTCTATTCATCATCAGTTCATTAGCAAGCAAAATTTTTGTATTCACGACAATACATTCAAATACGGAAACCGCACACAAGCACACTCGAAAGATAAGACAAGGTTACTTTAGAGTCGAAAAACCCTCCATCAATGCTATTTTAGAATCGAATTATCAGAAAAGGGAAAGAGGATGGTCAAGCGTTTAGTTCGTTCGACGAACAAGAAAATGCTAACACTCTAGGGCACTTTCATGCTAATGTAAACCTTCCTCAAAAGACTTCATTCATAGCTAAATGTTCAGGCCTGTCACGAGTTTTTGTCTTCCGCTTTTTGGCAGTCAGCTTCGCGCTGTGATCGCGGAGAGTTCGTGTCCGGTGTTTTCGATGAGGGTTGATGTTATCCGAATGTCAACGACGGACTGAAGTAAATACGATCACTTGAATTTGTGATCCAATTTAATATTTTAGAAGAGATGTACCGAACTGAAAATGAACTAATGTGCTTACTACGGAAAACGAAACGAAAGCGATTCTTTGTTTCTCTTTCGCGTTTTCCCTATTTTTTTCCACTTTGAGAGCTTCTATATAAGCAGCATAAAAATATTCGTTTAACACGAAATAAACAAATGTTTAGTGCTTTTCATCTCAAAACAAATAACTGCAATCTCTCTCAAAACGAACATATTGAAAACCGCGATATAAGCCAAAAGCAAAAGACTCGGGAACCTTACCCTCGGTGAACTTTGATCCTTATTATACAAAACGAAAAGAATGGAAAGATTGCGAAGCTGGCTTTGACGTAACACTCATCAAACTACATTTCCATTAAGATTCTATATCCATTTGCGCGCAACACGAAGGCTGTACTTAATTACCCTGCACTTAACGACGTCTTGAACGTTACTGAAGAAATTTTTGCAACGATATTCGGCATCGGCATCCAGTTTTCGGTCGTATTAATATCTTTAGTATTGAGAACGAAAGAGCTAGTGAAAAACCGAAAGCACAAGAAACCTTTCGTTCGATAAACATACTATAAAAATTTGGAGTTTCGTCAAAGCCTGCTACGGAGTATTTCCATTCGTTTCGTTTTCCATACTAAAGCCCTAAATCGCGCGGGGAAATTATACGAAAATACGGAAGAATACAAATCCGAATTGTTTAGAGACATCAACGCTTTTATCAGCTGAAACCATTTGCTTGTGGATCATCAAGAATTTGCTGATTAAACCCAAAAGCAAATATGAAACATGCCGCTTTCCTATTGCTCGGTCCGCAGCATACACTGGAAACTGTAGAGTAGGTCTGCGTAGCAGCGAGATGCGCTTAATTGCCTTCAAGCGAAATTAATTGAAAGGCGAGCTCTTTTCTGTGGTCGGATTTTCTGTCCTCCGGACGTTTACATGTACGTTCGTTTAAATAACGCGTTAGCCCAATTTAAGTGCGGTGTGTATTTGTTTGGCTGAACAAATCGAAAGGGTAAAGAAGGGGTGAAGATAAAAACTTTGTGACTTAATTCATTCTGTCGATAATTGAATCGTATTGACACAAATCAATCCAGGAGAAATTTAACGTAGCCGTAACGTATTTAGCGTAGCCGGCGGCAAGTTAAATCGATTAAAATGTGGGAGAGCGGTAACAGAGTGCTGAGGTTTAACGCCATAAAATATATCCAAAATCAACTACTTGTTGCTTATATAAAATATATGCATATATATTTCATATATGACGTAGATACAGTGTTTAATCAGTGAGAAGGACAATTTAATAAACGCAACTTATCTCAAAAGCTAGAAATTGAGCGTTCGCGTCAAACTCGGTTCGGTTCCTCAATAAAAAACTTATCTAAATATTCCGTTTTTTTATCCACTTCAGTCAACTGATAAAGCCTTTGCATGTTGGGATCGCGCACTGTAGTTATAATCGAGAGGCTTAGTCAACATTTTTGGTTTGTTAAAATTGTTTGCTAAAATTCTTTTAAAAATTGTTTCTTTGAACTTCAAAAATGTTCGGTATTCAAAAAGTGAAGTCGTATCATTCTTGGTTGTTAAACATTACCATAAAGCAATGTTAAATCGAATAATTATGAAGGAATCAAACTGGACGTGTCTTCACCACTCTCGTTAGAGCACAAGATAAAATAACGTTGTCTTGGAATTAAAACTTCTAATACTTCTAATACTATCTGACCGAATTTCGTTTAATCCTTCCTATATTTGCTGCGGTCCGAAAGACCTCCTTTCTGGCATCTGAGGGTGTCACACATTACATCCCGTTTAATGCCTTATTAAATAATTAATGCGTTGGAAACGGAATAAAACCCACAAGACTAGCTAAACGCAGTCGCGTGACCCACTGCCTCCCCACAATACAAACAGAAACAATTTTCCAGATGAGTGCTTCAAAAACAAGAACATTTTTATAAAAGTCTCGAGGGAATGCATAACAGGAAAAACCCTAATTGGAATAAATTAACTAATGGTGGTCTCATCCTCATAACGTGAGCTGCGGTAGTTGCCGCAATGGATTCGAAAATTAAAACATATCAAGTATTATCATTCTATCCACTACACTCAATACGTCCAGCTCTTCAAGTCGATATTTCCCTTTCGCGATTTGGAAATGATTCCTATCAAGCAATCTCAAACGTAACTCGAAAACAGCCTATCTATTACAAGCCATTGAGGCGTATCCATAATTAAGGGTATTATTCGTAAATGTCAATTAAAATTGATCGAATTAAAAAAAGTTAAAAGCTCTGAAATTAAATAAATCTCGGTTCTAAAGAGAAGTGTGTTAGTTTTTGTTTTAATTTTTTTCTCCCGCTTCAAGTCCATAGACTGAACTCTCTGGTAAGATCTTTAAATGGTTGTTTTTTCACATCCGTGTTATCAGTTTCAAACACTAATCAGCCTCAAAAGCTAACCAATGTATTTCCTCCCTCTTATGACACAGTTTGCAGCGGATGTTGTAACCGTCGCTGGAATTATCATTCCTTCCATACGTTCGATTTATTCACCTCAAAATTAAAAATTTTAACTCCACAATTACGGCGTGAAGTTAATTGATAAGTTAGTTATATTTTGTCCTTCTTTACCCTCGATCGTTCTTGTTCATAATAATCTCTGTAGTTTATATGCTTCCGCACTAACTGCTCCCACATATTGTATCGGCAAAATATGGAGTCAGATAAATTGTCAGTGCTAACGTCGCGGTCTTTTAGTAGTGATATCTAGTGTGTGTTTCTCTGCATTTTATCTAATCCCGCGTTTATCTTTATTGAATTTTACTCTTTGATTACCATAAGTCCGTATGTAGAGTGTTTAGTGTATCTACAACACGAATATATGAATACAAGTATTTGTATTTTTATTTATTATTTGCGCCGTTTACGTTACATTCAATATTCATATCTTCCAAGACACACATTCACACTTACACACACAAATACCCAAATACACTATCCCGCATTGCACACATATGAGCTGCTGGAAGCTTAACACATCAATTAGTCTAAATAATAATTTATACTTGAATTCTAATCTTATGAAAGCAATTAAAAGAATACCAACAACGCTATCAACAATTTCATGTGTACCGGAGAAGCGCTCCATGTTTATGTGCGCGTACATGGATAAATCGTGCGTGCGTGAGTAGGTGTGTGTGCGAGCGTTTGCGTGGGTGTGTGTGTGTGTTTTTGTGTATGTGTGTGTGTGTGTGCGCGTACGCGCACTGAAAACTCGACACTTATAATTTCGTGCCATTTCATGGATATTCGTTTTACTAAATGGCTGCACTAGCAGACTAAAATCCAATACGATTCCCACTCCGATGAGAATGGTCGGTCTAATATTTAAAAAATACTGATATTCCATTTATCCAAATTGATGCTATCCATATTTATCAAAACTAGATTTTCTGTTAGTAAATCAAATCAAATCAATTCGTATCTAGTCTCCACCGGCGTTCTTCTTCAATTTTTGTCCCGGAATTATTCTACGGAATAATTCTCTCAAATAAAGCCTTGCCATTGATTACATTACCGTCTGCCAGCACAAACACAAGAAGAAGTAGAAACTGAGAATTACTAATGCCAAAGAGATTGTTTTTACTGAATATTCAAAGGTTTAAAAATTTTGAAATTTATATATGCTTCAGTAACTCTTCTATGTATGTCTAAATGTATGTATGCGTGTATAATGCAAACTTTAAATCTTTGACTGCGGATGGGGGAAGGTTTATCACCGAGTTTTGACGGTACCATGATTAATATGTCATCTTCGAAACAGTAGTTACCACAATTACTATATTCTAGACTTTTTCTCAGTCAATAAATCACGCCGAATCCTCCTCGACGCTCCCCAGGAGACCTCGCAAGAGTTTCTCTAAAGTACCACCTAATTGTGATTTCATAAGCTATTAAGCATAAAATGACCCAAACCAACTGCAGGAACAGCGGCATTAATGGCGATCCCCATGTTTCGGCCACTTTTGTCTGCGTTAATTAATCTTGTGAATCAAACTGAGAGCAGATAATGCTTTAAGAAAAGATAGGCGAAGGCTCAACAAATAAACTTTGCTCATGAAGCATGCCTTAAAAAATAAATCTTTTTTGATATTTGAAGAAATCCGAAAAATGTGCCCATGCGACACCACAGGCTTCGACACCACGTGTTCACACGGTTTTCAAAGCCAAACATATAAATTCTCTAATATTTTTTAACTCGCTTTGGGTGTTTATAAAGGGCTTGTTTGTAACTTCTAGGAGCTTCCCGTTATTCATTTGGGTCTATTGCGCTTATAACTTCTAATGCGTTAGGCCTCCCACTCCGATATTCATTGGTAATGAATATTTGTTTGGTTTCCTTCTACTAAAAATATTTAATATTCTTTTTAAAATAACTCTAATAAAATTTGTTACACACTCAGCCTTCGAAGCGCCGCTAAGGATACCTTTAATGGAAAGCAAAGCAAAAAATTTTAGTCAGATGAAAGCTACTTTACAACTACTGACTCTCTAAGAAATTGTTGGTGCGATAGAGACCGAAATTGGGGTGGTCTAAGCCTGTCGAGCGATTAAGGATCACGAATGAAAAATTGCATGAAGTATCAAAGGTGGCATGCAGAATGACATTTCGCGCGCTTCTTTTATTGCGATTTTTATATCTTCACGCATATCCTACTCGAACCAATCATTTCGGTTGACACACACCGACTTAAACTTACTTGCTTCACACAAATTTATATGGAATTATTTTCAACCAATATTATGGCTTTTGACCGCAACGATTGATTGATTGACAAGTAAAGCCGAATAAATAAAATTGCGCAGAGCTCCGGAACTGTCATGCCACATCCTGGTTGATGGCCAGAGCTGGACTCTTCAACGCATCAAATAAATATAATTGAATACAACCGCGCAGTAGATACTCGGTGTGAATTATTTAAAATATTTCTCCATAATTTTTCCAACGATTTAATTACAAATTTATTTATTTACTTTTCAGATGGCAAAGGTTCAGTGGAGCCCAGCTACATGACAATCAGTCTCCTCTTGTATCCCTTGCTTTTCGAAGGGTGCAGACGAAAAGGCAGCCTAAACCGCCCACGATAAATTATTATCTTTATTGGCTACCTAGATAGCCCTGAAACCGGTGCATTCGTACCCTTATCATTCTTTCGCCCGGTGTTTGATAAACGACTGGACGGAGAACTGATAAGGGCTCGTATCGCCTACGCGACGATGGAGAAAACATTACAGCATGATGTGGCAAATATATGTGCAATCATAAAATGTGATTGATGAACACGTTCCGTTCCCAATTGCTATAGCGGCGAACTGTACAAAATATCAGTATACACAAATATATTGCTCGCTTGATTTATGCAACTCTGGTGCTCAACAAATATTTTTAGAAATTTAAAATTATGATATAAATTTATTTTCTTAAATTTTCTGCTTCCAATAAATTTCTTTCGTTCGTTATTCTTATCATTGTCATTATCAGTATTAATTTCCTGGCGTTGATAAGCTATCTATAAACGCGTTTGTAAATGAAATAACTTTTTGGAGCGTTCTTCCGTCTTGGCAATGCAGCCGCCGACGAAATTTTCCACAAATTTTATGCTTGTTCATAAAAAGCTAGCGGTTTCCCAATATTCGGTATCCGCCGATCCATCACAAGGAGGTTCATTACGCAAACATTATTTAGACAACTATTACTTCGCTGAAATCCAAATCTCTCTCAAAAAGGTCCCACTAAAAGGTTTATATTAGATTAGATAACGTAGTATCCTCAAAAATATGACGCAGACTCCTTTGGTGATGCCAAAGATCGAACAAAATTATGCCGGGGATATCTTTGTGAATTCGGATAACACGTTTATAAAATCGCTACGAGAACACCGAATTATGTTAGATAACCGGTTCACCCAAATAGCGATGTAATTGAGTTGTTTAATTTCACTGCAAATATCTGAGAGATCGAGTATGGGGATTCACGAATCCGACAAGAGATCATTATCATATTATATTTAAAATTTCATAAGTTAATAATAAATGGTCTCAACTCCCTTGGCTTTCGAGGCTGATGGAATTGTATAATGGAATTTTTATGGAATTGTATAATTTGTCAACAAGATTAACTCATTTCAAAAACATGGTTTATGGACTACAAATTCACGAATATTCTTCCAATTCTTCCAACACCACAAATGGATTAGAAAATATTATTTAACTAAAAATTCTTGAGTGTAGTTTGGGAAGCCGGAAACACTCACATATTGATGTAACACCCGACCAAGCGTGTCTATGACGAGGGAACGTTTAGTGATAAAAGCGGAAGAGCTGAATAAAATTCTGGCCCTTATTATACGAAGCGAAACGAATGAAGACTCCGACGCTGGCTTCGACGAGGCACTCGAAATTTTTGTAGTATGCAAAACTTTCGTCTGATCCGTAGATGAAATTTGTTCTCCATTGGCAGCCGTATGAAAATTATTCAATTATTTTGAGAGTTATTACATTAAGTTTTTTCCATCGTTCACCCATTGCAGAAATTTCTAATAACAACCTTTTGATATGTTTTCTTTTATACGATTCAACAAAAGCATAGTAAGATGCAAAATTACGAGTAAAAGAGAAAAATTTGCTCACTCAATCTGAAGGAACTGCTAAGGAGTAGAAGAATCATACTTCAATAATTTCAAATTATCGAAATCCTTTATTTATTCTCATTATACAACAAACAGTTACATATGTTCCAAACCGCATTTGAACAACAAAGTATTTCCCAAGAGAGAGTAATAAGATTAAGGCTTAAGGAACTTCTGAAACCATTATTCGATGCACCTTGAAGAATACTCGTTTAATATGGAATATTATTATGTGCTGATATTAACGACATACGTTAACTCCGCCCTCCCACATCTCCTCCCCTCTTAAACATCTGCCGGCCTTTACCACTTCGTTTTTTATTCGTAATATTATTTTCTCTTCTCTCGTTTTTTGAATTTAATAACCTTTTTGGAGACCTGGGGATGGCAATAGCAGTAATAGGCTAGGCAGTTCTTCAGAAACACCAATTATAATTACATCTTATGACTCAATTATGAATTTCCGAAGTAATCGATTTTCTGAACGCGTCATACTTTTGAGAAAGAGATAGGAAAAGAGAAATACTCCGAAATACGAAATTATGCCAGGAAAACTGTCCTCAAATTTAATAAAATCAATAGTAGCAGTAACAACAGTAGCAACAACAACATACACCAGAAAATGCAATAATGCAGACAACTATAACGTCCGCTTTAACTTCACGAAAGTTTTCAACTAAACTTTTAATAGAGTAAAGCGCACTTGTGCAAACATTGACGCGGGTGGTGGCAGCATTCGCACTTATAAACACCATGAACATATACGCATACACACATATGTATATCCACACAAAACATACAATGGATGTTAGCGTTCTCTGAAAAGATTAAAATTTCCCAACTTCTCTCGTTATTGGTTTTGGGGCTAACCCGATAAACACCATGGTCGTTGTTTATCGGCCAACATAAGGGCCACATTAGGGTCATTACATTTTGCAACCAGCAGTAGGTTCAGTGCCGTTTACAACTTCAACTTGATCACATAATTCAAAATCCAGTTGGCCAATGACGGAATGACAATGGTAAAATCTTTCTCACTGCGCACACCGAAATTTGGTGTGGATTGCACAAATTTGCATTCAAGCGAAATAATTAATCCTAGAAAGTCCATTCCGCAAAGATCGTTGGCATTAAAGGAAATGAGGTAAATAGTTGTAAGAGCTATCATTATGTAAACATATGCCAGCCGTGTTCTGACGATGTAGATCGTAGATTCCCAAACTGTTTTATCCCATCGATCAAGCCATAATTTTGAGATTTTTGTTTTGTGTCTTCAGTTTGACAGCTTTAAATTTTGTACGCCTAAAAATTTCAAATATACAAAAATCTAATAAAACAACCCCCGAATTTTATTTTTATTCTAATGGACCCTTAACAATGCAGCCTACTTGCGGGGCCTTTATGGACCCCTTGCAATGACTTTCTGAAAACCGACGGTTCAAAATCAGCAGCCGTAGAATTGCGAAATGAACAGTCCATCCAAGCCCTTCTGGCTCACTTGAATTTTTAATTTTATGCACAAGAACTGCACTCAGTGTACTTTTAGTGAGACAGAAACAACTGAAAATTGTTGCGATTCGTACATCGTCAACAACACCAACAACAAAGGACGCAGAACAAAAACCAACAACATGAATATGGTGGTGGTTCTGTTAATTCCAGCAGTTCTGTTGAGCATACACGCACGCACGTAGCCATATGCACAAGCATAATCGCAGTGTTTTATTGCATTTCGTAAACTTTATTAATAAAGGCGCAAGTAAGCCAATTTGTTCGCGAGACCATGTGAATATTCTGTATGAATATTTGTATTACGGCACTCACACACAGACACACACACAAAATAATTCCAAATTTCGTGGACGACTCTCGTTCATCCATACGAGATAAGAAACTCATGTCTGGAACGATTGAACGGCCATTTGTTTAAATTTGATACAAAGTGATGTTCGAGCCAGTGAGGTAAAAGAAAAACTATTAAGTAGTGAGAAGAATATTCTCATGTACACGCATGTATTCGATCCACCATACCGAAACCAACTACAATGATAAATAATTTAAACGAACAGCTACCACGCTTTGATTAGCACTTATGATGGCGGTAGTCTCGTGTAGAGTTTGAGTTCTAGCCAATTCATCGTTGTCAAAATAAACTCGAATATGAAAATGAAGTGGAGATATTAGCCCATAAATGAGAAGCCCAGGTTTGCCAAATGACTTCAAAAGATAATTAACTTCATTACCACCATCAAGATCCTCTACATACAAACCGCCTGTATACGAAATCGTGAAGATATTGCAACCTATTAGACGCAGTAATGCATCTACGAGACCAACACAAAAGCCTACACGATATGATTTGAGAATCAATTAATGAAATAAATAAATGTTGTAGAATCAAAAATACAGGCCGACCTCTTTTGTACTGCTTGGTTGGATTTAATCCATCAACTGCCTCTCTCACGAAAAAAATAAACATATTGTTATTCCATCTGCAAAAACCTCAAAATACTGTCGATCAGACCATCAAACAAATGTGTAGTCGCATCATACTCAAACATACGACACTGGCAGACATTTGTGTCAGGAACAAATATCACACCGAAGCACTGTAACAACCAGCAAAACAGCAATAACCACATAAGCAATTAATTAGCAGCCGTCTAAACCGTAATCAAACCGAAAGAAAAAAGGCATGACAGACACAGTATACATTCAGAGACAGCTTCAGAAAATTACAAACAAATATAGAACCCTAGGATGAGCCTTACCAAACAGCTAACTACAATTTGCCACACCCGAGCACTCAAAACCTTACATTTTTATGGATAATATCGGAAACGAAACCCGCCAACCCTTGTAGATATAATTTTATCCTTTTTCCGATTGGTTTTTAAACGCAATGTCATTGTTCTATCGGTCGATGCACGGCACAGAAAGCCGTAACCAAATTCTAACACATTTAAATAACAAACAAAATAAAAACATGTGCTCTGATGCTCACCGGCATGAATGCGGCATCAGGAGACTCGATTATGACGACATAGAAAACAGCTCGACCTTAGTTTGTTTCCGCAAAGCTTTCAATGGCTAAGGGATCATGAAACAGAAAGTGTAGTAGAATCGGCATTGTAGTATCGGCGGCTGCCCATTTCACTTACGGTTAAGCCAACTATTAAAGTGTGTTCGATGTGCTGATGTTGTCCACTGGAGCCTGTTTAGATGCTGGTCGCAATGGAAGTGCTTGACAATGACATCAGAATCGATCTGAAGCTGGCATTACTCGCACGACAAGACTGCCTTTTTGTATGGCTGTCTTTATGTGTTTTGCATTTAAATGCATGAGATTGATTGTGTGTGTAAATGTGTGAGTATGTTTGTAAGTGCGTATGTGTGCACGCAACACTCAAATCGTTGTCCTGGTGTCGCTGCCGCCCCAGAACAGAACAAGTTATCGTGCCGTTGACAAACATTCATACCAGATGCACAAATATTCACGTTCCTTTGCAATTGTAAATACAAATCGGCAGACGATCATTGGGAAAAGATAACCAACATTTCATATGTATATGTAACAACTTCCAGCGAGCTGAGCTCCAATATATTATTCATATATAAACACACATCACCTAATACAATTTGAACCGACCGTTACCCACTTTGAAATATATACGACATAGTTGTGCGTATGTGTGTTTGTGGGCGTCTATATATATATATATATATATATATATATATATATATATATATATATATATATATATATATATATATATATATATATATAAAGGTGTAAATAGATTTTATTTGTAGCATATTCGCTTTGTAAATTCGGCTGAAATGCATTAAAGAGGCTGTAAAAGATAACAAAAATATATGCCGTTATTCTCAGAAACAAAATGGCCCTGTCTGTCAGATTGCTGTCATGTGTTTTACGTGGACACCTGCCATGATGGCTTTATTCCACGGTGACCCATCCCACATGGGGTCGTTGTATACACTATGTATATGTAATCGACAACCAACGACCATAGCTAGACTTTGCCAAGGTTATAGCATTATGTGCCTTTGGAAACCATATGTAAGGCATGAACTACCCCGTAGGTACGGGCGAGGCCTATATAAACCTCTTCCGGCCTATATGTCCCGACACCCGATTAAGTAGAAACGACATGTAGACAAAGTCTCTTTCTCTATCCGCGTAAACTTTGGGTTTCATCTACAACTACTATGAAGCTCCCACAAGGGAGCTTACCCAGCAACAAGAATGTATTACTTGGGCTTTGGAATATTAACAGGGTGAATACCTTGCTTGTCTCATGGTACCCGTATATATCCACGGGATAAGGCTTAGGAACCAACGGTACAGCATAGTGGCAAATGACCGTTAACGCACCTGCTGCCTACTGCTACTGCCACATTTTGGGTCCTTACACCTCAGGACTGGAACCCGAACCCTGCCTCTTAGTCAATTAAGTATAAGGACATTCATAGGGAATCCTAAAAGATATTATCGAATCTGGAAAAGTTATCAAGGTTTGACTTTTCCTGCGCCGCGTCATTTCGAGTATGAAAACATCGCTGACCAAAATCATTTGGCTGGTAGAAAGCGCTAAAATACGGAATGTGAAAACGCATGTGGGATTAGAGATGACGGGCACACCAGCCAATTCGTTTCCTTCACCTGTAGTAAAATATTCATTGCGAAATGCTCCTTCTAATCTACGCGTCCATTCCTCCGAAATCAGACAGCCAAGTAAACATTTATAGAAAAAAAGGCGTCAGACATTGACAGAGCTAAAGGCTATCGACCGTTTTATTCCCAATGCCGGATGAAAATGAAAAAATTTATATATTCGAAAGAAGCTCCGAATATCACAGAAAGTAAGGATAGAGTGGGATGGAGCAGGCGACCTTTTTTCATGATTAAAACCGTAAATTTCCAGCACGTAGGTGGTGGCCATGAGCTTCGAAAGGAAACAACGGGAACAAAAAAAAGACAGGATGTACGACAACAGAAGAAGCAACAGCAGCAATAGTAATTGCTGCATTATTAATGCGCTTCAACTGGATTAGAACACAAAGAAAGATGGAAGGAGCAAGAAGAGACCAACCAAGAAATGTTAATGTTAAAAGAGTTTTCTAGCATGTGAATTCCCGTCCTTCCTTGCCCGACTTTTCTCAAATTCAAATCGTACGCTTCATCCCTTTAAGTCACACCATCAGCGAATAACATTTTTACTGTACCCCACGAACTGCTTCTTCCCTCTTTTCACATACACCGTTCGCGTCTTTTTCCAACTTCGTGACTTGGTGGTACCTGCAGAAGCAGAAAGACTTTGCATACTCCAACGTTAAATTTATTTAAATTGTTTTACAACATCATTTTACGATCGATCGGGAACAACATTTTACAGTCCATACAGAAGGCGTCCATCCAACAAATCAATTTTATAAGAGACTAATCCCAGGCGATGGTGAAACGAGAAACCGAATTATTTTAGAAACCCAAGTTCCGCGAAATTAACAGTCTAAAATCTTATAAATCTTTGCACAGAAAAGGATTGCGAATACTATTGCGGTATCTCACAAAACAACATTTTTATTATAAAATCTTCACAATTAAACATAAAAAATTATGTATTGCCGCAAGTACTTTTCCTTTAAATATTTTTCGCCATCAGTTCGTGAGATCTATACCACAGCGATTTGTTACGACCGCCGGCATGCACTCATTTTCGAATTTTGAAAAATACTAAAGGTCACACAACGCGAAGTCAGCAAACTTCAATTACAACAATTAACTTGGTTGAAACGAATTTGTTCGTATTTACTTAGATATTCGGAATTTTGATCATAGTTCAGTCACCCAGTTAGGTAACATTTGATTCTAAGAGACGAATCTAGAAAGAATCTCATTGATAAAACCTAGCATCCTTTGAGATCGAGTGCTATGGATAAGCTAAGGATAATGGGAAAATTACGAACAAATTGTGCATTCGAACGTACATTTTATTGTATGTGCATCTGTGTGTATGTATACATGTGCCTTAGCGGAAAGAAATAGTTTAAACTTTTAATTTGGTCATGCCTGAATGAACTTTTAGTCAAATCGAACTGTCTTTAATACTTATGCATACTTTTTGTGTTACCTACATACCTGTTTGTGCGGGAGTGAAGTTTAAAATGTAAAGAGGCAATTAAAGAAACATGAAAACGAAGCAAATGTTCTGAGCCAATGAAGTAACAGGATGACAGAAATTGCCAGCATAACACTTCGTCGGTCCAACCCGAACGATGAGCCCGTTACAAAACTTAGTGAGCGCGCTTTTTTTTCTTCGCTTTAAAGCACAACTTAGATTGTCTGTAGTAACGATGTCGACATAATCAGCGCCTAAAACTCTGCACCATTTCAACAACGTCTCGGCTTCAAGTTTTTCCAAGCGAGCGAAGAAGCTCATCTTTTGAGGTCTCAATGATTGTCGACCCTTTGATGACATACGAAGAGCTCGTGTATGGAAATATACGCTCGATTACATTGACTGCTTTTGCAATTTAATTTCATGTCGGGTTTTTTTTTGTATTTTGTATTTTATGTTGCGGAAAGTTTGCTTGATGCCCGCTTAATTACATCATTATTGCAAGTGGGATCATTAAATGTGAAAACTTTCTATGTGCCGGCGAGCAAGTCCTCAAAAATTCCAAAGAAAATTAAAATAAATCATTAAAACAATTTTGAACATCATTTTACCATATCGGTGCAGTTTTAGCTACAGCAGCAACAAACGCATCTGCAAAATCTACTTTCGCAGAAGTGAAGTTCATGCAGTGAATGAAAAGCAGTAGTGGCAGTGAGATAAAAACAAGGACGAACGAAGAAATCCTCGCAGTAAAAACGATCACTGTACTCGCGCTCAGGAGGTAGGAAAATCTCATACACCTTGAATTCGGTGTGAAGAAGGCTTTCCTCCTCCGTATCTCGCGATGATGATGGAATTCACATAATCATTTCATGCTGTCACTATTTTTTCTTCCGTTTTTATTGTTTCTATATTTAGCTTTTTCCTTGGTTTTAATTTCTCGATCTCATCATAAAGTCTTTAATTTTCGTCGAAACTTTTCGCATCGTATTTTAGTCAACATATCTGACATTCTTGTTACTGCTCTTTGGTTGTCGATACCTTGCTACTATCGGTGTCGTTGCTTTTGTTGGTGTCGGTGTCCTTGCAAGAAATCACAATATTTCAACTGCACCGAGACCGAGACATTATCAAATTATGGAATCTCACCAGATGTCTCTTTCAATTTTCGTGTTCCTTCCTGCTAATTTCATGTTTTTCATTCCGCACTATTCCCAACGAGCCCACATCCTTAAACTCAATACTTAGCCACACCACAGACATAGAAATGTATGGCCGATTTACCAGCAACAACATCATTTACAGGAACGTAAGGCCTTAGCGTAAAATTAACAAATTTACTTACAAATTCATTAAAAATGCGTGTGCACAGACACCACTAAAGTTCCTAAAGATCTCTCGCAAACATATTTGAAGACGTAGGCTGACCCCCTACACAAATATTTTAAATCAAACAAATTAAATTACAAAAGTCTGACCGCGTAAATCTCGTAGTCCGTGTAGTTTAACTGGAAGAGGTTTGCTCACGAAAAATGTATTCATGTGATAAGAAAATTATCCGACAAAAGCAATCCCAAATGTCTCCGAATTTTCCTTCTCACTAACAAATGCATCGATTTAAAAAAATAACCGTAAAAATATTTCCATTGTTCCAACCACAATTTTCGAGGAACTTTAATAGCTTCGACTTTAACAGCTTTGTTGGAATGCATACATAAAATTACAAAAACATAGCAGTAATATCAACAACAACAGTATCTGCCTAAGAACTGACTGCGATAAATATTACCATAAATTACTCGTTGGTCCAAGCTTGCCTGTAGGTCGTGACATGGACACAGCTGCAGAAAACAGAACGGAAATGCAGTTTTGGAAAAAGAGCGCGGACTCTGCGGCATTAGATGGAAACGGGAATTTATATAATGGTTTTGTAAGATATCCGCTGCAGCGAAAAACGAAAACAGAGAAGAGTTTGGCACCTGCTAGAACGCACAACCTGGTAACTGTAAAGGACGAGTCTCAAAGGCCCAAACTGAATAAGAAAAAATGAAGTCTAGTACAGAGTTCGAAAATAAGAAAAGGCAATGGCGATACACGTTGAAATAATGACAAATCGCGTCAATTGTTGTTTTTTTCTTAGTTTTGGAGATTTAAGAATTTTAATTGAGCAACACTTTCTCAATAATTTTCTACTGCATGCACAAACACAATTAGGCCAAAATTAAAATACACAGTGGCCAACATCCGTTTTTACACAAAGATGGAATTATTATTTTTAACAAGACTTTCGTTGCTTCAGTGATCGCAATGACTGGAATTAAAATTAAATTAAATATTTAATGATAGTCCTAAGAATCCAAATAAATCAATATTTACTTTTAAGAAAGATAATTTTTTTTAATTTCTTAAAATCACGCAAGGCAATTACGTGACAAACTAACACTATGTTATATTATATTAAATTATGTTATATTAAACTGGTTAATATTGAAAACTAATGCCTTGAAGGTATATGAAAAGGTGGTGAATAATAATAATAAGCAAATATTGGTCAAACAGCTCGCTTCATTAATTTGGGCCATTCGAATTACTTTATTATTCACTAAAACCACCGAAGAAGCAGAGAATTCATTAAAGCACTTAACGCTTCTATGGACAAAACTTACTGACTTAAGATTCGCCAATTCTCTCTGTAAAATAACATAAATGTAATAAACTTCTTCGATTCCAGAGAAAAACGTCATTTAAAGTTGATGGAAAATTGAAATTGAATATTGGCCGTAGTAGATTTATAGACGTCTTTGATTTTCTTCATCCCATTACCGCCACAAAACCAGTTTTTGGTTATTTAGAGAGACCTGAGACTTATTTGTGGGTAATCCATAAAAAGTGTCAATAACATTCGACTGTTTAGTTCTTCCTGACTAAAAATATCGCATGGTTTTTTTCAAGGAGTGTCTTAACTCTTTACTTTAATTTTTAATTATTTAATTATCTAGTTATTAATTTCTGATTTCTTAATAAAATATTTCGTAATATTTTGAAAAGCTTTGTGTTATCTGCTGGAAAAATGGCAACATATCCCTCTCCGGACTCCGTACAAACGAGTTTAGTCGGGGAAATAAGCAAGAAGAAAGATCCATAGTTTGGTGTCTAACCAAATGAAAGTACGAATTTATGAATCTATGAATTTTTCAATTTTTCCAAAGCGCCAAATAAGTAAAAAGCAAATAAAAGCAATTCCAAATTTGAAGCAAAGGAGAGAACGAAATTTCAAACAATTCCCAGTTGAAAAATGTTTATTGATATTATTTATTTACCAAATAAATACCATTGCTCGGTATTTGGACCGATCCTAAGCATGCTGTTTCTTAATGGCGTTGGGACTGCTAACGCTGAACCGCTATTACCTGCTAATATTCGACATTTTTGTGGTGCACTTAAGCACTTGTTCAGTTAGAACTTTGTTCCGTTTCTTCATTTATGATCTCTAATTAAGTAAACTTAAATTCGATGAAGTGTTAGACCAATAAATTCAATATCTTTTGGGGCCAAGTAACTCTAAGTATTTACTTTGAAAATTTCTTAAAATGCTCATGTAATATGTAAAATAGCGAAACAGCGAGTACGACCAAACCCAGATTCAATGCAAGCCGTATAATTTCATTAATCCCAGCCCAGTCACGAGAAAATTATCATCATTGGGGACAAAACCCTTTTTAAGTCCAGGCAAGAGGAAACCGATTAAGATTTGGAAGACACAAAATTGAAGATACACTAATGATTTAACGTATAACTCGATTACTCAATTAAATTTACTCAATTAAATTTTTTATGAATGAATTTCCCTAAAATTAGAACTTTCATTAGAATTTATTTTATTGTATTCGATAATGAAATAGGAATCCCCGATTGGTGTCGTCAGTAACTGAATCGCTGTTGAAGTATATCGCGAGAGGTCCGTCCGTTCCACCTGCAATATGCTTAGACCTGTAAACGAACTGTTGCACATAATTTACAAATACATACTCAATATCACATTATCCTTCTTCAGCGCGGTACCACAGAAGTAGGTTGGCTGAAAAACACCTTCGGGCATCAATATTGCTCGAGGTATCATCAAATAATCCTCTTTTCGCATTTGCGTAGTTACAGTGCCGTGGCATTCCTCGTCGAAACCGGGGTAAGTCTCTGGGTCACGCTGTTGAGCGAGTTCAAAGCTCGCGACAGTAAATCTACATAAGAACCACATTTAACAAATTCGACATGGTGGGTGGGTCGTGTATGTATATATAAGAGTAGGATTATTACTTACTGCATCATAGTGTCAGAGTTGAGCCGTTTGAAACATATAGCGTACGACATATCAGGCAAATAAGGTCCCATACCGTTATTATAATTAAAACTCCTTATCTCACCCGTACGTTCAGTGTGGTATTGAAGGCAGCCGGGAGGCGCTAATAAATCCAGGTCATTGTTATGGGCTGAGAGTATGTCTCGTATGTCAGCCAAGGTATTTGGACCCGCAAACGAATTAGCCATCGGGAACATAGTACGCCTTTTTTGGGCCGGACATTCCAGTTGTGTGACGACCATACGCCAAGAGGTACCCGCCCAACGATTGGGCAAATTGAAACGAAGCTGTACATGATCATTACCTGCCGCAAAACTGAAGGGAAGATAAATATGTTGTTGTTCGTTGTTGCCACAAAAAACTAAATTATTATGTAGGATAAGCCGATCACGGCATTCGACGACATCGTTCGACAGAGATTGTACTTGTGGCTGTTGCAACGAAAATTTTTCGAAGTCAATGCGCAATTGGCACACGTTCGCGCTATATGGTTCGATTATATAATTGCAAATCCCAGTCGAAGGCAGAACAGCGGGATTTTTTATAACGATGCGCTTTTGTTTCGATGACGAATCGCAGGCAAGATTGACTGCATCAGATAAACGAGATCCATACAATTAACGCATTATGAAAAATGACAAAGGAGAAAATTAAAAAGGAATTATAATTAATAAAACAGACTGATGGCAATGCAAATCTTCTGAATCTATAGATTTCGGTCCTTACTTTCACAACAAACTCCATAGGTTCCACAATATCCCGAGGCGGTACCACTCTGACGCCTGCAACTAAAACGTGACATGCAGGTTCCAGTAAACCCATCATTAGTCAGGCATGAGTCCGGTACCTTCCAGCTACGACCAAACCGCTGTGATGAAATCCAAGGGAAGGCTGTAAGATTAATCCTCTCCAATAAATTGTCACCGAACCCGTGTACCAATGCGAGAAATGTCGTCAGTACTGATGCTCTTAGAACCGAAATCATCGAAATAAATCTATTTTGTTCCACAACGACTTATGATTTACACCTGCGGATCGAGATCTCCGCATTGGGTAGTTCCGTTTGCGATGACTCGATATTCAAACTGCTTCTTCTCCCGTCACTACCGCAGCCTTTTATACTTTCTTTGAGTCAAAGATCAGAAGATAAGAATTAGAACGTGGCTGATTGGGCCGAGTTTTGTTTAGACACTTAAACATTATTTTCGATACTGCTCGTCCGCTCTACCCCGCCTTCCACAACAGACATTGAGGTAATAGTCTTTTAGAAAGCAAATATTTGTAGAAACAAAGTGAAAATTCTATGCGAGAATAAGCTTGAATATATTCGCGATAATTAAACGAAAACGAAGAAGAATAAAAATTGATTTGTTGGATCCCATAAAGACTGATGATTTATTTGGTAGAGATTCCTTTTGCAATCAGTCCTACAGAAAATTCTTAACAATTTTTATTAGGTAAACGAATTCAAAACCAACCATGGCAAATGATTGTGTAACGACAATTATATCATCATCGCACCGTTATCACATGGGATCGCAAAGAAATTTTGAAAGGGCCGACCAAAATAAATAGATATAACATAAACACACGTATCGACCCGAAGCATAATTGACAAAACCGCCAAGTTATGAATTGAAGAATACAATCAGTCTTCATGAACATTTCAAATAAGATGACGTACTTATCGCCTTGATATCACGTCTGAGATTAATCAGCGGCACCATAAATTCCTAAAGTTCATTGATACATGCCGGCGAAGCAACAACTCCTGACAAATTCCGTGACTAACGGAGTAACTTTGACAACGTTTCAAGTTCAAATGAAATTTTTGTGAAGGCAGTAGAAATGTTATGGTTTCACATTAATAATCGCAGAGCGGGTCACCTTATCAAAGAAGAAGAAGACAAATCAATTATTAAAGAACAAGACATTGCAACGAAAACATTTTAATTGGAATTTAACTGTTTCATGTTACAAAAAAATCGGTACAATATTTTGACTGATTGGACGATTCAAATGATAAGGATTGTGCAGGTATTCCTGCACTCGCAATTCGAATAAATGAAAAGACAATATTTCACAATAAAAGGACTGAATTCAGAAACTACAAACAGTTCCAATCAGATTGTCTTCAGCTCAAGATGATTAGTCGCTTATTCCCTTTAATTATCGTGGCCTTCGCTTTTCTTTACAACTACTGTAATGGCGCAAGTGTTGCCAAACCCACTTGTGGTGGAACTAGTTCAAGCAAAGTCTCCCATTTATTTACACCGAAGAACCCACCACGAGTGTGCGTTTATCACTTCAAAGCATACAGCAAACAGGTCTGTCAACTGCGTGTTGACTTTGCCATGTCTCTAGCCCAGCCGTTGCTCCCCGGCCCTGACAACAATCTCACCACAGTGGAATGCATTCACGATTACTTGGAAGTGGGCCAATTGCGGCTCTGTGGTATCGAAACAAAGCAACATATTTATGTTCCTTTCAATCGCACCGACGGCGTAACCAACGTGGAGCTATCGATTGTATTAGCCACCCGCCCCAATTCCCTCAACTTGCCTAAACCTTCGTGGGACATCAAAGTGCGTCAGTTGGAGTGCTCCATTGGAACAGGTTCGCGCACGTTGGGTTTGAGCCCATACACCCCAGACCTACAACAAACAGAGCGCAGCGGCATCAAAGATGGCTTCTTAGTGGCACCTGCAGGATGTTTACAATACTTTCCACAGAACGAGGGTGTCGTTGTCTCTTTTAACTATGACCGTTCTCAAGGAACCTATCCATCCAACCTTAATTACGCTATTTGTTTCCGCCGCCAAGCAGAAACACAATCATTGCTGTAAGTTTGCCACGAACTGCTCTTTAGTCAACTACTACATCCTACCTTTCAGATTGAAAGCTACTGTTTTTAATCTGGACACTGGAAATGAGACGAAAATGGACAATATGCTAGTTGATAGCCATTGTTACTCGAATCATTTGCATGATTATATGATTATACCCGAAAGCACCTTCAAATTATCTCAATCGCGGCAGAATGAAAGAGGAACCATTTTTTGTGGTGATAGCATAAATGGTATCGTTGTTAAAAGTATGTACACGCCACGCAACAAATAGTATCTTTAGAACCTAAAAAATAATTACACCACCGACACTAACCATCCGTATATTTATCTTAGGTACCAACCCCGGCCCTCTGATGATGATTTTTAGAAGCGGATTCAACCATAAGCATGATAAAGTTGGCTTTTATTTCATTTACAAACTCGCTTGACCTTCAGAATTTCTCAGTACTAAATTTAATCAATTTAACTCTACGTCAGTACTAAATTTGTACTAAATAAACCTATACTATATAACACAATAAAATAACCGAAATTGCTAGAAATATATAGAAAATCGAGCGCGATTTCAGTCGCGGTGATATGTCAAAATAATGCAGGATATAAAATATCGGCGCTGCCTCATTCGGCATCACTAAAAAAAACTGCAACATTTTTCCTTTTGGTCGCGTCGCTTATCTTGTCCTTCTTATCTCTTGGAATTGAAATCAGACGAATCTCCCCCTCTTTGCGTGAGCTTTATCGACATCAGAATTTTGACATATCGCCGCTACCGTAATCGCGAGAGATTTTTTATCTGCTTCTGACAAAATTTTGCATTTTTATTCCTTTTTCTTATTTTCCTAAATCCTTTGAAATTATTTCGAAGAGCAAAACTAATTCGTTCGCTCAGTTTGCTGACTCTCTCAGTAGATATATAAGTGTCGGACGATAATAATGATGCAGCGACACCTTTAAGGGACTCTTCTCTATTTCGTTCCATATTTTATTCTTTTAGTGCATCATCTAAGAAATCATAAATATTAATAAAAATTGGCAATATGTTGAAACAGCCACACAGTGGCCAGAAACAGTTAAAAAATCTCTATTTTCTCTCAATTCCTGTAGCGCCAGCATTATTTTGACATCGTCGTGACCGAAATCGCGAGAGAGTCTTTATTTGTTTCTGTCATGAGACTTCGACACCAAAGCGACTATCTATGATGAAATTTCTAACTATCGTCGAAATAAATTTCTATAACAACTGATAACTAGTAAGAAGGTTATCTTCGACCTGGCCGAAGCCAGAATTCCTATTCCCGAATCTCTTGATAACAACGTTCAAATAAAATGTCGACGGCTTATTTAAATGTATTATATATTTATATTTAAATTATTATATTTACATTTAGTACCAGCCTGTGATGACAGAGATCATTCACACCAAAATTTCATGCTTTATTTATTCTTTTCAACGCTCATTTTTTGTGAAACAGTTCCTATTGAGGCGTGGGCGTGGTAGTTTTCTGATTTCACCCATTTCCCACAGCACCCATCCTGTGATGACAGGGAATGTTTGTGCCAAATTTCATGCCAATATTTCTCTTTTTACGCTTGTACGCCTGCACGAATTTTCTCTCTAGTGGGAGGACCACGCCCATTTTTTGATTATATTTTCAATTGAGGTAGTAGACTCAGACATACAATTTCACCTTTCTCCGAGTTCGTACTCGGAGCTGACAAATTAAGCTCTAAACACGATTTAATTCACATTAAATACCAAAAGTAGGCGTGGCAACTGTCCGATTTCGCCCATTTATAGCAATGCCAACCAGCCTATCATAACACGAAATATTCATACCAAATTTCATGATCATAGCTTCATTCGTTCTCTTGTAATGGTTATTTCCACAGACACACAGACAGACAGAGAGGACGGCTAAATCGACTCAGGGGATCATTCTGAGCCAGAATATATATACTTGTCTATATCTATTGTAGCTCCTTCACTGCGTTACAAACTTAGTATCAACGTTAATATATCCTTTTTCCTTTTTTTAAGGCAATAGGATATAAAAACAAAAGGTGGAGTTGAAGGTTGTTAAAGGTTGTTTAATTTGAAAAACTTAATTTGAAAAGCATATATTTAAATGTATTCACTGAAGGTGGCGAGTTATTAATATGCGTCTAGAATAAAGCTCTAAAATTTGTTCACAGAAGGCGGATTTTGTCGAGACACCGGGTGAAATACGAACCAAATCATTCGTAAATTCCGTGGATAGGAACGACAGACATAACATTTTTAGTTAAATAATTTCAAATAAGAGTATGTTGCTGATTCCATAAAAGCTGCAATGGAAAAAAGCTGCAAAAAATTGATGTTTTCACCACATTGGAAAAGAGTGGAAAAAGCTGTCAGCGATTCCATGACCAGTTAAGGAAAATATTCCAAAAGGTACGATTGTTCCATCCTTCAGTCATTGTTGAGCTGCCGTATGTCGGAGTTTGCGTGCTTATAGGATACGGAATATAAACAAAAGTGGTGTGACCGATCTCTTATAATAAAGCTTTCTTAATCGAAGTAAATACAAAGAATATATACGCACAAATACCGAAGCTGTAGTTTCTTCCGAATACTCTCAAATGAATGGCTTAAATAAAATAAAAATTAAAAAAAATATATAAATATTAACAAAATAGGAAAAGCGAAATAGATAAATATAAATAAATAAATAAATAAATTTTAATTAATATTTTTAATAATAAACATAAGTAAAGTAAATAAACATACAAAAACTTCAATGAATAGTGTCTAAAGTCATGATTGCATAGAATACGATTAAATTGGTGCGTGTCACGAATTGACAGATCTCTGTGAGTCAGTTTAAGAATTGATTGCTGCTGATCAAAATAATATTTATACCCTACACCCGAAAGGATAGGGTATGTCTTTTACGTCTACTGTTTGTAACGCATTAAAGGAGGCGCTGCAGGTATAGAAAAGTATATGTAATCCTGCTCGGGGATCCTGAGTCGATTTAGCCAGGGCTCAATCAGTTTGTCTGCCCCTCTGTCTGTCTCTCTATCTGTTCGTTTGTCTGTGTCTGTCTATAGAAATCACGATTAAATTGAACGGAGAGAGATATTAATATGAAATTTGGCATGAATATTGGATGCCATCATAGGCTGTTTGGGATTGAAAATATCGTAAATCGCACGATTACCTCTCCCATCTGAATAAACCGTAATAAGTGAAAACATTTAGGCTTTTGGATTTTTGTAAGAATTGTAGGCGGTATTTTTTATTTATTTTATTAATGTGCATAGGGATGCTTAAAATTATACAATAATTTTCTATCTTAAGCAGCTGTAACATCTAGATAGCTTAACACTATGTCATAGCCAAACAAGATCTCCGCAGATATAACAGGAGAATCTGGTTTTTCTTTGCAATTGATCTTTAGTTCTACATATTCTGCAAGAGATTTTTGAGATTCACAATTCTTTAACTTACATTGCGCTCATGTTGAGACAAACTCTGGGCAACTGGTACTCATGTTAATTCTTCAATGTCATTTCTAATGGCTAATACTCCTATACATTTTGGATTATCCATCTTCTTTACTATCTGAAGAATTCTCCTATCTATCTGTCTGAATAATGGAGAATACTCCCATTACTGGTGGATTATCTACATCTTCCCTACTATCTGAAAATTTCTGTAGAAACTTTTGACGATGGTCCATTGGATTTTTATTCATGCTATTTACGATTTGGTGAATGATATGTGAGGCCAGAGAATCGACGTCTCACACATCGAAAAAAGTGATAACGGCCATCTCTTCGTTTGTCATTTATAACTGTATTCTCTTAACATACGATCCATTATATCACTTCCTCATCTATATTTGTTGTAAAGAAGAATAGCCTATGATTTCTCTATTACTCGATACACTTCCGAGTGATGAACCGTTTATACTAAAAGCTCTGCCTTTGATTTCTTTAGTATATAGAATACCGTTGCAACATCTCTTATAAATCCAAAAAGAGTGAACGGTGTTGGGCTATTTCGTTTCGGCAGTATTTCTTGTTGGAACCAAGGGTTCCAACATAGGCCAGCCTTAATTTTCGTAGCTTTTCTACACCTTCAAAGCATGCAAAGAAAGTTTCGGCTACGACTATCTTCGCGCTATTCTTAACTTAGCTCCATTGGCACTTGTTCATCTAAATTGGTCGCTCTTCTCTGGCTTCCCTGGTACAGGATATATATATATATATATATATATATATATATATATATATATATATATATATATATATATATATATATATATATATATATATATATATATATATATATATATATATATATATATATATATATATATATATATATATATATATATATATATATATATATATATATATATATATATATATATATATATATATATATATATATATATATATATATATATATATATATATATATATATATATATATATATATATATATATATATATATATATATATATATATATATATATATATATATATATATATATATATATATATATATATATATATATATATATATATATATATATATATATATATATATATATATATATATATATATATATATATATATATATATATATATATATATATATATATATATATATATATATATATATATATATATATATATATATATATATATATATATATATATATATATATATATATATATATATATATATATATATATATATATATATATATATATATATATATATATATATATATATATATATATATATATATATATATATATATATATATATATATATATATATATATATATATATATATATATATATATATATATATATATATATATATATATATATATATATATATATATATATATATATATATATATATATATATATATATATATATATATATATATATATATATATATATATATATATATATATATATATATATATATATATATATATATATATATATATATATTATATATATATATATATATATATATATATATATATATATATATATATATATATATATATATATATATATATATATATATATATATATATATATATATATATATATATATATATATATATATATATATATATATGTATATATATATATACATAGGATAATTATATTAATCTCAGTGACCTAGTGGGGTGTAATTATTTGACCGCATGAAGATTGTGTATACGTGTCTTGCAAACCGACAATCACTTATAATACCAATCAACATGAGTTTTCCCCCGGTCAAAACCATACTCATGCCGTCATTGTACCCAAATAATACTTTAGCAAAAAATATTGCTAAAGAATATTGTTTTATCAAGCGTAAAAAACAAATGTTGTATTTACCGAACTTACTTATTTATACATGCACATAAATGGGTTGAGACATGCGGGCACAGGCTCGAGAAGAAACCACATCTTTTTCATCTAGCATTAATAATTTAATGAAATGGAGATTTAAGCATGACTTCACCAGGTCACGCCTCATTATTGTTTCGAATGCTTTTGGAAACTAGTTGAAGTTTTGACGCAAATTATCAATTATAAAAAATAAAAGATCTTTATTCATTTGTGAAGAGAAATATTTCAATATTGCTATTCTAGATAACTAAAATGTTTAGCAGATAAAAGATACAAAAAAGTGTACCCGGAGCAATTCTGAGTGCGGCTTTTGTCTCGCTTAAATCTTATTAGGCAGATAAAATATTTAATATAGTGCATTAAACCGACAAAATTATTTTACTCAATCAGTCATTAAATTTTTAATGTGTTCAATTGTTCCTTCCCTCAAGACTGTTTTAAATACAAAAATAGCAATAGAGGTTAAATGCTTTGATGGTTATTCTACGAGGTTATTCTACGTATGTTTACACACACAAGCATAAAAAGTATTGACTTGTGCCGGTATCCCGCTTGAACACAACAAACACACACCCCACCACCGAAGTTGTGAACCCGAATTCAAGTGACTGAAGTTATCTTGAAGAATGACCTTTTAAATGCAAATATGATAAAACTACCGCTATAAAAAGCTCTTGGATTCGTGAGTTATAGGTTAAGCGTCTCACTATATATTGATATAGTGATATCGTAATGATGTAATCATTGATATAATCGTAATGGATAAATATAAATCAACTAATCAACAGCCCACGGTTTTGCGCAGTTAATCCACATAAAGGCAAGGAAATGTTTTCATTAATTGAACCCTTTAAATAATGGCAAAAATGAAAAAAATGGAAAGTAATAGACCTAGATTTAATAAAAATTGATTTTTATATAATTCGAAACAAATTATGATAGCAGAAGATAATAAATATATGTTTTCGATTATATTGGAATCTGTTTTAATGCAAAAGTGCTGTTAAATACGATCTGATGTTAAATACGATCTGAATGATGGAGACATTTAAGTAATAAAAATATTTTTTATTTATAAAAATATTTTTTTTATTTTTACTCTGAAGGAAAGCCTTTTATTAAGTAATACTTAATAAATATATGTTTACGTTTACAAAAAAGGTTAAAGGCAAAAAAAAGGTGTATAAAAAAAGGTGTATGTAAAAGGTGTATGCTTAAACAATATACGATTTATTTTCAAAAAAAAATTAAACTTTTAAAAAATAAAAATTAAATAAACATGGACTGAAAACCATAACATTCAATTGATCCATTTAAAAAACAAATCATATCAAATAAAAGAATTTCTGAAAGGTATCAACATTTGTTTTTTAAAAATGGAAGTCGAAAAACGAGAGCCACGTCTTGCAAGCAACAGAAGCGAGCTGACTTCAACAACGAGTTCAATACTCTCAACCACCACTGGAACAATGGTCAGAAGAGCTAAATCATCGGATCGTTTAGATAATTTGAAAGATGAATGTTTGCAAAAGCTGAACGTTACTTTCGAGCATTTATCGTCAGGTAAACACAGAACAAAATTATACCGTCTACGCCGGTGACGTCAGATACCAACGTCAACTGCTTTATTCTGTGTGATTTTAGAGATTGGTAATTTTTTTAAGATGGTCTGCACCTGCTTATCTACATTTGTTTATATAATGAAGGTAACTTTTGCTCTGGCACGTGGGATGGCTGGTTATGTTGGCCTGATACTTCTGCTGGAACTTATGCTTACGAGCAATGCCCTGATTTCATAACGGGATTCGATCCAACGAGTATGTCTAAGTAATATTTAGCTAAATAATATTTCATAATTTTTTTACAGACTAAAATTAAAAAGAAATAAGCTAATTCCTCCTTTTTTATTTTATTTCCTAAAAATAAAAAACGAGATTTTCGAAATGCGCAAATGATTACAACTCATAAAAATTAAAATGATTTAAATGTCGAAATATCGAAAAAATTAAAGTTTTAAGAACATTAAATTTTTTAATACACTTGTTTTGTTAATCAAAATAAAACCTTGAACAGGAAACGTGGACAACGCATATAGTTTGATTTTAGTGAAAGCAAAAAAAATTATTATACTTTCGCATCACTATATTAACATAACCATCATCACACATTAACACATTGCTTTAACAGAACATCATGCAATATGTAATAAACGCACACACGTACACTAATACGCAATCAGCAGGCTGCACAAACTGCCATCCAGTAGTTCATGTAACCACGGCATATTTGAGGATACGTGCACGACAGTGACCGACATTTCATGCGTTATTATGAAAATATATTATTGGCTAACCGAAACGTTCTCGAGCGTGAAAATACTGCGAAGTTAATTAATAATCGACTTCTCAAAAGACCTCAGAGTATTCCACATAGTCATCTTAAATTACTCAGGTGAGGTCATGAATCTATCCTGCGAACTTATGAAATATGACTTTGTTTGGTTGATACCAAGCATACCGTATCCTGATATAGTGTACGCAAAGAAAGCCCCTGCAAATAAAGTACTTCGCACTTTAATCAAACTGCATTACAAAAAATTTACATTATTTAGTCCTGGAAATTATCAAAAATGTTTAATAGGATACGCCTACAAGGAATGTACTTCTGATGCTGAGTGGTACAAACATCCGGCAACGAATAAAACATGGTCCAATTATACAACTTGCGTTAATTTGGCCGATCTGGAAGTAAGAGTCGTCCTCCAATTTGGTCTACATTTTATGCTTATCTTTTGATTGAAGTGGATATTTTTCAGTGGAAACACAATGTGAATTTAATATACGAAGCTGGATATAGTATATCGTTGGTAGCCATTCTACTGTCTTTGACTATTTTGGGATATTTCAAGTAAGTAATCAAAAAGAATTAAAAGATGACGTAATGATAATGCCAAGAGATCATTAAATCTTTTTTACTAATAGTTTAATATCTGTATTAATATGCATCCTGCATCCTGCTAACAACAATGCATACACCCAGCAAACATTCTTGCATATTATTTTCCCTATGATTTCCATTACAGATCCTTAAAATGTGCCCGCATCACTTTACACATGAATTTATTCACATCCTTTGCAATTAATAACTCACTCTGGTTGGTTTGGTATCTCGTGGTCATGCCAGATACAGACCTGTTACAAAGGAATCCGGTACATTAGCAAATTGTTATTACATTTTGTCAGAAGCTGTGTCAGAACAGAAAAGAAGGAGAGGATGTCTGAAAATTATCATCAATAATCAATACAATTTTTACTGATTTTCAATTAAATGAAATACATCGAGCCTTTGTCAACTTTGTCTTTGTCATCAAACTTTTCCTTTCCCTCCGAATGCACTGTTTTTCTCAGACGCCCTCATTTTCTTGCACTCATTTCAGACTAGCTGCATAGTGCTTCATCTTGTGCTGCACTACTTCCTCCTCGCCAATTACTCATGGATGCTCTGCGAAGGCTTCTATTTACACACAGTATTGGTCGCAGCATTTATTTCGGAGAAAAGGCTTGTAAATTGGTTGATCGTTTTCGGCTGGAGCTCACCTGCAGTGATAACTATCATATATGGCTTAACGCGCGGCCTCAACGCCCACAACGAAGAGTTGGTGCAGTAAGTAACGAAAAACGAATGTTCTCATTGCAGAAAATAGCGGTAACGAAAGAAATTGGTTTGCAACGACATACATTAAATGTTCAATATTTAATGTTTAGTGTTAAATGTGTTTTAGGCTATTTAATATATTCATTAAGTGTTTTAGGAACATTTTTTAAATTGATTATTCCGACTAAACGAACTAACTAAATAAAGCAATTTCAATTCGTGTTTTCTTTTGCAGCTGCTGGATGAACTCCACTGCCTACGAAAATATTCTAGTAGTGCCTGTCTGTATATCCATGTGTTTGAATCTCTTCTTCTTATGCAACATCGTGCGGGTCGTGATGCTAAAACTGAGGGCTCCAGCTAGCATTAGAAATGGTTATGGGCCATCAAGGGCAATTCTGCAAGCGTTCCGGTAAGAATTCATTTATAGCACTATATGGCCTTACTCGCCTGATTTTCTTTGAAAGCTGGATGACTTCGTTTGTTTTGATATCCTTGAAAATCATGCGACTTCCCCCAAACAAAAGAATATGGAATATCCAAATGTCAATGAAAAAGATGTACTCATCGAAAATTTTTGTTTGATTTTTGCTTTAAAGGGCGACCCTTTTGCTGGTGCCACTGCTGGGACTTCAGTATATAGTGACCCCATTTCGTCCCAATCCGGGGCACCCGTTTGAAAAAATCTATGAAATTATTGCGGCTCTCACAACATCATTCCAAGTGAGTAATCCCATATCACATTGAAGGTACCCCATGATAATCCCATATCGTCATATAATATATATACTCATGTATCACATTCAAACAATGCTGTTCTTGCAGCTGTCACTCCAACATTTAATTTAACTGCAGCGTTGGGAAAATTGTTGTTGTTTTCGGTGCGAGGTTTTTCTTCTACATAGAAGCAGATAACGCTAAACTTATGATACTCCTCCTTTTTCAATGTCTATCCTGATCACATCACTTCCTTATCAGTCTTCTTCTTTCTTTCAGGGTCTCAGTGTTGCCATCTTATTCTGTTTCTTCAATGGTGAAGTTATGACACAGCTGAGTCGCAAGTGGCGCACGATACAAATTAATAACCGTCCACGGACAAATTCTCACACGGCAACCCAGGTTTCGGTAAGATGCATGCAAATTACATTTGTATACCCCGCCCCCGCCCCTCCACCAAAGAAACAGGCATCGGAGAAGTCTCATCCGATTTCCGAAACCACAATTTTCTCGTTTGCAGTTTGTACGCTGTGGTCACTCGGAACAAAGGGTATGACTAAAGTTGATGTCATCACGCAAGGCGTCCAACGTTTCGTCGTCAGACGGTAGTAAGCATTCTCACAGAAATCGCAGACACAGCCACGCCATCGACCAACGAGACATGGGAGACGACAAAACAGTGTCTAGCGCGGGGCGAAATGAACAAATACTGTTTGCACGCAAAAAAATCGATAATGAGTTCCTGGAAGAAGAACAAATGAGACGAACTGCAGCCAGCAGAGAATTGTATACTTCACCAAGAGTAACACCAATACTAACAGCAGGATTATTAAGCGGGCAACCAATTCTGGAACAAAAACGTTTTGTAACTAACCAAACCAATCAGCAATTCTGAGAATGGCAGTCATCAAGCGGACCAACAAGTTGTAATGACCACAATCGCCTCCATAGACGCCAATGACGGGACTGTGTTCAAAAAATTATTTCAAATTATTTCAGAAAGAAACTTTTTAGGAACAAACACCTCTCAGGAATGGAAGGGACTGCAATAACAATTAGAATAAGTGGCACAAAATGGCAACGACGAGAAGTATAAGCAGTAACACTAATTTAAAAATCACTCAAAATCTCTTTAAGTCTGTCGTAACAATGAAAATATAAAATTTGTTAAATTCGGGATTGGATAACTTTCATCAAAGTTAGTTCCTTTCAAGTGTTGATAGTTTTTTCCCTTAATGTGAACTCTTCACTATTAAGTATACCATAAAGGCCCTATACTTGAGGACGCTTAACGAAAATGTTTTCAGTTTATTTTCCAATATATTTATTTAGAAAAATATAATAGAATATATATTTATTATCTCTTCACTCTAGATCCATCGTCGATGATTGGGGTTATTGTCCAACTTGGTTACCACATTCTGCTTAGCCAGTAGTTGAATACATTTCTCAATTGTGCCGAATGGCTTCCGTGGCACAAGATGGCACGTCGATTGTCTGATACGTTATTTGAAAAAACGTAATGAAAATTAAGAAAATTTTTAATGAAAATCATTACTTGTATATAATTTTCTCACGATCAGACCATGGCCAAGAGCGTTCCAATTTATCCATCTGTGTTTTAAAGAGTTTACCATTAAAAAATTATATACAAATACTTTATCGAAACACCTTTTCCTGTTTGTCACTATCAAATATTTGTTGATTGAAGGCTTCTGATTGTGACGGCTCTGTCAATGTCAGTGTCAATTCGGATGACACTTCTTCGACAACATCATACGTTCCGCGCCTCCTTACGTGTCCATTGTCAAACCTTCCGTCATCTAGTCTCAGTCGGGGAACATTTCGCAAGTCCCACGTGTAGGTGATACTATTAAAGTCATCGGGGTCATCATCATTGTTATCAACTTGATCGTTGCTATCATCCCCTTCATAGTCATGGTCATAGTCGGAGTCCTCACTATCACTGTCAACCCTATTTAGTCCATAATTATCTCCTGAAGAATAATCAGACTCAGGAGTAACTTCCTTATGAAGAGCGCTAATTCCATTATTCGTTATATATGCACTTTCTCCGAACTTGTCATCATCTTCAGAAACCCCCTCCTTATTTTTGAAGTCAAGATTAACAATCGATCCTTCTATAAACCCGCTATTGAGGTCGTAATCGATGGTATCTTCGTCGTAGCTAAATTTTCTTTGGTCAACACCTCGTCGCGTTATTTGCCCAAATTCCGATGCGTCGCTTGTAACCAGCTTATCAAATGTCTGCGAAACGGTGCAAAGGGTTGAAGACAGTATTTTCGGAATCTCGGCGATTTCAAACAATTTGAGCTGCATCTCCCGCAATCGGTCTTCAAGCGAAACTGTATCGATGAGCAGACGTTGAATTATTGTTAAAAATGCATTTTTTTGAAGGAATCAAATCATTAATTTATTTCTAAAAAAGAGTCAGCAAAACATATCATACATTCTGAACATTGAAAAAATTATCGACAAGCGTACAAATCACGACCGCTTTTTTGGAGAGCGTTAAACATATCAAAGACGTTTGAAAACGTTCATCCTTTTACTTTTACTTCAGGACTTTGGAGTTAGTGGGCAAAGCAAGCAACATGTCCTCGATGGTACGATTTTTTAGATCGGTGTTCTCGCCCACTTCATTGAAAAATCGACGAATATTGCGAATTATGCGATGATGCGGCAACTCCTACTTTGCGGAAATTGTGCGGAACGGAGGTAATGAGGAAAATAAGTGAAAAAAGAAAGAAAAATTAATCTCTTCTTAATCCAGTTCCGTAGATATGTCGTTATTTTTATCGTATCGTATCGTATTTTTCCCACTTTTTTCTCTATCTGCAAACCAAACTACGAAAAAAATGTATTCTGTCAATTCTCTTCCCATTCTTTAGACATCATAAAGCATTTAACCGTCTACAAATTCAATTAAAACCTAACTGAATCTTCCACGAATCTGTACGCATCTCCGACGTCCAACATGGTTTGATTGTCATATTAAGTAATTAAGGAACACAAAAAGCTCCAAAAGTTAAAAAAATGACAATGTATTCACCTCCTCATTCTCTTCTCCGGAGGATTCATCCTCGCTTAATTCAATCACAACTTCGTTGCCGTCCTCATCAATTTCGATTTTTGTTTTCTTCTTCTTTGGTTTTGTTGGTTCGGGAGGATTTTGCCACATGATTGGATGCCAACAACGGGATCCAAGCAGGGGAGTTGGGGTAAATTCTATAAAAGAAGAAGTAGTGCAAGCAATAGAAAATTTACGCGATTCAGCGTTTTGTGACTCCAGTTAGGAGTTGGCTCTCAGGAAAACCAGTTGGAAAGTCAAAGACAAGAATGTAAATTGAGGGGAAGAGACCATAAGAGGAAAGGCAAAGGGGGTCATTTCTCATGCATCATTACGAGCATACAACCAGAGGACTAAAAAACATGCTGCGATTGCAATAGTGGAATTGTAAATTTGCAACAACATTGCTTAGGGTTGCAGTTTTGGGTTACCCTTTGGTGGTGGGGGTGCTTTCGGTACACGTAGCACAATGGACTTCTCGTCTCCAGGCTCATAATCCGATTGCTGGTCATCATCATCCATACTGGGGATAATAAAAATTCGAAAATAAAAAAATGCAATAAAACAGAGGTAGCTAAATCATTTTCCTGATCTTACCTCTTTACCAGAAAGTGTACTTTCTTACCCGCCGTCGCAATCTTATTTTGGGCTTGGGAGAGCGTCAGTTGCGATGCGTCTTCTTCGTTTATTTTAAGTATTATGTCGCCCAACCTAATACCACCTTCGTCTGCCAAACCGCGAGGAGTAACCTGAATTAAAACACAGCCAACGAAGATTAAAAATGTAGAATTTTAAGAGAATAGTTCTAGTTTTGGCTTAAAGTATGAGCGGCACACATCCATCACATTTCTTGAAAAGCGCTAATTATCGTCCTCAGTCAATCTCATCGATTTCAAAATTAAAAGAATGCGTATGAAAGTCGTTTCTTCAAAGCCCGAAGTTTAAAATCAGGGTCCTATAGTGATTATTTCATTAAAAACAAAATAATCCAAGAGCTAAGAATACTCCGCTACTTTTATTTTACTTTTAATGAGGTTTAAAAACTTATACTACACTTCTCGGTTTTTTATGAAATTCAGTTTTGAATTATTTCATTCTATTGTTTGATATGATTCATATCATATGATTCATATCATATGATTCATATCATATGATTCATATCAATGTAATTCATATCATAGTAAAACATTGACACATAGTAAAATATTGACACATTCGACTTCAAAGCTACTGAGTCTGTAAAGGTATTCTAAAAGTATCCCAAATTCTGACAAATTTATCTATTTATTGAATCTGGAAATTCGTGCTCCGAGATTAAGAAGAATGAAATTTATACGCACACAGGCTATTCTCTAAAACTCCAGTTTGGGTGTAGTCTGGGAAAAGTACTTTTCATACCTTTTCATTATAATCCACGAAAAAAATATCACTCTCTTACATAAACTATCGTACTCTACTCCCGGAAGGAATAATGATATATCGTATTTTATGCTTCCATTTACGACTAAAATATATAAATTCCAATTCAGTCAGATTCAGAAATATTTTAGCCATCATTGAAATCGTCTTTTTCAGGAAAAATTTCTAAAATCTAATAAAAATTAAGAACGCTAATTGAAGTTTTCAGTCTTCTAAATTTCAATATTTAATTGTAATTTCTATTACATCGAATTAAAGACTGAATCGAAGCGTTCTAACTGTAGTTTCGAAAAATTGGTAATAATAATTTAAGACACGGTTAAATACATGAATTTACACGAAATTTTTACAAACATTTCTCAGCCTATTTTTACAAGCCATACAAGTTATTTAATATTTTTTTAAACACATTTTTTCTAAATTTATATTTTCTGTCACACGTACTTTCCTATCACTTCTTCCGATTGTAACAGATTGTTAACCGCACACCAACTAAAGAAATATTAAATACAGTAAATTTATATGAAAACTAAAAAAGAATAGTTTTGAAATAACTAAAGGAAAATGAAAACTAAGAGAATAATTTTAAAACAGCTAAAGAAAAATTATAAATAAAGACTCGGTTGGCCTAAATTCATGCATAATTTATTAAAAGTTAAAATAATGAGAAAAAATAATGCATAATTTATTAAAAGTTCATAGCACGACTTCTTCAGAACAATATCAATATTGCGCTCTCTTTCTTTAAGATTTCCTTTCAGACAATTATTAGAATTCATTTACAGCGTAATGAATATAATCATTTGCTAGCGAAAATATTTTTGATGTTAACTTCGACAATATTGCCAAGCTGTATTACCCTAACATCTATATAAATACATAAAGTTAGAAATTTATAAAATCACAACCTTTTTATGCCCTACACCCGAAAGGGTTATTAGCCTTGTTCCTACGGTTGTTACGCATTAATGGAGGTATGGAAGGTATGGAATAGTATATATATTCTAGCTCAGAACAATCTCCTGAGTCGACTTAACCCTGTCCGTCGGTCTGCCTGTCTATTTGTCTGTCTGTCTGTCTGTCTGCCTGTCTGCCTGTCCGTCTGTGTGTCTGTCTGTCTGTTGAAATCACGATTACTAGTGAACGAAAGGTCATGAGAAATGTGCCACAAATATTCTCTGTTATTACCAAGGTTGTTGAACCTGTTAACCTGTTAAGGAGGTTGTTATTGCAAATGGGCGAAATCGAATGGGATCCACGCCTACTATTTATAGTTTTCATGAATGTATGCAGATACGAAACTCAGTTTATAGGTTTGTAGAGCGAATTAGGAGGCAAAATTGTATCCTGGAACTGAACCACGAATACTAAATTATTTTGCAAATAGTGGACGTGATCCACGTCTCTACTAGGAATACAGATGTATCCTGTGGGTGTAGGGTATTTAAGCTTTGACCGAGCCAAAGATAGCCCCATTACTTGTTTCATATCGCCTTCTCTGAGAAAATAATTTTTTACTGCTGTTTACACTTGTCGAAAAATCATCAAATGCTAAGCATATACTCACACACACAAACACAAAAACACATGTACAAACACAACCTCACGCAAACACATACACACTCTCATACACACACACGAACATAAACACACAAATACAAACACAAACGCATATACGCTAGAGAAATCGGTCGGTCCATGTCGGGTGTCGGCGGTTATATATTTGTTCTTATTGCTAACTTTTGAAACATTTTTATTACTTTTTTTTCAGCACGCATATTTATCTTATTATTCTTGCTCCTATTTTATATGCATACGCATATAGTTAACAAACTAAATGTTAAAAAAAATGTAAAAATGTAAAAAATGTCGTTTAATTAGTATACCCTAAAATTTTTTATCGCTTGACTCAATACTTTTTTTGATAATTACTAGGCTCTAAATAAATTATGGCAAACAATAAAATAAAATCTAAATATTTCAAATAAATTCAAATCCAATTTCTCCGGATTAAAACCTACTGTAAATCAACTCATTAAGTTTGTAACCCCGGACCGGGCCAAAATTATAAAAATTTGGCAACATCCTAAATGCCACGCACCTGGAATACCGTTAAAGGCATATGAAACTCAGCGCCACCTGTAATCAGGAATCCCCATTTCGAATCGTCCCTGGTATTATAAACGTCCGATTCGGAGTCAAAAGCCGGGTAACCGTCCGTATCGCCAATTCCACAGGACACCTTAATAATTGGTGACTTCTTTGGTGATTCCGGTGAGTAGGAATACAATAGAGGAAATTTCGCTTCCGGCATTTTTAAAGAGAGCAAAAGCTAAATGTCCAACTATGTGCATGAACCGAAAAGAGAGAAAGAGAGCGAATGAACTTTTATGAAGAACCAGAATTAATTAGATTAATTTAATTGCAATCAACTTGGTGTTTTTTTTTAATTTTGTTTTAAATTAAGATATATATTTATAAAGTTAGTCTCTCGCTGCGAAATGTTTTCGTTGAGGTTGTTTTTTCTTTTGTGATATTGCGTTTAAAAATATATTCTCTGTACTTTACTTTTTATAATTCACTCTCTGTATTGTTGCTACAATTGTAATAATTAGAGAACAATAAACAAAATCTTTGCTGCCAAAATTTTCATTAAATTTGTGACGCCCGTTGGAAGAATTTTTCTCGATCCTCGTAGCATTGTAGCATCAGTAAATATATAAGACCTTACTAATTTGGAAACGAATATTTGAAATTAATTTTCTTAGCTTTACTTCGACGCAATCATTATATATTACGTAAGGGAAACAACTGACTCAAAATTCGCACATGCCTTTCTCGATTTATCGGCAATTATTCATAACACAAACAGAAAAAAATATTGAGTGCAATTAATTTTCAAACACCTGAACTTCAGCAATTCGTAACAATGTCAATTATAAAAAAAGACTTTTTGTTAAATTTAGCTACAATTGCACTATACTATAATTACAAAATGTTCGCTGAAAAGTACTTTTAGCCTCGACTGCTTTGGCCCAACTAAACTGAGTGCATTGAACGTATTTGGTGCTGATACGGCTCATCATATGTCGACTCTGGTTCTGACTCTGTCCGCATAGATTTCACTTCGATCTTCATTCTTCTTCTTTCTTCAATAGAATTCACCGAGATGTTTGGATTAGGTTCGGATGTTTGATAGTTGAAGTCGGCGTATTCTTTTTAAAAAAACCATCGTTTTTTTCAATTCAGCAAAAATAAATTCTTGTAAACATTAACGAAGTCTGATGAAATGTTCGAGATGAACAATTGAAATATAACAAGGCCTCGGCAAATATCTCTCTAAAAATTTCATTACTTCATCTCAAACTAAAATTATATTACTCTATGTATAAGTTTTAAATAAAAAT
This sequence comes from Physocephala rufipes, assembly GCA_963966595.1. Classification (NCBI taxonomy): domain Eukaryota; kingdom Metazoa; phylum Arthropoda; class Insecta; order Diptera; family Conopidae; genus Physocephala; species Physocephala rufipes. Next base: position 1,240,312 of record OZ016505.1, read on the forward strand.
TGCTTCCAATTATTCGGACAAATTATAAATAGCAACAACTCCTAGCATGTTAACAATTATCATTGTATAAATTAACTCTAGCGATAGCTTCTCAAAAATTCAAAATTCATTGATCTTTATATCCCAAGTAAACATCATCTCCGTGATTACGTTCCAAACCAGCAGTTTCGGTGGAATGGGATTTATAATGTTCCGGATTAGGTATATCTCGCTTAGTCAAGACCTTATTGATTTCGGTTTTCATTATGGCAGTCCTGCGCATAGTCTTGTTTGTTTCTTTTCCAATAAATAAATCCACCTCAATGTAATTTTTATGATCCCCCCGAAAATCTCCTAGATATAGTCACGACCATCAGAAATTTGGAATACAGAACAGGTAAGCTATCCTTGTTGGCAACTCCAGCAAGAAATATCGTGCCCAGGACATTGATGCATTGTGATATATTTTAACTAAAACGAAGACACAAAAACACAAAAATCAGCATAAAAACTGCCGATGGAACGATTTGAAAATTTGGATCCATGTAATCTTATTCACTTGTTGCCGAATATCATCTCGTTTACTCGATTCCAAAATTCAAACTACTCTTTTAAGGAAAACAACTACTACTACAAAATAACTACTGTTGTGTCAGACTTATCAGAAATGCAATAAATTCATCATTATTAAAAATAATAGCTTAATAATAATGGAACAGGTAACCGCCAAGCATTATCTCATATGTATTTCATACACCATGACATATATATATATATATATATATATATATATATATATATATATATATATATATATATATATATATATATATATATATATATATATATATATAAAGATAATATGTATATGTGCCTTCTGTATAACTTCAATGATTTCAAGATGGTAGTATAACATGGATAAATCCTTCACCCTTTGACAGTGAAGTATCAAAATTGTGATAAGAAAAACATACTTCAGGAAACGTACGAGGAAAAATAATTGACAACTGTCTCAATATTTTGAAAGAGGTTGACATCTGTTTACCAGTTTTTAAAACAAAACAAAACAAAATAAATTTGAACACGATCGGGAAAGCGGTCAACACTAAATTCTTGGACTGAAATGGACAAAAAAAGGAAAAAACGTGATTCACGCAGGGGATCGAATCTTGAGAATATGCCAAGTATGGCAACGAGTTATGCTTCTAGGGTAGCTCAGGAATCAAGCTCCACGGAAAATTCCGTCAAAAGGCAAAAACGTCGCCATCTAACAAAAACCAAAATACAAAGCAAAGACCGCGAACAACCAACGACTTCAAGGGAACCGGTTAAAAATAAGAAAGAAGATAAAGCTGTCGCGGAGTCAGATCGCGATAAGAAGGAAATTGCGAAAAATGAATCTTCAGATAGTATAGAGTCTGCAGAGATTATTATAGGCGTTGAAAAGTTTCCAACAGTGAGCACTATTGCATTGAATAAACCCAATATCCGAGAGGCAAAATCAAGAGACAGCTCAGGTTCGGACGACGACAACCAAACAAGAAGTCCGACCAGAAAATGTTTTAATTTTTATTCACTTTGCTTGGTTTCTCTCATTTTCCTGAGTGGACATTTAGTCACTTTTCCACAATGAAAAAATGGTAGTAAGCTGCTAACAAAAGACGAAAACAAATTTTTTAACTCTGCATCAAAAATTCAATTATAATTGCAATCAAGATATATTATTAAAATCATATCATAAACCTGATTGAATTGAAGACAAACTGAATCCTAAATAACTTCGGAATTATCATTTATATACGTTAGTTATGAACTCTTAATTTGAAAAAATTAATAAAATCAAGTTCTAAAAATATTGCACAATATTAATTCTAAAAGACAGTTTTATCAAAAGGATATTCTGTTTTTACCCTAAACATCGGCAAATAGGATAAACGAAGTTTGTCTATAATTAGTTCAATCACAACCAGAGGTTCACCACAAATTGGTGCTGTTACGAATAACGGTTTTCAGACGGCCAAATTTTTATTACAAATGCAAGAAAATCAATATATCAATTCTTTTTATTGTGCCATTGACGATTACAACTTCGAAAAAACATGTTTTTTGTCAATAATTCATGTTCATCCAATTTATCCCAGAAATTATGAATCTGATTGCGTCATTGAAGCCGTTGAAGCGATTGAATCATTCATCGTTTCCACCCTAGTAGACCAACGAATTTTTCATATAATTTTGAAGAAAATTCAAAAAGAAAAACAGTTATTTTATTGTCATTAAACTGAACTTTATAACTGAAGTAAAACCTCAAAAGAGATAATTTTTTTTCAAAATAAAAAACAAACCATTTTATTTTTATTACAACTCTACCAACCCTGTAGTAATGGCAGAAGAAAATAAGTCCATAAATGAAACTTTACCAGTACCAGGACCAAAACCGGAACAACAACAACAGCAATCGAATATTGTCCCGAAAACTGAACACTTTTCTTCACAACCTCCCCCTGTAGTAAACAGAGAAGTCATAGATGTTCCGCAAGAACTAACAATATCATCTGCAGCATCAAACAAATCGTTATCTAGAGATAATGAAAATAAGAAGGCTGCTGGCCAACAGGGCTCAGGCGGCGACGATGATGAATCAGTCTCCACAGTCTCCGATGTGGAGAGTTCCGGTGCAAATAAACTAACTAAACCGCGAGTTGATTTAGCAATTGAAATAGAAAAACCGTTAGCGCCAGTTGATTCATTCACTGACTCCGAATCGATGCAGTCTGAAGACTCTATAACGTCTTATATACGGCAAAAAAGTCTCATAGTGAAACCCGACTTTTTTGAGATTTTAGGAGAAATACCATCGGTAACGCAAATTTCACTAGATTCATCTGTAGCTGAAACGGTATATGAAATCCACGAGATTACAGAGGCGGAAGATAGTGCCGATAAAGGTCATTTTGTGAATCCACTCACTGGAGAAGACGAAGTGGAATTACCTCAACCACCACCACCACCAGAACCGGAATCTGAGCCTGTTGAAGAACAAGAAGATCTAGAAGATGAAGACGAATCTCTTGAGGACCAATTGCTTCCTGTCGAGGTAGAAGACAATATTCCAGTTGAAAAGTTTGACGAAGATGGACTTGACCTTTGGTATACGATTGAACCACCAAAGAAAGTACATGTGGCGGAAGATATTGACTTCGAAGCCATCTTAAGAATGGAAAACGAACGTAAGAATCAAGAAGCAACTGGACTATTCCTGGATGAGTTAATTGCTCTAATTGTTGAAAAGTGCGAATATGTTGATCCTAACACAATCCTGCGACAAAATCTTGACAAAGTGAAATTAATGGAAGAGCTAAACTCTAAGCTCGCAGATCTTGAAGTTGAACAAAAAGCACGTTTCTTTTTAAATCGCAAAACTGTAGAATACTTTCGGCGGAAGAAAGCCTTCCGTTCGATAGTCGAAGATAATCCAGACACTATTACGCAAGCCATAGAAAAATACAAAGAAGCAACAACAACACTTGACCAGCTGTTGGGTCGTGAAGAAGAAACACGAAATGCGGCAAATTTTAAAATCGAAGAACTTGAAGGGCTGGTATTTGATATGCAAGAACTCTCAAAAACAAGTATCCAGCAATTTGAGGAGCTCGTAAGGAAAACGCTCCGAAGGGATACCTTCACCATCCTTCCTGTGGTAAGTTGATTTGGCCGAAATAAGAAAATGGAAATGGAATGTACTCAAGTAGGCATCATATTTCAGGTAGTCGATACCCTCCTGAAAAGAATAGCCACACAGCGGGAAGAAATATCTAAAGTTCGCTTAGTCTTAATCCAACGCCAGCATACATTTTCCAAATTAATTGAGGTAAAAAAATACCATCCAACTATATAGAATCCCTTACAGCTCTCTTCAAAACATCGTCTTCCAGAAATCTAACAAACTGGAAAACATTGGTGACGGCCTGCTAATGAGAGACTATGACCATCTGCAAACAGAGACACTGGCTATGAGCAAAAAAATCGAAGGTTTGTTACCCAAATTCAATGTCTATACTCTCTCTCTCCCTCTTTCTCTCTCTCTCTATGTACTAATGAATAATGATAAACATTGACTATACTTTTCTTTTTCTTTAATTGAGAACGTAATACTGAGCTAAACAAGCTGCGTACGCGCTGCAATGCTGATCTGCACATCATGTCTCATTTGAAGGAAAAGCAGCAAATGCTGCGCAACAGTATAGGCATCCAAGAGTCTGCTTTACGTGAATTGCTCGATGAAAAACAGAATTGCCGCGAAAATCTTTACGAACTAAAGATGGCTCGAAGCAAAATACACAAACAGATACGTGAGCTTAGTTTTCAAGGGGGTTTAATCGACAAGCCAGCGCTTATGCTAGACTACGATGAAACGGTAGCCCGCTTGGAAGTAATGCGCGTCAAGGTAGACCAAAAAAGGCAAAAATTCGGTGATATACAGCAGCGTATCCGGGCCATAGAAGAAGAATATTTAGCGAGCGAGAGTGAATACGATAATGAAGATGAGGAGGTATAACCAAGTAAAGCAATACGCGCGTGCGCGAGATGTGCGTAAAGACAAATGCACATGAGCACAAGAAATATATGAAATTCCAATTATATAAAATTAATCAATAAACATTCAGACGATTTAATTTAAAGCAGTCTCGCTTCATTCTCTTTTTAAAGAAATAATTCTAGCAAGTAAGAAAAGAAATTTTAATTAGTTTTTAATTAAAACCTTTTCATTATCCATAAATATCACCTAAAAACTAAAATCAGGAAATGTGCTTTCAGTAGGAATATCTCCCAAATATATCCAAAAATATATTATATAATACAAATCGAGCATAATCCCTTCAGTAGTCAACAATTTTAATCACTCAAAGAAACTACAACAACAACACCCGATACTTTCCTTCCTTTCATCATTTATTTACAAGATAGCCTTCCTTGGGATCTTAGATTCCTTCACAACCCCTGAAGACCAATTTAAGGTGATGCAGTGTACATTACTTCAGTTTAGACCTTTAAAGCATATAACTGCTCAGGGTAATCCCTGAGGTTCCACACGAGAAACCTTTCAATCATAGAATTCTACTAACGATTGACTTTATAGTCCAAGATACAAGCTGATTTCATTTAATAAATTAATTTTTTTATACAACTGATTTTCTATCATTTTTTTAAGAAACTAAACGAACCTCATTAAAAAAACTCGAAACATAAACACCAACAGCGTTTCAAGACCTTAGCAATAACAAGAAAAAGTCAGGCCAGAAACTGAAATTTCAGCTGAAACATCGTTTTCTATGAAAAATTCCCTTTCTGATCTCGAAGCCCGATTTTTCTATAAGAAAATTAATGGAAGGTCATAAAGAAAACAAGAAGGAATCGATATGTTTAGGAATATCTGAGGAGCTCGATACCAATTCGGAGACATCTAAAGATTCGTATGTACCTCATGAAAAAATTGAAGCAAAGCCACTCTTATTTGATGTGCTAGGTGAAATACCATCGATATCAAAATTATCAGCGGATGTATCAATCGACGAAATCACCGCGAAATCTGATCAGCCATCTACTGAAAGCGATACGGCTCCTAACTTAAATAAACAAGAGGAAGGTTTAAATTTAGAAGAACATCCTTCAGTTTCTCCCGGAGAATTTCTTGTATCTAAAAGCGAATCTCATAAAATTGATGAAGAACACAAACACTATGATTATGAACGAGAATCTAGCGACGAGGAACTATTGCAACTACCGGAAAAAGAATACATTACAGCTAAAAATTTGCCTGAGGATGGTCTAGATCTTTGGAGTATGCTGGAACCAAAGAGAAGATTACGCATTACTGAAAAGCCTGATCCTGAAATTATCGAAAGATTGGAAAATGAACGAAAGAATAGAGAGGCAACTCTACAATTTTTGAAAGATTTAATTGTCCAAATCGTAGAAAAATGTGGCCATATTGATCTGAACAGAATTCTGCGATTGAATCTTAACAAAGTGAGCCTTGTCAATGAATTAAACTCTATACTTTATGCACTTGAAATTGAGCAGAAAGCATGTTTTTTCCTAAATCGGAAAGCAGTTGAATACTTTCGGCGGAGAAAGACCTTCCGATCCATAACTGAAGATCTTCCAGACACTATTACACAAGTTATGGATAAATATAAAGAGACAGTTAATGCCCTTGATCACCTGCTTGGGCGCGAGGAAGAGACACAAAACTTTATAAATTTCAAACTTTCAGAGCTCGAAGGGCAAGTATTCGATGTGGGAAAGCTAGCAAGTACAAGCATTCAACAATTCGAACAACTTGTAAGAGAGACCCTCTGTAGAGAATCTTTTGAAAAGATTCGCCTGGTGAGTTTACCTACCAATAGAAGAATCGTACCGAGCACACATCTTTTCAGGTAGTCAATAATCTACTAAAAAAAATGGCCATCCAGAGGGAGGATATCTCTGAAGCACGCTTAATTCTCATTCGACGGCAACATGCACTCGCAAAATTGTTAGAGGTCAGTTCCAACTTTTAACTCACATGAAATCCTATCGCAACCAAGAGGGTCACGCTTACTTTAATAGTAGACTAAAGAGTAATTCTCAGAAGAATATATTATCATTTATTTAATGAAATATGCTGCAATGATTTTTGATAAATGTCCATGAATCCAAAACTGAACCTCTATACACAATAGTGCTCTGATATGCTATATTCGTATAATATTATTCGGCCTAATTGTTTCTAAAAGTAATATAAGTATGATAAAAATTGAGTCAAGCCTCTTTGTATGAAAAGAAAACAAACATTCGATTGTAATTCATGAAATGTGTATACAGGGTATATATGATACAAACGTGTGACCCTAATGCAGTAACCAAATCTCCAGACCTTCTAATATATTTACATTTACATTTACTCGAACAGAGATCCAACAAAATAGAGAATATAGGCGGAGGCCTTCGAATGACGGACTATCAACATATTCAAACGGATACAATGGAGTTGAATAAAAAAATTGAAGGTTTGCCAAATTTTTTAACAATTAATTATATTCAGTTATAAGCTCGAATTTAGTTTTATATTTTTTTTCGTAATAAAGAACGCAACACCGAATTGAACAGGCTGCGTAGCCGATATAATGCTGATTTGCACATTATGGCCCATATGAAGGAGAAGAAGCAAGCACTGCTTAATACTATTGCCATCGAGGAGCTAACTTTGACCGCTCTAACCGACGAGAAGAACTCCTGCCGCGAGAACCTTTATAAGTTGAAAATTATCCGCAATCAAATGCACCGAGAAATACGTGAGCACAGCTTTCAGGGAGGACTAATCGACAAGCCAGCACTTATGATAGATTATGACGAGACGATAGCGCGTATAGAAAACTTACGAGCCAGACTAGGGCGAAATAAACAGATATTGTATAATATTCAGAAACGTATCCTAGCGATCGAATGATAGATTTATATAAATCAATAAGACTAGATCGTACAGAAATGAGTGTATATAAAAATAAATCTGTAAACATATCGAATCAAATCTGTAACAAATCTAAAAATTCGAAAGGCATAATTTTGCATTAATTCCAAATTATCATAATGTTGGCAAAATTACCAAAAATTAGCAAAATAAATCAGATTTGAGTAACATCTTTTATTAATTTCAAATCAAGACGTAGATGGCGGAAGCAGAGAAATCAGATGAAAATAAATGAAACTTTCGAAATATTTCCATTACATTTTAACACGATTTGTGCAAATCCTTCAAAATGTTTTTCCTACGTTTATCCAAAAGTATACAACTTCTCCACCTATGTTACTCCTGTATGCATTATACAATATCGTGTCTTTAACCAACTGAGCATAGACCAGAGCGTCATGAGATTTCAATATGAATTGAACTACTTATAAGAAAGCCACACAAACCCAAACAAAGCTAAAAATAAAATTGAAATATTTATGCTTAATGATGCAGAATTGCAATGTGAAATTCGGTGCAATAGATTCTCATATAGGGCCCTTCCACATGGAAAATGAATTAAATGGGTTTCTATATTTTCTGCTTTAAACGTAAAGTTTATGAAGGAAGTTACCTGAAGTCCAAATCGTAATCTCAAAGTCCAATGTCAAGGTCATTTAATAAATAAAATAAATGGACATGGTAGACCTACACATTACACTAATTTTACTATATGTTTACTGATTATTTTTAGATATTTAATAACTGTAATTACATTTTTACTTCTTAAATTGTTGAAATTTCTGTTTCAATTTACCCCTCATTACCCTTATTTTCAATTTTATATAATAAAAATTGCATAATAAAAAGGTTCTATAAACAAAATTTTGTAGAAGTTAAAGAATATATAAAAGAATTAACAATAAATATAAGTAAGCATCCCATTTTATTACCATGATTCGTTAAAATATTAATAAAAGTATTTTTCATTTGAAAAATATTTCCACAATCGCTGTCTTCTCACCCACACAACAACAATAACTACAACTGTTGAATTGCTAAAATTAAACAAGAATACTCATCGATAGTGTGTAAGCAGCCAATGCTGTACCCACACGTTTTTATTTCAAATAACGCCCAAAATAAAAATTGTTATTTTTGGAAAATTCATCAACGAAATATTCCACGCCTTGCTTTGCTTTAAATTTCTTTTTCAAATTTTCATTGCTGTCAGCTTTAAAAGCCATTGCTATGCTTATCAACTTCATCAGTTTTCGGCCACTTCTCTTAGAGTAATCACCGTAAGGACTTTCCTTGGTCTTGTTAAAATACAAAGTAAAAATCATGTCTCTAGAGCGTGCCGTTCGTGCCAAGGTGAATATTTACGATACTAAAACCAACAACAATAATTTGGGATATTTTTTAAAGAAATTTAAAATTATTATCGGAGAGCAATAAAAATGTGAAAAAATATGTATTAGACAAAAGCTTGCTTCCTAAAAATATGTATTCATATTTCTTTGCAGATCGCTGGTAAACGCAATCCTCAGATGGATAAAGAAGCCCAGGAATGGATAGAAGCTATACTTGGAGAAAAATTCCCAGCAGGTCAAATGTATGAAGATGTCTTAAAGGATGGCCAAGTCCTTTGTCGTCTTATGAATGTGCTTGCGCCGAATTCCATTCCCAAAATCAACTCGACTGGTGGCCAATTTAAAATGATGGAGAATATTAATAACTTTCAGAAGGCGTTGAAGGATTATGGCGTGCCTGATGTAGACGTCTTTCAAACGGTAGACTTATGGGAGAAAAAGGACATTGCTCAAGTGACTAACTGCATCTTTGCTTTGGGCCGCGCTGTAATTATTTCTTCAATATTTATATATTTATATATTTCATCTTTCCTCCCAATATCATTTTATTACACTAATCTATATTTTAAATTGTTATCAGTGCTACAAACACATTGAATTCAAGGGACCCTATTTGGGTCCAAAGCCTGCTGAAGAATGCAAGCGCGAATTCACCGACGAACAACTCAAAGCTGGACAAACTATTATCGGCCTACAGGCTGGCTCAAATAAAGGTGCTACCCAGGCCGGACAGAATATTGGGGCTGGCCGAAAAATTCTCCTTGGCAAATAAATTCTGCCAAACATATCACCAAAAGTTCACATTGCAATAAATTAACATAACACTAAATTATTATTTGTAATATGATTTGATTTGTAAAAATTATTTATAAGCTCACAATAATCAAGAAAATGTCATACCAATGGAATATGTTTAGTTTATGTTTTTATATCGTATTTAAAAAGACCACATAATTAAGCTAATTTTAATTGCAATGAATTATTTTGATAAAACAGCTACGCCGATATATATATATATATATATATATATATATATATATATATATATATATATATATATATATATATATATATATATATATATATATATATATATATATATATATATATATATATATATATATATATATATATATATATATATATATATATATATATATATATATATATATATATATATATATATATATATATATATATATATATATATATATATATATATATATATATATATATATATATATATATATATATATATATATATATATATATATATATATATATATATATATATATATATATATATATATATATATATATATATATATATATATATATATATATATATATATATATATATATATATATATATATATATATATATATATATATATATATATATATATATATATATATATATATATATATATATATTATATATATATATATATATATATATATATATATATATATATATATATATATATATATATATATATATATATATATATATATATATATATATATATATATATATATATATATATATATATATATATATATATATATATATATATATATATATATATATATATATATATATATATATATATATATATATATATATATATATATATATATATATATATATATATATATATATATATATATATATATATATATATATATATATATATATATATATATATATATATATATATATATATATATATATATATATATATATATATATATATATATATATATATATATATATATATATATATATATATATATATATATATATATATATATATATATATATATATATATATATATATATATATATATATATATATATATATATATATATATATATATATATATATATATATATATATATATATATATATATATATATATATATATATATATATATATATATATATATATATATATATATATATATATATATATATATATATATATATATATATATATATATATATATATATATATATATATATATATATATATATATATATATATATATATATATATATATATATATATATATATATATATATATATATATATATATATATATATATATATATATATATATATATATATATATATATATATATATATATATACATTTGTTTATTTATTTATTTATATTTATATGTCGTCGGTAGTTTAGCCGTTCACTCAGCTGCGCCGTTGAATTGCTTTATAATTTCGACAGTTCGTTAGCGCCGTGTTATTGCGTAATTATGTTCAGATAGTGGGTGATGACAATAGAGGCGCAGGAGAAGGAGAGAAGGGAGCAGATAATAAAAGAATATTTAGGGTGGAATGGCGCCTATCGAGAATACACACAGACACATACACACACATGAATAGACATCTGCACACCTACATTTACTCAACGATTCTAGTCACTAATCGTAAAGTTATTTGAAAAAATAGAAAAGCGCCAGACGGAATGCCTTGCCCCACTTCTTCCATTAATTGTTGCCGACAATCACTAAAGTGCGCAGATATATTAATTTTCATCTGTCCCGGTAAGAAATTTTCTAAATATTTAATCGAGTTTGACACGAATATCTCAAAATCGAGATATTTACTCACTTAAAATTCGAATTGAATGAAAGACAATCGAATCAGTTAATGGTACTTTGTGTGTTCTTTTTATAGTTCTATACAAGCTTCATCTATTTTCCTCAGATACGGGTTGTGCCCAATGAAATCGTAAAATGACGACATTATCATTGGAAATTCTAGTGCTGCATAAGCACATGATGCGTCTCTCATTCTTGGAGAGAGGAGCATTAAATGAAGTTTTGAAGAT
>OZ016505.1:1252209-1307209 GCA_963966595.1 Physocephala rufipes
ATATATATATATATATATATATATATATATATATATATATATATATATATATATATATATATATATATATATATATATATATATATATATATATATATATATATATATATATATATATATATATATATATATATATATATATATATATATATATATATATATATATATATATATATATATATATATATATATATATATATATATATATATATATATATATATATATATATATATATATATATATATATATATATATATATATATATATATATATATATATATATATATATATATATATATATATATATATATATATATATATATATATATATATATATATATATATATATATATATATATATATATATATATATATATATATATATATATATATATATATATATATATATATATATATATATATATATATATATATATATATATATATATATATATATATATATATATATATATATATATATATATATATATATATATATATATATATATATATATATATATATATATATATATATATATATATATATATATATATATATATATATATATATATATATATATATATATATATATATATATATATATATATATATATATATATATATATATATATATATATATATATATATATATATATATATATATATATATATATATATATATATATATATATATATATATATATATATATATATATATATATATATATATATATATATATATATATATATATATATATATATATATATATATATATATATATATATATATATATATATATATATATATATATATATATATATATACTGTACCTCCACTATAAGTTAAACGTTAACTAAAATTATCAATTCACCATTAATCATGTGCTTCGGCTGTGGGAAATTTGAACTTCCCAACTTTTTCAATTACTGCTTGCAATTTATTCAGTCCAATCTGGTTAAGTTTATATTCTGGCATTGTTTTCATCATACGAAACCACTGACTCAATCGAGGCCATTTCTGTTTACTTGCGGTTTCTATTGGAAAAATCATATCTGTTGTACTGGCTGTAGTTATTAATGATATATCCGCAATCGTCAGCTTCAATTAAATTAAAATACAATATATCCAATTCATTACATAAGTAAATTATATCAATTAAGTTCATCATGTATTACAAGACATAGACTTACATTTGATCCTACCATAAATCCTTCGGTTAAAAATTCTTCCATCATTGAGTACGCCTCAAAAATTTTACGCTCGTGGTAATGGAGGTCTATATTATTAAATCCTTTTCGTACAATTTCAGACTTATAAAAAATATGCAAAAACGATATATTTTAAAAAATTAAAATATTAATAAATTGTAAATTATAAATAGATTCAAATTATTTTCATCATTAATAACAGAACTAAAAGCATACCATAAAATCACTGTCTCGACGAAACAAAACTGAACATTCAAAAAATAATTTATTGATCACTTGAATTCGGGTTTTTATGTCCGTTGGAAAGAGCACTTTTGCTAAATCTTTAGAGGAAATATCACACAAGAACATAAGAATAGCATGACTATCGGTTAATATCAAATCATTATGGACCAGTGTAGGCACGGTGTGCGAAGGATTTATCTACATATTTTGAACGAAGACACAAAGTACAGATTTACTGGACGTTAAAAAATATTTTTATAAATTCAATAACCTTTAAAAAATCCTGTTTAAATTGCTCTCCATCAAACAAATTTATGTATTTATAATCAACATCAATATCCAACAATTTTATGATTAGCAGGCAACTACGAACGGGCGGACTAGCGTCATCGAAGTAGAGAATCGGTCGTGCCATTACGATAAAACCTAATCAACTAATTGAAATTAAGCAAATCTTAATCCCAACCTGGTTATGGAAGCACTTTTAACTACAATATGCCACTGACTTTTAATTTCAATGGGAACAGTACAAAAATATTTTATTTGCTTCATTTTTCTTCAGTCGAGCTCAAGAGAGCAGCCAGTGGAAATTAAAAAGTGTATTCTAAGCTTAGCTTTGAATACATTTAATACTAATAACAATAATCTACGCTTAGCATTGAGTAAGAAAAGCAAGTCTCAATTACTCAAGTTTTCTCGGCCGCCAGCTTAGCTTGGGGCGGTACAGAATAGTGAATAATGAAAGAAATTGGGGATATTCAATTATTTCTTTCCTCTTTTACTGTCATAATTCCCTGCTCTCCCCCACTTCCAAAATTCCGAATCGCTAAGCACTGCCCTCTTTCTCTTCAATTTTTCGCACAGTTTCTCTTCTCTCCTGCTCGGAAGTTATACGAGAACAGATTATTTCAGGGAGCGTAGAGCTCAATTTCCTCATAATTCTCATCCATATATATGCGTGGAATGGCATACTCAAAAGCACACGACACAAAAATGCTAGACGAATTGTATAAAGTGAAGAGTCACAGTACGCCCTGATTTCTGCGAAAGTATTTTTTTATGCTTATGATAAATGATCACTGAAATCTGATAAAAAAGGAATACGCAAGAGAAATATTATTCTTTAAAATCTATTGTATTTAGGATATTCGAGTGAACACACTGTAATATCTGTGATTGGAAAAAGATTATGATAGTATCTTTAATACTATGTGAGATTAATTATATGAAATTATTATTTATAAAGTTCAATGAAATTATCTTAAAGATATCTGATAATAAAGGATAGGAAAATAAAATTCAAATCAAAAACATGATTGATGTCATTTTAATAGAAAGGAAGCTAATAAACAGAGTTGTTCTTATGCTTTATAAATAGTGTTATTATAAAACTATTATACACAATTTATATGAAAAATTGCATTAGTTCCGCTACCTTATTTAATATCACCTTATTTATATAAATAATGTAGTTTTGGTTGATGACAAAAAATATGTTTCGCAAAAAAATACTGGAATTTGGCATGTATAAAATCAACGTCGATACCCCAAGTCGAAAGAATTCTCGAACTTTTAGTCACTGCTGCCAATTAATGACTCCTGCTGCTCATCATCATTAATTCTGAAATTTAATTAATAGTAAACAATACTTACGCATATAAGTAAACAAACCAAAGCGTAATTTTGATCTCGCCGCTCTTAGAACAAATACTCAGAATTTACCTTAAGACGCCATGATTCCTCCAGTTACATAATTTTCGGTAAACTCTTTTCCAAAGCTTCATCAGCGGATCTGAATCATCGTATCTTGCCAGCATCACTATCAACAAGACGGAAATAAATATCGAAGTGAAACCTATGTAGAGCATTAGTGAATAGTGTTTCCTCTTAAACATAATCCCGAAAATAGCCGAAAGTGGTATCTGTAGGGACATTGCAAGTGTGCCCATTAACGGCGATGTTAGAAAACAGGCCCTGTTAAAACAAATAATTAGTTTTTCTAAATAAAATACGGAAAAAACATACCAGAACCAGAGTGCTTCTGCTAGTACGCTTCCAACTAAGACATTAAGAACTAGTACGGTAAATTGATTTTGATTTGGTAATTCGAAGTTTTCAACCTGCAGGCGGTTTAAGATCAAGAAAATTGGCCACATTAATAGCATATTCCAAAGACCAACAAATCCTAAGTGGAATACAAATCAGAAATGTAAAAAACGTAAACAATTGGCAGATACCATCAATATCATCAATCAATCAATATCATAAACACTCCCGAAAGAGTAATTAAGTGTATATAAAATACGTATTTTTGAAACTCTCTAATATATATGTAATAATATTTGCCCTCTGCATCTGTAATCTCATATATCTACTGCAATTTAAGTAAAACTGTTACCAAAAAATAGTGGAATATCGATTTTCTCCTCTTCGCCTCTCCTTTTCATGAAAACTAAGCAACCCGAGTAAAAAAATGCACTAAGAAGAACCCATAAAATTCCGCGGGAAATTTTTCGATTTTGTACATCACCAAGAGTGGTATTTACCTGTAAAAAACAATATCGAAGTGTGTTGCACTACAATAAACTATCAGTACGTACCACGCCAACAATATTCAAAGCAACAGCTAAAATTTTTGTCACAGTTAATTTGTCACCTGATGAAGACGGAAAGAATGCAGCAAGTACTAGCGTAAAAACCGAAGAAGATAAACTCAGTACTGCCAATCTTACTGTTTCGTTAATATCTAAAGACAACTGAAAAAGATAATTCGCAGAAAACCACTGCGTAAAGTCCAAGATAAAATTATACTTTAGTTTGTAACATTGGTAAAAATTTTACTTACTAGCACGCAAAACAATAGAGCTATCTTAGCCGTCTGGTGGTGATTTTTTTGTCGTCTAATACGCATACTGGCTGTATAAGACAGTCGCGACATAAGAGCTTCTGTTGCTTGGTGAGCCGACATTTCCCGTACCTCCGCTAATTTACAAAAGCGCACACTACGTACACTGCTATCATCGCTTTCTGCGCCAGATGCGATTCCAGGTGTCCCACCACTATTTGTGTGAATAGGAATGAACGTGGAATCGCTCTATGAAATGAAAGATTAAATTATAGAAAATCAAACATCCACATCCTGCAAAGCAAAAATCTAATTCAAATATGTAGTACAAAGATACTTATTATTTTGAGAAAACAACAGAAAATTTCCAATTCGCAAATTAAGCTATCATGCGCGGCAAAGTAATAGCAAAACGATGTCTTAATGCACAAACATCGTCCCCATACAACAACAAACTAACAATAAACACCGAAATCCCAGATAAGAAAATGGAAAATTTAGAACATACCATAGTCGCCTGATTTGAGTAGCAATTTTCATCATCTGCCGTCTGATCCACCATCTGAAAAGGCCAAATAAACAATCAACTAATAGGATTAATTGCATTTTCGCTTACAGAATAATCTGTGTTTTGCTTATCGCATTGCTCCGTCCATGGAGTAATAAATCCCATTAGGATTAAGTACACCGTAAACGTTGAAGTCTTGAAATATGTGCAAAAGAATGGTTTCTCATAGTGTTCATCTTTGCGTAGATGCTGAAATTTTAAAAGAATCGAATGCCTTAATCATTATCATAAAAATCAGGTTAACAAAATTTAAATACCAAACCTTCGTAAGTTCGTGGGTTAATATCCAAATAACATCCACCAATATGAGAATTATAAGTCCGAGAATGAATTTTTGAGATCTGTTCATCATACTTCTCCTTTACCTTATTTTTTCAGTATTTATTTTAGGAATTCTAAAATATTTTCACATTTTTCAAACATTTCCTTCAATCCCCTAGTTCAAGTTTCCTTCAATCCCCTTTCCAATCCTCTAGTGTTCCATAAAAGAATCTGTGATAAAATTGTGATAAATTCCAATGTACTACAATATGAAAACATCAATATTTAAAGAAAAGTTAAACGCCGGAACATATTTGCTTTCCTCTATTCGCATATTATCTCGTAACAAAAATTGTGCAGTAGTTTCAGTTATTGCAAGATCAGCTTGAATTTTAGTTTTCATCGCATTAACACCTTACCTGTGTCAAGGATTTCAAGGTTTTAATATTAACACATATAAAAATTATAAAAGCAAAATTCATGACTGCTATGCTGTACAAAATTCCCCGCATATATTCCTTTAAGTATTCATCCATTACACTTTCTCCAGTGAACGAACGTCAGGAATCGTCAAATATATTTGGTGGATACCCCATTAAAGGACCCCACATCTTCGCTTCGGTGTTAAAATCACAAATTAGTACAATTTTTTCTTCAGTAAATATAATAACGCTTATTCCAAAAATTTAGGATAACAATTACCAATATATTTTCAATTAAACGTGTGATAATTTAGCTAATCTATACGTATACATCAGCATGACATAATACCTTCTTACCCTTAAATTTGCAGTCAGAGATAAAGAGATAGGACACTTGCAATCCACCACGCAAGAGTGATTCGACGTCAATTTTTTATGTATTGTTTACATCACGTACACTAACGTGAACTCGAGTCACATTGTTGTTATTGTTTGCTTTCATCCAGTTTCCAGAAAAGAGCAACATGTTCCACCGCGCATAAACGAGTGGTGTGATTTCTGTAACGATTGAAACGGGATCTCATTGAGCAGCACGACCCTCAACTCAATAACAAATATTGTGTTTTGAGAGCTTGAGAGACCAAAACAAATATTCAATTTTCGCACAATTAATTCCCTATTCATCGCTGCACTATTTTTTATCAATCACGAAGTAAATTTTGTGAACAAATTAATCAATATCCTGACGATTCTACCATATTCACCAAACCTTTGACGCTTAAAGTACTACTAACCTACTCGAGCGCATGTTTTTGATTGATGTTGACGCAAGTACGCGTTTGCTAAGAAATAAGTACCAAATTCCAGCAAAATTTGTACTATTCTGAGAGTTATAGCAAATGCATGTGGATTAGTGCGGTATCCTATCTCTTTATCTCTCTCTAGTTTCTATATCGTAATTACTAGTTCTGGGAAACTGATTCAATCGTTGATTTCACACTTCTGAATTACTGAAAACTACGGAAAAAAATATCGAATAGATGAATAATTTACAGCTATCGAATAACTCATTTTTATTTGATAGTTCTTTTTTTAGAAGCTTTTATTGCGTTTTTGCTTAAAATTCATGGCCATATTTAAAAAATAATCAAAACAATGTGAGCGATGATCATTCGAGCGTCAATCCAATTATAATCCAGATTGTATAAAAAGTACTAAAGATATTGTACAGAGGTTAACTTGAGCCTTTTCTTGCAGTTAACTCTCCGATTGAGTAACTAAAGGAAAATGATTAAAACACATAACTGAAGCACGTACATATCCTACAAACAATTGTAATCAAAACTATATTTTTCATATGCCATTCAATAACATGTTGATGTAGTTCTTACACATATCAAATTATCTCCCATTGCGATAATACTATCATTAGAGAGTGGCCAAAATGCGAGTGAAGCCAAAACAAGCCGATACTAGCGTTTGTCCAACTCCCCAAACCATAGCGTATATAGGCGACATTGGTAAGCTCGAAGCACGATGGACGAAAGCTATCACAGCACTACTGATCACACCACTTAGAGCCGGAAATAAGAACCCCATCACCAGAATAAGTATTGAAAAGAAACGTCCAAACTTGTGCTTTCGCAGCGTAACAAATGCTACCAGGGCTGCGCATGTATAAATGAAAATTGAAGAGAACAGAGCCCATAAAAATATATGGTACCACATCTCACGAAATGTATTGAGGCGACCTTGTGAACGCAGTCCCACGACATCAGCGATGGTGTCCAGTTCATCGGTGTCATCGGTATCAGATATTACATTAATCATTTGAAAAGACATCATGATAGACATTGCTCCGAAAAGTGTTAGGAGGCTCGTCCTTGGTATTTGCTTCAATAGGCCTCGCCAATATTGGTAATGCTCTAAAGTCTCTTCAAGTCTTCAGTTACCAAATAACTGAACTAATCGTTTCCGAATCGGGACCCTGCATTAAATAGGAACAAGTTCAGATTAGGGATACAAGCCCCTTTTTAATGCAATTTTTACCGTTATTTCCGTTATTTTTCACCATTAGAAACATGAAGAGCAACATTTTGTTGCGGAAGTCCGCCACTTTTGATTTAGAACCAAACATTCAATAAACGCTACGTTATACCTCTGCCTTTGACGATGTCATTACCGTTAAAGAATTAATTGAATTTTTGTAGAAATATGCACTTTTTGTATAAAAAACTATTTTTCCCACGACGACGACGTATCGTATACTTATTACTTTGGTTCATACACATTTATCTAATTAAACACCACTGAGGCCTTATTATAGGGGCAAAATACTCAACTAGCAGACTACACATGATATTAATAAATATGTGCACAAAGCACCTTTTATACAAGCGGCTTTTGGCCGCGGAAAAAATAAAAACCCTCATCCAACAGAATACGATAGTTATTGCGTAAAAATCCTTTTACTTGGCCTTCGGTCGCGGCAAGGATAATCTCTTAGACATCACAATGCTCACGGTAAAATTAAATTTTTGCATAAATGTCCTTTTACATAGGCGGCTGCGGCAAGGACCATAATCCTTAACCAACGGAATACATGTGATAAAATCGTGTGTGCATAAAAGTCCTCTTATAGAGGCGGCCTTTATGACCCTCATAGAAGCGGTATGACATGCTGTACATCGTTTAAGGGGTAAAAGGACTTTTTAGAAAGGTTATATTGATGTATTCGTTTAGGAGGGGGAAAATAGTGTCCTATAGAAAAAACTGCAAACTTTTACAAAAACTAAATAACTCTAACGGCAATGATATCGAGAAAGAGGTATATTATATTAATGGTAGACAATGGAAATACCTTTGAAACGGTGGTATCTGTCGGCATATCTGGACTGGTTACAGAGATATAACGCCGTTTTTATGGAATTTTTAAATGATTCCCAAAATGCCGGACTTCCCAAAGAATTTTTTTTACTTTTCGCCTCTAACGGTGAAAAATAATGGTAAAAAATTGCATTAAAAAAGGACTTTCACCCCTATTCTGAACCAGGCCAAACAAATTACAGGATTCGCCAGTATTGTACTTATTCGAAAAAAATTATATGGAACTTATATTGTTCCTATAGACCTGCTACACTGTTATACACATGCTCACAATTTGACTCGCTGAAGTAAACCGGATAAAGACAATTATTAACTCTTTGCATTATTAATTACCCTTCACGAAATAGAAACAGTAAATATTAATTTTCGTCATTTCACACTCGAGATTCAAGGTTTATGAGGCGAAAAGAATTTATCGACACGGATTGTAGTGCCGACACGAGAGATGAGATAGGAAACTCTTGCACAAAAAATTCTGGCAAATCAACGTCAATATTTTACACGCCCGAAACCAGAGATAAAGAGATAGGACACTTGACACTAGTCCACATGCATCTGCTCTATACTAGAGCAGAATTTGGTATTAGAATTTGGTATTTATTTCTTAGCAAACGCGTACTTGCGTCAACAGCAATCAAAAACATGGGGTTTGAGTAGAGGGTGCTTTTATTTTAAACGTCAAAGGTTTGGTGAATATAGTTGAACCTTCTACGGAATTTGATTAATTTTTTTATAAAAATTACTTAGTGATTGATAAAAAATAGTGTAACGATTAATAAGGAGGTAATTGTGCGGAAATTGAATATTTTTGTGGTGTCAGGTTTCCAAAACACTATATTTGGTACTGAGTTCAGGGACGTAATGCTTCATGACACCCCGCTACAATCGTTATAAAAAACACCACTTTATACGCGGTGAAACATGTTGTCGCTTTTTTCTGGAAATTTGATGAAAGCAAACAATAACAATAATATGGCTCAAATTCAAGTATAGTATACGTGATGCAATGCATAAAAATAGACATCAAATTACTTTTTCGCGCGGTGAACTGAGTCTCACATCTCTTTACCTCTGCCCGAAACTCTCGTACAGGATTTTTGGATATATTGCGTAGTTTACCATAGCTATTGTCGAACGTGACGTAACTATGGTTAACTACGCAACCAAATTCACAAGCCCTATACGTGTTACAATCCTGTAAAATCAATTCTCCATCTTTCCACATTTTTTGAGGGGAAATGGTTCACCATCTTCTTGTTTTTTGTCTTTCGTGAATTGACGAAATTAGTTACCCAGGAAGGGATTTTCTGTCCAGGGGATATTGTATAGTCAGGCATGGCTGACGTTTTGGACATAGATAATGCGGAAGAATTCGAAGTCGACGAAGATGGAGATCGTAAGTATATATTATCCACCGCGAACTCAATTTGTAAACTAAAAAATACTTATATATCAGAGGGTATTGTTCGCCTAAAAGAGAAAGCAAAAAAACGAAAAGGACGAGGTTTTGGTTCTGAAAGTAATTCCCGTGAACCCATCCAAAGTTATGAAAGGGTGCGTCATGAAGATGACGACGAGTTGGAACCGGGGCCGCAAAGATCGGTGGAAGGTTGGATTCTCTTTGTAACATCTATACACGAGGAGGCTCAGGAGGACGATATTCAAGAAAAATTTTGTGAATATGGTGACATAAAAAATATTCATCTGAACCTTGATCGTCGTACCGGCTTTTCTAAAGGCTATGCACTCGTCGAATACGAAACACACAAGCAAGCGTTGGCCGCTAAAGAAGCCCTTAATAGTTCAGAGATAATGGGCCAAACTATACAGGTTGATTGGTGTTTCGTCAAGGGGCCAAAACGAGCGAAGAGGTCATTAGATAGGCGGAGGA
Organism: Physocephala rufipes; assembly: GCA_963966595.1. Classification (NCBI taxonomy): domain Eukaryota; kingdom Metazoa; phylum Arthropoda; class Insecta; order Diptera; family Conopidae; genus Physocephala; species Physocephala rufipes. Next base: position 1,262,519 of record OZ016505.1, read on the forward strand.
GATAAATAAATACTTAATTTTGTACCTAAAGCCGAAATATATATGATTTTATTGATAGTATATACGATAATTAATTTAGTAACAATAAAAATCACTGCGAGGTGTCATTGAATATTTTCATTTGAAATTTGGCAAAAGCTTACCCTATTGATATGCTTACATAAATTTATTGTCTCTCACCCGTTATGTCCTCAGAAATATGTCTAAGGATCGTTAGTCTAGAGCAGAGATGAAGAGATTTGTTCTCAGTTAGTACTGCTGAAAATGAATTTCAAGTGAAATTGAACCGCCAAATGATGTGCCCACGTTATTCACAATCTGGATAGAAATGCAGAGGTCTCAAATCCGTGCTCAAGTACACTGCAAGGTTCAAAAAATTGTTCAAACAAAATTACAATAGCAAATGCCTATAGCTTGGTAAGAGTACCCAAGAGCATGCTTGAATTGATAATTCGAGATATAAATGAAGATTATGCATTAAAGGTAATGGATATATATTTTTATTTTACAAAATTATCATAACATTGAATTTTCGTATTACGTGCAGTGATTATAATTAATTAAAAGTTTCATTGTTAGTTTGAATAGTATAATTTTGAAATAAATTCATAATTCGTTTTGTTAGAATATAAATTTTTTATATATGTAATTTCGGTTTGCCTTTATTTTTGATATATATAATAGAAAATTTGAAAATATTTATAACTTTGAAATTTGTAATTATTGCTAGTTCAATTTTAATATTTTAATAGAAACCGTGTTCTATTAAAACCGTGTTCTATTTGTTCTATTAATTTTTCTTTTCCATAATAACAGTAACTTTTTTCTGTTCCATAATATTGCGACATTCAAGAGTACCTTGAATGTGGCGCCACCTCGGGTGCCAGTCTCGTAGCGATAAGGGCTGCAAATGACAGTGACAGGTTTGCTGTATGAACACTTGTGTTTTCTTGGTTAGCCTAGTTCTGAAGCCCGAGCAGGTGGCTATAAAACGGTGCCACGGCAGGCAAGCAGCAGGACTCAGAAGTCCCCGTTAATATAAATTCGCATACACACTTGTGGGTAGGCCTTCTTATGGGAGCTTCGTGGTGGCTCATCTAATGACAAGGCAAAGTCGCGGCCATGGTCGTTGGTTGTCAACGATATGAGATAGTTATAAAATCCATCTAGCAACCCCGTGTGGGATGCCCCACGGCGGAATAAAACCAACGTGACAGGTGGTTAAACTCAAGGCAGAAATCTGTGGGCCCGCCTTTGAAGCTTTTGGTTTGCTTATATTTTTAAAAATGTGTGAAATTGGTCGCATTCAGAAAAGGGGAATGTGTATTGGTTTTTGTTGTGATACAAATTAAAGCCAACCAACATGGAACATCCTAACATTAAGCATTTTATTAATTAATACGATTCGAAACCGGCATTTTGACAGTAGAAACAACAACAAATTGATAGTCGGACGTTTCGTGCGTCTTACACGATTTTGGCCTTTATCTAAGTTAATTGACGAAAGTTTTGCATACTGCAAAAATTCCGAGCGTCTTCTCTTTCGGCATTGAAATGTTTCCATTCGTTTCGGTCTGTGCAATAAGTCCCCTATTGTATAGGTATGTGATGTACTTCTTATTACTGCGTTTTATAATAATAATTTACTGTCATTAATGTTGGCTTTAGTTTATTGGAGACGAAGTTGATAACGTAATTCTAGAACACACTATAAAAGAATTACAATTTTACCTTTCATGACGGTAAACATGCCTCTGACGCCGTTTGGAAGTAAATTATCGGGTGACGTAAAGCTGGATAAACAAATAGAATTGTGGCTGAATTGGGATAAAAATCCCACGACTATATCCGAGATTAAGCAGTTCGTTTTAAAAGAAGATTGGATAACGCTACGAAAAAGATTGTTGCAACGCTTGTGTTTTGGAACAGCTGGACTACGAGGATGTATGCGTGCTGGATTCGATTCAATTAACGATCTGGTAATTGTGCAAACTGCCCAAGGGTTGAGTGAGTACGTTGTCCAACAGTTTCCAGATAAAAATAATTGGATTGAGCGAGGTATAGTCATTGGTTATGACGGCCGTTACAATAGTAAACATTTTGCGGAGCTGTCAGCACGTGTATTCACATGTCGCGGCATTAAGGTGTGGCTCTATAGCAAATTGGTCCCGACGCCATTGGTCCCATTTGCTGTCTTACATATGAAATGCCTAGCTGGAGTTATGGTAACTGCCTCACATAATCCCAAGGAGGATAATGGTTACAAAGTTTATTGGATCAATGGTGCTCAAATTATATCTCCACATGATAAAGGCATTCAAAATTCAATCCTCGCTAATCTAAAGCCTCTTGAAACATCCTGGGATATCGAGAGTTTATCCAGCTGCAATTTGGTGGCAGATCCTTTCGAAAAAATGTTTGCCGCCTATAACGAATCATTACTTCGGAACTTTCCAAAACAATTTCTTGCCACTAATGCTTCCAGCACTTTGCGTTTTATCTATACCGCAATGCATGGCGTTGGCTATCCATTTATAAAGGAATGTTTTTATAACATTAACTTAAAGTCATCACTTATTAGTGTTGTTGAGCAGCAAGATCCAGACCCTGGATTCCCTACAGTAAAATTCCCAAATCCTGAAGAAGGTGAAAGTGCTTTGCAACTTTCAATCCGGAAAGCTGATGCCGAGAATATTACCCTAGTTATTGCTAATGACCCCGATGCTGACCGCCTAGCTTGTGCTGAGAAGAATTTAAAAACCGGAAAGTGGAAAGTGAGTAATGTTTTAATCAATTTTATAATTATATATTTCATGAACAATTAAGTAATAGGTTTTCAGTGGTAATGAGCTCGGTGCCCTTTTAGGCTGGTGGTGTTTAAAGATCTATAAAATTATGCATTCTAGTGACGATCTATCGAATTGTTACATGTTGGCTAGTACGGTCAGTTCTAAAATTTTACGATCTATGGCCCAAAAGGAAGGATTTAGTTTTGAAGAGACTCTCACAGGCTTCAAATGGATGGGCAATCGAACTTATGAGCTTATAGAATCTGGCCAAAAAGTATTATTCGCCTTCGAGGAAGCTATTGGTTTTATGTGCTTTGATACTGTTTTAGATAAAGATGGCATTGGAGCTGCTTCCCACTTGGCCACTATGTGTTGTCATTTGCAAGTGACCGAGGGCATTACTATCACAGAACAATTACAGAGATTGTATGAGGAATATGGTTATCATTTAGCGAAATCCTCATATTTGTTCTGCTTTGAACCATCAATCCTAAAACGAATTTTTGATCGATTACGAAATTTTCAAAATAACGTTAGTAATTCTTATCCCAGCTCAATACTCGATGGGGAGTTTCGAATTAAAAGTGTACGAGATTTAACAACAGGAGTAGACACTTCAAAACCTAATCGGCGGGCTACTTTACCTACCAGTTCTAACACTCAAATGATTACGTTCACATTTCATAATGATGTAGTTATAACTCTCCGTACTAGTGGCACGGAACCTAAAATTAAATATTATGCTGAGATATGCGCCAAACCCAATGAAAAAGATTGGCGAGAGCTGCATGACAAATTATCCCGTATGGTTGAAGGCGTCATAGAAGAATTTTTGCAGCCAGAGATAAACAATCTTACTCGAAAAAGTGACTAAATTCTGACGTAACTATTTTCAGTTTATCGTATATTGGCAAAGTCATAACATTATTGAGTGACTATAGACATGTTTATTCTAAATATAAATAGTTAATATTATTGGTGTCTTTATTATTGTTCATAATCAAGTACTTGTGTAGAAGTCCCTTGTTTTTAAGAATTGTTTGATGTCTCCATAAATAAACCTATATAAGAAAAGTGACTTGACAATTTTAGAGATTCGATGTATATAAATGTTGAAGTACAAATATCTTTGAAAATATCAGCGATTTGAACAGATCTTAACAAAAACTACGGATAAAGAAATAGGACAGCTCGGACTAGTCCACTCGCATTTTTGGACACTCTGACAAAATGGTACATTTAGGTATTTGGTAAGTTTCTCGAAAAATTTGTACTGACGCCAACGCCGCTCGAACTTGCGTTTTTGTATACGGATCGATTTTAAGGATATTGTTAGGCCAAAATTAAAAAAAAATTGAACTCATCGAACATCAAAATTTATTCCATATAGCTTCAAAACAGAAAAACTGGGTGGTATTAATAAAAATTGAGTTTACTCAAAACTCAACCAATTTATTGAAAAATTCTCACTTTGAAGCATTTGCTCATATCCGTATGCTAAAAAATATTTAGAAGTTTTTATACTTTCGAAAATAGTACAAAATTCTACTGAAAAAATTCTACTCAGTAAAATTGAATTTAATTCAATTTGGTGTGAAAAAACCTGTCAATTTAAGCATTTACTTAACAAATTTTAAGCATTCCGTTGAGCGAACTCAGATTACATTATCTCTTTGTTTTTTTAATTTTGAAAAATTTTAAAAAATGAATTTTAGTATAATTTTTGTGTAAATTATTAATAATAGTGGTCGAAACAGAAAAATATATAAATTAACAACTAGTGGAGACGACATGAATTTTTTATCTATCGTTTTCTCGACCAAATGTTAACATAAGAGTTAACGAATTCTTATCCGAATACATGAAAACTCGAGTGACAGTGCTTAAAAATGTGCAAAAGATGAAATACTTTCTTCAATATGTAAGAGATCCTGGCTTCCAGGTTAGTATGGAGGCAACAAGTACCCTGTGCCAGCATCAGATGAACCCATTATAATTAAAAAAATGGGCTGTCCGATTATACCGATAATACTGTCCGATAATACCGATTTATCAAGTAGTACCCTCTGTGTCGGAGCTAAGAGCCGAACGAATTTGGCATCCAAGTTGAATTCGTAGCGCTTCTATTGTGTTGAAGTATCATCTAAGTCTTCTCCAAATAACATATAAAACAACAATTACGTACATATGAAATGAAATGTAAACTTACCATAACTCGTTTCCTCTATTGTAATCTTCATTTATAATTTCAAAATTAAAAACCTCAAAATTTCAAAATCAAAATTGAAAATTTTAACTGTGCACGAAAACACATACGTTGTAACTGTATTATTTTATACTTGACAATTTGTCTATACTGTCAATTTGAGCTAAGCAAATGCTCAATTCGAATTTTCGAAGTTACTTGAGCAAAGCAAAAGATTACTCATACCAAGTTGAGTATTTGCTATGATTATTTTCCTTACTCATGTTTTTTTACTTTGGATCATTTGCCTGTTTTTATTAACACCATATTAATATTACCCACCCACAAATTTATTTGGCAGCTAGCATCAAATGTCGAGATGGTTGGCAAAATGTAAGCCCTTCGGCTTTTCGAATTAGACGCGGTGAAGCAGATTAAAATTAATAAGCGAAGTACTGAATTGTATATAGGAAAGCAAAAACGGTAAACTAATACTCGAATTGAATGTTGCACCAATGTTCAGAAAAGCAGATGTGTTAGAGGAGGTTTACAACGGCCCAATCAGAGGCCATCTCGGAGTCACGAAGTCTAGGAAAAATTAAAGGCGGTTATATATGGTGAACCCTGGCCCATGTTGTTTTAGTTGTAGTTACTGACTCCAACAACAACCTTTTGATCTGTTTCCCCATGGGAGCTCAGATGGAGCTCCTACTACTTTTACTACTTTTTCGCATTCAAAAAATTTTCCCCGTAAAAAGTGCGTGATTCACCCATGCAACAGTATAAAAAATAAGAAAGAGCATAGTGATAGCAATCTTAGAAAAATTACTTTATCCATGTCTGTATTGAATTTTTGAGAAATCTTTAAAGTGGAAACCAGACTACACTTTTTCACACCTGTTCTGTACCTGTAAACTTGTATGTTTTCAATAATAACACCTATCAAATTTGCAACCTTGGACTGCCGTGACAGATGTCTTTACTTCATGTATTGTTATTTCTTAAAAATTTTTAAGAAAAAGCAACGAAACTATTTTGCAATATAGCGCGTTCACATTCAACGGATTTACTTAGGTTTCGGGTTAGGTTTTGGATTTAGAACGAAACCCAACATAAACCCAAGTTTGTCCCATTGAAATTGTTGTGAATTTTTGATAAATCTATGAAAATTCTTGGGTTTATCAGTTCACAACCCTGATTCGACGTTCGAACAAAAGAAACATATATATTTGTCTTTTTCTACCTCTGGTGTAGTGATAGAGGGAGAAAAATATTGACTAAAATTGTATGTCAGAAAAATAAAATTACAAAATTACACAACGACAAAGTGAGCTAAGTATTTTCCGAAAACATTCAAAAAATAATAATAGCACCATCATATGTGTTCAGCAGGAAGGCTGAACAATAAATAATTTTCAATAGATTCGAAAGCTGCGCACATTGACAGCCGACACCTGGGTTATTGTATGTGAACACTCGATCAGCTGATCGCGCATGTGAACGCGCTATTACATTACTTCCGCAACATGCTCACCCCCTGATGTGGACATTGAGAAAGTGGAGCATGTTTCTATAATCGTACTGGGTCCATTATTTACACTCATTTGTTGTTGTTGTGCTCCTTCCTAAAAATTATTTAAGTGTATCGCCGCAGGCCAAAAGTTTTTAGAATGATTGTTATTTTTTCTTAAAAAATTTTCAGTTTAGAATAGTACTGCAGCCGAGGATTTTCTTGAAAAAGTGTACTAACAATTAATTACAGTAAATAGTTATATAATTGAAAACTTTTTTCGGTGAAAAACTACCACCATGATTTTCTGTTTATTTTCAAATATTTGGACTACAAAAACTCAAATGCTAAGTGGTACACCAAGAAAGTAGTGAAATTCACAATTGTTATTTATTCTTTATAAATTTAAATATTCAAAATACGATGTCTTCTAGGTTTCTGCATAGATTTCAATGAAAAAATGTGTACAGAAAAAATATTAAAGGAGGAAAAAAGGTACAATAAATACAAATGTGAACATTTCTTAAAAAAATGTTTGTTTCAATAAAGAGGTTATTACAATAAACAATTATATTGTTATAATAAGAGCCATTACTCCGAAACGAAATGACAGTATAACAAGTTCTGGCGTTTGTTGAAGTCGGCAACTTCGACAAAAACAACAGACAAAATTTGAAAAATTTGGAGCTGTAAGCGGTTGGCAAACTTAAGTTAATTCTTTATTTTTATATTCTCTTATTAAATTTTGATATTTATTTTGTATATTATAAGGGATCACTGTTTACCTGCATGAGCATTGCAAAATAGAAAACAATGGCATAAAATAGAAGTCACTGGTGCACCTGTGGCATCAACTGCTATGGTTATAGGGATATATTTTGCCAGAGAGAGAGAGAGGAATAGACCTATAATAGAAATTTAATAAATACTGTCAAAATGATAACACCAAGTGAATACTCTTGGAATATGGAATCAAGGAGACATCTCTTTACGGAATAATTAATATTTTGGACTCACGTTCGCAGACAGTGTCTTTGGGTTCAAACAAACTGGTATTTTTCGAGATATAGTCTAATTTATGCATACATTCTAAGTGGCTAAGATTAGTTTCTGATAGCGCTATAAACGAGTCTATTATGATGGAGCAAGAGGTGATTCAGTCTTTTGATTTCGAAATAGAAGAAGGAGAGGTAAGTGCGAGAAAGAATCTATGGAATTAATAATTTTAACCCACCCATAATAAAACGTTAGTTGTCAGACAGTTCCATTACTGATAATGATGGTGTCGATGTCTATACGCCATTACAACGGCCTGTATCCTTGTCTTCAGGTTCAGGTTACCCGTCTAATGCTAAATCAATTCTAAATGGCTCTTCATTAAATATTGAGCCTCTGCATAATTGCAAACAGATGGAACAAGCTATGGATGATGAAGTAGGGAACGGCGATTCTAGTGCTGATAGCAGTACAGATTCCTCTAGTGGGAATTCAACAGATACGTGTCTTAAATTATGCACAGTTGGTAATAAATCAAAATTGCCTCGAAAAAAAATTCGGCGTACGGTTATGGTACGGGTTGAACCCATGAACGACTCTCAATTCAAACAAAGGGCTCATTTTAAGAAATATGACATTTGGGCAGCTAGCCTGCAGGAGGATGCTCTAACAGAAAATATGCGCGGAATAGTGATGAGCAAGAGGATGAGTGTTGGGTACCATGTTGATAATAATTCCTTCTCACCGAAATATTCGAATAGAAAGAGTAGCCAAAAGCGCCAATTTTCCAATTCGAACGATGATATTTCAGATAATGAACAGCATCAATTAGCCAAACGTTGTCGATCTACATGTGGCTCTAATGGTTTTGAAAGTTTTCCGCGAAAAGTAGCACGAAATCGCTTTAATTCTAATCGAAGCCGGGCGGCACATCGTAGACGCGGCTCATCGCCAACGAGTGGATCTGATACCAACATTTGTGAATCGCGGAATATGTTGGACCTTTCAGAGTTAGAGGGAAGAGATCCATTAGACGTAGCCCGAGAAATAGCAAATAAACTGCATGAAAAATGTGATGAACTTTTGGGTAGGTAAAGAACAGTCATTTCAAATCACAGCCATTTCCTTAATTCTTTCTTTAGTGCGCATAGTTGAAGTTCTAGGCGTCGATTTGCCCGTTCAAATTTATAAGGAAACTCAACGAATTGAAGCAGATGGTGGTATATTGATCAAGGTAAATTCATTTTTATAGAAGGGAGAACATATTTATTTTGTATTTTGCAGACCGGGGAGCGGCGTCGCACTCCTGGAGGTGTTTTTCTGTTATTGCTTAAGGAGGATGGTCGGCTCACAGCGGAGGAGCGAAAACAAATATTTTCACATTATCAAAAAAATCGAAATAAAAAACAAAAAGAATTAAAAGCAATGTCGAGAGATCGAAAAGTTGAGGAACTAAAAAAGCGGCTAAACAAGCAGAAAGAATTGCCGGTGTTAAACACTCGTAAAGATCACTTTCATCTCAGCTCCGAGCTTAGTTTGGAGATTCAACCAGCAAATTGTAGGATTCAGTTTCTCTATTTAAAATTTTCAAACACAAACATATTTTATTATAGTGTCCAATCCGCCGCCGTCACCTGTCGGTCAAGAACACAGTCCAGATTATAAGGTCCATGCTATCAATCACGTGCGTACAGAGCCAACCACCCCAGAAAAACCATCAACATCCGCATCCGCTCTGGCAGCTTTGTCTGTATCTTCTAATGATTTGGTTAACAATGACGATGATTTCTTGGATATTAATTGTGGTGAAATGGATTTCTTTTGAAAAAATTTATTCAAGTCTATATTATTGCCTACGGAATATATATTTTATATAATATATAAAATTCGATTTTATACTTTTTCGCTCTTATTCCGTTTAATAGATAGATTCGAAAACCATTTTGCGTTCTACCCTCTCAAATTATTATTGCACACAAACATAAAGGTACCTAATGCTCCATGGAAAATTTGAGGTAGACAGCTTTTGGTTTTCCAGCAATGTATCAAAACGAAATTCTTAAAACAAACGAAAAAATTGTTTAAAAAAACGAAAAAAATAAAAATAATTGCAAAAATTATTTCGCTAAAAGGATAAAATTAGTATTTGATCCAGTTTTTATATTTGCATCAATATATTTTTGGATTTTTATGAATATTAGAAGAACATTTACTCTTGGATAAGATTCTATATTCATTAATTATTTTATTCATATTGATTCGAGAACAATTCAATAAAAAACCTAAAAATTAGTTTGTAATCGTACGGTTATTATATGTATTCAATTGGGTGGTATGAATCTCAACCCCTTCCATGAGCGAAGAAATTAAATTCTCAATAATTGATGAAATAAAACCGCTGAAAAAGCGCTGAGGTATCTTGAATAATAAAAAAGTCAGTAATTGATTTGCAATGCAATTAAGTTACAATTTGGTAATTTGTCACAATTTGGCAAACACGAATTATTAAAAAAAATTTTTACACCAACAAAATAAACAAGAAATTTCGTCGGGCTTTTATAAGATAATTTTCTACTTTTAAAATTGTATTAAGGGTACGCCTATGTACTAATCACAAATCTAATATCTCCTTAATTCAGAAAAAAAATTATTATTTTGAACACCACCTGAAAACCTTATAAAACCAGTATTTGTAGAATCAATCAGTTGGCTGCACTGATTTCAGCTGTTCAATAAAGTACCGCTTTTATAGAAAACTAGAATACAATTATCTCGGTTAGAACAAATAGTGGACGAGCGTTTGGCAAATTCTGATTTTCGCGAAGAAAAATTAAGAATTTGAGGTTTTGGAGTAGTTGTGCAGTACCGAATTAGTTTTGTTTTCGAAGTTCTGGTATTTACCATTTTTAAACTAAAAAGTCGGAAAAAGTAGACAATAGCTAACTATAGTTGTGTAGGGGAACATGCGTAAGACGCGTTCCCAGACTCAAGCGGAAAAGGCTTTGCTATGCAATAGGGATGTAACGAACTCTCAACCTACATCATCAGTCGCAGCTAGACCAAATTATCTGGACAGTGCCCCAAATGCTCTAACAGCGGGGAATGCAACTAAGCGTACTGCATCAAACAATATTGATCCCATTAAGCTAAAGGTAAATTAGATAAATTAAATAATGCATTCAGTGCTTCCTGTTAAAGTAGGGTACAAATGCCTCCACAATTTCGATAAAGGGTTTAGTCTACATCCTACAAAAATTAAATTCCTAACATGCGTGTAATTGACAGGATACATATAACTGCCAAACAGTTGCTGTGTTTAAACAATAAAGAATCATTTTGTTGGTAATATTGATACAAGTTATAGTGGTGTTAAGACCGTGGTATTCGGATAAGGGAATGTTTGCTTTAAGGGGAACTAAACTTGGTTCCTGTGACAATAACAAACGAAGTGTAATTTCTCCGCACAAATTTCTTGAAAGAGAGCTCTGACAGCTACTGTTTTGGGTGTAAATATTGCAATTAGTTTATTACGGCACTTGTCACTCGCCAAGATTTCCGAAGCCAGTAATAATATCCATAATTTGCGTAATTTTTTTTGGAGGACGCCTACTTTTCAAGATAAGCTTAAATCTCCATTTGTAATGCTTTTTTCGTATCTATTAATTTTTTCTCTTTAAAATACATAACCCTGGAAAATGTTCTATATGTAGAAAAAAAAGAATGTTTCAATATATAGAATGGAATTGCTTTGCATATTTTTTAGTCAAATTATATGCATAAATTTAAGAGAAAACATATTTTAAAGCACAACTACTTATGGATAAGTGTTTCTCTATTGAACACGACACTGATCGGGCTCATGTTTTAACACGGCAACATTGACAACTATGCGAATTTGGAAGGGTTTACACTGTCTATATGAATATCTACTAATATTAAACAAATTTATCTACATTCTATAATAATAGATCCTTATATACTCAAGTTATTTATGCTGACTTTTTCATAAAAGATATTGAACCTTCCACTAATTATCATAAAATATATTGAACTTTAACTAGCAGAAACCTGTCAGTTTTGTTCTTGTAAGGTAGTGATTTCTTGCGTTCTCCAGTCATGGTAAGAATCACCCTCCACTTTTCGAATACTCTCGTAAATATAATTTTGTTTGGTAAAAAGTTTTGACTATGGCGCTCTTCGGCCTTTTCAAGAAACCCTCAACTCGTAAAATACTTGGAAATGTAAATTTGCTTTCGGCCTCAGCCCGCACCAAGGATCACAACACTCAGTTCGTAGAATGCTCTCGGAAATATAATTTTGTTTCGAAAAAGGTATTCGTATATGGCCTTTCATCACGACAAAGACCACAACCCTCATTTCGCAGAATATTCGTTGTTTTCAGAATGATAATAATGAAAATTACTAAACGACTTTAAACGCGAAAAATCCCCAAAAAAAGTATGTCAGGGGGCAATCAACCAATTTTCAAACACAAACATGGTTGCACGAATACAGATATACCTGAATGATGGAAAGGAGATGGTATCCAAATTATTCGGTATTTATATAGCTTGTTCTCCTTGCATAGCAACTTTGAAAACAAATTTGCTAATTCTTGCATCGATCCTCATGCAAAAAATACATGCAGATAGCAAAGTATGTACTGTTTCGTTATCTGAGCAAAATAAGATAGCAGAATTAGACATTATATCGATAAAAAATATAATTAATGAACATTCTGTTCTGAATATTGAAAATTAACTTTTAAGACATAGATTAACTTGAAAAAAGTATTGAAAATTAACTATTAATTTTCTCGAAAATTTTAGATTTTTAGGTAAAAGTTGAATACACAGAAATAAATGATATTATAACTGTTTATAAAGTTATATATTTTGTAATCTTTCGTTATATGGTTTATGAGATATAGACCTTTTTTTAAATACATGCGCTATCATTCGATCGATTTTCTTTATCCTTTTTAAAATCAATACGATCATAATTGTATGAAAATCATTGAATATCGTGTGTAAGTAAACTTAAACCAAAATTCATTACGCTGACTCGAAATACGGAGATAGGACACTCTGCTGTAAATAAAAAATTCGTTATAATGTAATTTTTTTATACTCTGTTGAATCGATATACACAATATGTGAGGACTCGTCAGATGTTGTTGTTGTTTACTGTTCTTTTGTAAACGAGTACAATGTCATATTTGTCATCGAGCGCGTTGAAAACAGTTCAGGTTTTCAAGTTCAAGTTCAGTTTTTACAAATATCCCAACAGAATACACTGCTAAAAATCCACCTGTAAACCATGCTTACTGTCGCCAAACAAGCAACCTCAATTCAAGTCTGAGACCCGATATAAAAGGGACCGCATTTGCTCTCGTTCCGAGCGAACCACGTCACTTGTCGACTGGTCGCCATTGATAAAGCTACGCTCTAATAAAATGTTTTTTTGAACCACGTTATTTGTCTACTGGTCTCCAGCAAAAGGGCTTAACCCTAATAAATTGATGTATTTTTTGGTCGCACGTTATTTTTCTACTGGCTTCCAGCAAAGAGCTTCGCTCGAATTCTTATTTTTTCTGGTTGCCACGTTACTTTTTTACTGGCTTCCCACAAAGGAGCTTCGCTCTAATTCTTATTTTTTTCTGTTGACAACGTTATTTTTCTACTGGCCTCCAGCAGAAGGGCTCTGCCCTCACGTATTTTGCCTTCCTGGTTGCCACGTTATTCATCTACCAGCTTCCAGTGAATCTACTTCAAAGGCAATCTCATAGCCTGAGCCTTAAATAAACCGTCTTGTGTATCACAGTACCCCTTCATCCGCCGTTTGTTAGCAGCCTTCTTCTGCCAAGCCTGTCTCCTGTATTTTATGATATCCCCCTGGCCCTCGACTGTAAGCAGCCTTCTGCTACCAGGCATTTAACCTGTCTTGGAATTTGTAAACAGCCTTATGCTGTCAGCTATCCGGCCCATCCGTCAGACCTGTGAGCAGCCTTCAGTTGCGGGGCACTTTGCCTTCACCATAATTTGTAACATTAGATTAAGTAATAAAAACACCGTCCGAACTGAGTTGCCTTCCGGAGCCAGTGAGTAGACTGTCATAACTTGACAGTCGTGCGAACCCTGTGTGGGTTTAATTCTAATATAAGCTGAAAGCAGAAGGTTTCGAGACCTATCTGATATGGACCATGGGGCCGCTGAAGTCACCCCAGCTGGAAACTAAAAATCGTTACAAAATGGTTAGAAAATAAGATAATAATTTTTGTGTTCAATGAATTCAAACAAATTTTCTATCGTTTTTTGGCCTCAGATCCCTTTGAATCGGTACCTATCCAAAAACACATATGCAAGTTTCCTTGAATGCAAATTTCTCGAGAAACTTCTACTTAATTCCCAAGAAATATGTAGCTTTTCGTGAATGCATGGCAAAAATGCGCTTGAATTAGTGCGATGTCCTACCTCATTTGCTGCAATGATGACAATTTCTTATGTACTGTTAATTTCACATACACAATGTTTAAAAACGTGTCTCATGTTCGTTATTGCTGTGTGTTTGCTAGCGTGTATAATGTCATATTTCTCATCGGGCGTGATGAACATATTTTTATTATGAAACATATTTTTTGACGAATATATTTTTAAATTATTAAAAAATAAGAAATAATAATTGTGATGTGTAGTGAATTCAGTCAATTAGGGTCTAGTTTTTCACGTAAAATCCCCGCTGAATCTATACTTCGAAGGCGTGGGTACAAATTGTACCAAATTTCCTAGGGAAAGTGCACTATTTTGGGAATGCATGCCAAAAATGCGCATGAATTATGACCATATTACGTAAAGCGAAACTATGCTGCTACTATAATACTTTTTCGTTTCCCTCTTGTGTTTGCTGTCATTTTTTTAGCTTTGAGAGTTTATAGATAAGCAGCCGATAAAATTTCGTTGGACATGAAGAAACAAACGTTGTTAGTCCTTATCAGTGCATTCCAGGCAGTGTCGTATATAGCTCATTATCTGGTTATTACTCATGTTGAGAACCATAGCCTAGTTACTGAATGATTTTAACTATCGAATGATTTTGTTTATTCATTCATTTATTCATTCACTCACCTATTATATTTCGCAGATAAAAAAATTTTGATAGAAGCGCAATAGAAAAATACTCGTTATATATATTTTGACAAATAAAATCCTAAGGAAATTATCCTGATGGGACGAGGGTAGTGATACTTATATTTTGCTCTAATCACAGAAATAACAGTATATCCATAGGCCAATTAAATGCCGCTAAAGTTTGAATACGTCTTATCGGTTTTATCTTGAGTGAATTTTCTTATTTCAATTCATCGCAGTTCTTTCTGTATAAATAGCTTGATGTAAATCGTAGGAGGGATAAGGTCTGATCTTCCGTCGGTAATACACATTGATTAAAATGATGGCTCAAAATGACTCAAATTTTGAATATTTGCGGTGCTTCACTAGTTTGACGATGACGCATAAAAGTTACTTTCTGAATAAGGGTATAAAAGTCGTGTTGCTTCTATGAGGTTATCTTGATAGAAGAGCGAGGAAATTTCGATATTTTTGTATACTGGGAAATATGCTATTGTTAAAAGGAATTGGGAAATTTTTGCCCATAAATTCATTGAAGTTTCCGACGCCATGTTGTTTGCAAAGCATTAACTTTTGTTAGCTGAAATAATTGGTGTTTCGATTCATACGTTTACATTTCGGAAGGTGTTTTGTTGAAACATTATTATTATTATTATTGAAAGAAAAATTAAAGTGTTTTACAAGGAGTAATTCATTTTATCTGGAAAACTATCAAAACCTAGTAAATGTCAGAAAAATGGCTTCTAAGTTTGACAACGCCGCGGGTTTTTGACTTCTACCTCGGTAAATACGAATTAATATTACGAGAATTTTACAGAGAGCCTAAGTAATTCCTTTTAATAAGATTTGGCCTGAAAATGGGCTATTGTTTAATAATAATTCACATAATTTTAATTTTCCGATTGACCTTCATTCGTATTTGATACTTAAGTTTTATACGGTCAAGTAGGTGTTATTCTGAAAGCGTGTATCCCGTTCATTGAACCATGTGTAGACGTTAATTTTAAGATCATTTTTAGAAAAAGGCCTCGAGGCTTTGATATATATTATCAATCGCTATAAATACAATTAATTCAGATGATATTAAAATAATGTTGATTAGCCAAATATTAATTTTTATGAATGGGACAAGTAAATAACATTCTGAAAGAGCCCTGACGATGTTATTGGTCAAAAATTTATTTGTTCTTTTCACTGCATGGTATTTCTTGGGAGTATTCTAGACATACGAATCTGGAATAATAAATGTTCCCGAGATGTCCAGATTTTCGTACCTCTTTAAGCTTTTGAAAAGATTCATATCCGTAAAAAAAGACGTACATATACTACAAATTTCTAAAATAAATATTTCAAATTAATCAAAAATTTTTAAATATGATTTTTTCCAAATATATTTCCATTTAGTTGGGATGTTGCAAATGAAGATAATAATAGCAGAAATCTTTCCAGAGAGGTTTTAGTCAGCCTGAAAATGAAATAATTTTAAAATAGCTGGTGCGGGGCCAAAGCAAAGTAAAACGTAGCCTAAACGAATCCTAACCAATGTGATTTTCAAAATCGTATGTTTTATAAAGTGATTAATACGTAAATATTTTCGTTAATAGGAATGTGAGAATATGATAAACAGTCTTCGAGTCGTTGAATTGCAAAAGATTCTTTCCTTTCTGGGCATTTCCATAAGTGGACGTAAAATTGATTTACAGCGTCGTATTATATCTTTACTCAAAACTTATTTTGATTTACTTTCACAAAAAATAAAAGAAATTTACGCACAGTCCTGGTAAGAAAAAATACTTTGTGATATATTCATGAAAAAATCGGAATTTTATTACTTATTTACGAAAGGGCTGAACACGATCTCTTGCAATACGGACCGACAGAAACTAAAAGAATGTACTCTCACATGCAAATACCTGCTGTGCAGCAGAATCCAAATGCACTTGTTACCGGTGGAGGCCCTGGACAACCCATTGGGGCTGCAGGGCAACAAATTCCAGGTGGAGGCACCCAGGCAAATATGGTCCCTTTTCCACATACCATCCCTGCGCAAATGCCAATACATCCGGATGTGAGATTTAAAAAATTGGCTTTCTACGATGTTCTCGGTGTTCTCATAAAGCCATCTTCGTTGGTACCGCGTAACACTCAACGTGTTCAGGAAGTTCCATTTTATTTCACACTTACACCGCAACAAGCAACAGAGATCGCCTCCAATCGAGACATACGAAATAGTTCGAAGATAGAGCACGCTATTCAGGTACAATTACGTTTTTGCCTTTTGGAGACGTCGTGCGACCAAGAGGACTGCTTTCCGCCAAACGTCAGTGTAAAGGTTAACAATAAGTTGTGCCAACTGCCGGTAAGAGTTCAATGTGCTTAAAATGCAACAGATTAATTGAGAGAAAAAAATTGTTTTAGAATGTCATACCTACAAATCGCCCTAATGTTGATCCGAAGCGTCCGCCACGCCCTGTTAATGTCACGTCTAATGTCAAGCTTTCTCCCACCGTTACTAACACAATTACCGTGCAGTGGTGTCCCGATTATACTAGAGGTTACTGCATTGCTGTGTATCTGGTAAAAAAACTCACATCTGCGCAACTGTTGCATCGTATGAAAACAAAAGGTGTAAAGCCTGCGGACTATACACGAGCTCTGAGTAAATAATAAATATATTTTCAAAATATTGAAAATGCTGATTCTGTTCTTCTAGTCAAGGAAAAGCTTACTGAGGATGCTGACTGTGAAATTGCAACCACAATGTTAAAAGTATCGCTCAATTGTCCACTTGGTAAGATGAAGATGTCGATACCATGTCGAGCGTCGACCTGTTCACATTTGCAATGTTTTGATGCAAGTCTTTACCTACAAATGAATGAACGCAAGCCTACATGGCATTGCCCAGTTTGTGATAAGGCAGCACTTTTTGATAACTTAGTTATCGATGGGTAAGTGTGTGTCGAATTAAAAATATTAGTTTGGCTCATAACTAATATTTAATATTGGTTGTGATCATAAATTTATTTGATAGATATTTTCAAGAAGTTTTGGCCTCATCACTCCTTAAACCGAATGATACAGAAATACAATTGCACCAAGACGGTTCCTGGAGTACACACAGCTTGCGCAGTGAAGCACAAATTCTTGACACTCCCACAAAACCGGTTCAGAAGGTGGAAGTTATTTCAGACGATATTGGTTTGTAACAGTTATACAAATTTATATATACTTTATTAAATGATGCGGATTTTTCGATAGAATTAATTACGACCGAAGATGTGAAGCCGGTTAAGCCGGTACCAGCTCCAGTTGCACCCAATGATCAGCCTTCGTCGACCACAAATAGTGAAACTGTAATTTGTTGAACTAATTTCTACAGAATGTCTCTGTTTTCACGTCGTACTTTATTTAGGTTGATCTCACCCTAAGTGATTCCGACGATGACTTGCCATTGGCGAAAAGACGTCCTGTCGTTGCTACAACTTCTATTTCGAAACCGGGGGTTGGACCCGCTCCGACATCTTCAAACGTCCCGTCAAATCTGAATGGGCAGAGAACTATTCATAATATTCAACAGAAAACAGCGGGTACGTTCGATGCATTTTTATATTAAGTGATAAAAAATAAGATCACCCTTTTACACCGCACAAGCATTATTTGGTCTCTTAGACTCATTCGTTCGTTCGTCGGCTTACTTAACATTCCCTCTAACTTCAAGAGCACTATTTTTCGATTTAATTGCTTTTGTTTCCAATTAAAATATAATTTATTGATTAGTGGTGACTTTCATGAAGGATTACATTAGAGATGAGCGATACAGTGATTTTTGTGGAGCAGTTCCAACCAGTGACAGTGACAGCTCTGTCACAGATACAAAAACCTGTGACTCGTGACAAAAAGTAAAAAGTAAAATTTCAATAAGGGAATAGGAGGCATACTTTATGTTATACTGAAAGCACATAGAAATTCGGTGTATTTATATTTTTTCTTCTTCTCCATAAGAACCCGTGTAATTTTTACAGTTCGACCCGTTTATTTGCATATCGAAGGAAATGACGACGAAATAATAGAATAACACTGAATAAATGTTCCGTGTGCTTATTTGAAATAAGCATGTAGATAAATTAAAGTGTTAAGAGTATGTCATATCAAAAGAAAACCTAACTTTATTTCACACATTTCCTTTAAAATTATATTTTTTTTAAACATTTTAAATATTCATAAAGGTTACACTTATTTTATAAATAAAATATGAATAATATTATGTCGTAAATAATACTATAAATTTATTCTTCTAAATATTCAAAATTTGAATTTAAAAATACAAGCATTTGAAGCTTATTCTCGCTTAAACTGCTTCGGCGGTCTGACAGTATCTGTCCAGCTTTAGAGAATAATATCTCGCATGGGACTGACGTCGCCAAAGCACAAAGCTTTTTCTGTGCCACAACCGATAACACCGGAAATTTATATTTATTATTCCGCCACCATTCTAATGGATTGGATTTACGAGGAACTATTTCCTCTTCCAAATACCGCTGAATCTCTAAAATTGCTTTGGAGTTACTGGTCCCATGAGGCTTCAAACTCGAAACGAAACGAATTCCATAAGGACAGGTGGTTGGATGTTGAACATGCCGCTTGCTGACTCATTTCGTGCTGTATTGGATAACCTTTTTCTATTAATACTGCTACTGCATTTATGCAAATTTTTTTTGCAATGTTCTGCAGCTAATGGGTCAGCAAATGCAATATTTTTAAACCTTGTATCCAAAAATGTTGCATACTGTAGAGACTGGCTCCGCTCAATATTCACAAATCGTTCACATAAGTTATCGACAAATTTTTCCAGCATATGTTTAATGCAGACGGAGAGATCTATATTTAACAAATTTTTGTACACATTTATTAACCCATTCGTTATTGGAATAACTAAGGATGCTGTGCAGTAATTCTCTGAACAGATTGTGACCGTAGCATCCTCAAATGGTTTCAACACTGTGCATAAATTATTTATAATTTGCCAGTCTGTTGGCATAAGGATTGGAAGTTCGCTTTCAATTAGAGCCATAGTGCTCTTAAGTGCGTCTTGAAGCCTAAAAAATCTCTGTAGCATATGGAATGTAGAATTCCACCTGGTATCTACATCTTGGAGAATCTTTAAAACTTCCCCACCTGAATTTTGTTGACGCATGAGAATCGCATTTGAAGTCGAACTTCTTTTGAAATGGGATACAATTTTCTTCACTTTTTCCACGACTAATGCGATTTCATACTGTTTTAAACCATTCTTCACTATAAGATTTGTAGTGTGCGCCAAGCATCCAAAATGTTTCCATTTTAAATTATTAATTATGGCCCCTTTTATGTTTGTGGCGTTGTCAGACACAGCTAGCATAATTTTATCGAATACGAAATGGTCAAAACTTTTGCTAAACAAGGATTATGCAGTTAACTCAAATTGGAATTGAAAACACTTGGTCTTTAGTACTTTGCTAAAAGTGTAAAAATGAAGTTTGTTTCATTGGATTTATGTTCAAAGTTATGTTGTTTCCTTTTTTCTTTTGTTTTGCGCCAAGCTATGAATTTAAACAGAAGGAATATATCTTGCGGTGAAGTTAGGACTTTTATAAATATACTGGGTGTTAATGAGTACTAGAAAATATTTCATTGAAAAGCAATCCTAAGTCCAAATGCAAAGATTTTCATGTCATATAGACATACAAATTTCAAATATTTCCTCAGAATTAAGTCGTCTAATAAAATTTTTGTTGTGTAGATTTAACATAATACTATAAAATTCGGAAAAAATCATTCGGCCATATACGTTTATACGGCGTCTTATTGTGAGAAAAATTACTTTTAACCATTTTCAATCTGGTTGACATGAGCGAATATCAACAACTAGCTGAATCGGCTGTAATAGTGGCCTCTGGCCTGATAATGCACATAAATTGTGTTAGTGTGATTGAATTGAAGTATTCTAAATTGCCCTTAATGAGGCCGAATATAGCATCAACCATTTTCATTTTTTCTGTGCTTTGCATCCTCTGCAAATTACGTCCTCTGTGGCCAAATGCTTTGCGCAGACCACAGAAAGCTTTAATTTTTTTTGTGGAGATTGCACTGATCCTGTTTGCCACTGACTTCCTTCTGCGTCAGGTCTGGTTGCCAAGTTTAAAATTGTTAAATTTTGTTTGTCACTTCCTGGGCCAATATGTCGTTGTTGCTAACGAGCATTACTTGGAACACAGTGCTCCAACAGTTTCTTCTTGGATTCGGAATGACGCCTTTTATTTGGCGCGCTTCTGTTTAGCAATTATTGCGTTGATTTTTATGGTAGACATCACCGGAATAAATAATTTTCTGTACATAAAGTTGATGAAGAGCGAAGCATATTTCCCATTAAGTTGGAATTCCGGCAGCAGTAGAGATAGGATGCGCTCATCAAACGAGCAAGTTCATGATGAACCTTTGGAAGCGCATGATTCACCTATGTCGTTCGACGTCAGCGATTTCTCGCACAATTCTCACGAGGATATATTGAATTTAGGTTATCGGGTGGGTGGTCGACGGCGCCGTAATTCTCTGCGAAAGTTTAAGCGAACTGCTAAGTGGTTGTTACCCAATACAGAAAATGAATGCACTTGTTGATGGAACAAATATATATTCATTTGGAGGAAACTGAATCACATAAAATATTTGAGTGTTTAGCTAAGTCTTTTAAAATGAATACAAGTATAAAAGAAGACATAAAGAAAAACAGTTTCGGATGACCAAACAGATGTAAATTCGTTTTGCGATGGCTCCAAATTGTTGAATAATATTTAACAGAAATATTTGTAATGGTAAATTATTTGTTATATAAAAATTGAAAATAAAATTTATTCATTAACTCTCAGATCCTTGAACGCTTTTCCAGCGCCTTTTGCACTTAGTTTCACTTAGTTCAAATGCAGATCACAGCTATTTATTATTTTTCTTATGAATAGTAAAGCAGTATACATTTCTTTTTTTACGACAACGATGAATACAATTAGTCTCGTGAATTATGGCGTTAGATAAATTGCTGCAAATTGAAATATAATCGGAGATCTAGTTTCGAATCTAATTTTTATTATATCATTCCCCGTCATGATATTTTTCAGTATATCAAACTAACAGCATAAAAAGCCTATTTAAATCAAATTATTTAGCAACATATTTTGACCAATTTTTCTAGAGCTTTAAGGTTATCCAATGTATCTATTTCATCTACATGGAAACTAAAAAGGTTTATATCCTACTTCACAGATTTTTTTTATAATGTGTTAGCTGTAATAAAACACGCAATGTCTTAAGTACCTCATCTTTCATCTATCTGAACTCGACTTTTCAAATTTTATTATCTTTTTATTGTAACTCAAATGCTACTCAAATCCGGAAGATGAGAGACAAAATTTGGATGACAACGAACAAAGCTTCCACTACATGGAACACGAAGCAACTTTATCACGTAACAACAATGCAAATATTATCAATTTCAAAGAAAGTTCTGCATAAATATAAGCAGTTAGATAAATCAAATCAAATTCCTCTTTAATATGAGAATAGCCGACCCTTGGTTCGACCCTTGGTTCCTTGAATAGGAATGCCTGTCATCTAAAATTTTTAATTTTTAATACCTGTTTTATGTTGAACTGATTTTCAATTAAAATAATTGATTAAGACTTATCACACGGCGGCATCCTTATCAGTTTTTTTTGGTTGCACTAAACTCAATAGTATTTTACACAATAAAAATTTAATGTGGGCAGGATTCGTAAATGCTTGATCACGATCGCGAGTCTGAGTCATAAGAGAAAATGTCTGCAGCTCTGATTTGCTTTAAAGAGCCTTCGTTTGCCAGAGTACGAGCGAGCCGGAGCGCTGAAAATTTTGAATTGTGGCTCTCGTTTGTAGGTTGGAGTTCTGGTAAATTTTTCATGTTGCTTTTGTATGCTCGCGCTTGGGAGTTATTTAGCTCAGGCTCTCCACGAGTGAGAGCCACGTGAACTATTTATCAGATCGAGAGCTACAAAAAAATTCTCAGAGCTCCGGCCCTCGCTCGTGCTTCCGTAAACGAAGGCTCTTTAGAGCGAGCGATTTTTGCTCTAGCATAAAAGATCAAGAACGAGTTAAAAATAACACTCGCCAAAGAGTATATTTACGGACCCTGCATGTAGTCATAATAAGGATTTCGTCCAGAGTACTCAATCACTTTAAGCTTAAGTTTAAGATTGTAGGCAGAAAGTGGAAGTAGTTTTCTGAGATGCTACTTACAGTGTTCTAGAACCTTCATGAAATGTCAAGAGGTACCAAATAATAGACAACACGATAGAAAGTTTATCGGTGAAGACCTGTGGACTATTAAAAAGCTAAGAATAATTAACTACATAAAGTGATTTTCTCTGAATTCGACTACTTAAGTTATATAAAACAAAAAATTCCTTTATTTTGAATTGTGAATAAATAAAATTGACTGAATATTAAGTAAGCGAATACGAATTGAAATTTACCAAACTAATCTGCTAATCTACTCAATTTCAGTATATATTTAATATATAACGAAACAAACAATTAAATCGAAAATTATTCTATAATATTAATTTTAGACTACTTTTCGTGCAAACTATTATAATTAAGGTTTACCAACAAACAAATTATGTATAAACTAAATATATAATCTCTCCATAATAGACATTTAAAAATAGGAAACGTATGGGAATAATCAAACACATGTATCCAAGCACTCTGGATTTTCGTTTCTATCGCAATCGATTTGTTAAACTCCAATGTATAATTTGAAGCTTGCTATGAGAACAGTAATAGTATTTCATTATTAATCCCATTGAACGCCAAGAAAATAAGCTCACATTAGTGGGCACGTCACGTTTTTGTTGTTTTTTCCCTTCTCTTTTCAAATTCTCAAACTCCGCCAAACCTTGGTTTAAGGTTTTGGTACCACAAAATTTATTACCTATTAAAATTTTATTAACGGTATTTATTGTAGTATTTGCATTAACTTCACCCTTCAATTTTCTCCGACTGGGATCTTTGTTATTTGTTTTTCTTGAGTGTCATACAATTTTTCAGAACTGTTCGATTACTAGATTCTTTTCTTCCTTGAAGTTACCATAAAATAATAGTGTATTTTAGGATAAAATTCTTGTAGTTATTTAAAATAAGATTTATTATTTTATTTAAGAGTAACTGTAAAGAAATCATTTCTTTCATTTTAAGTATTGAAAAAAATTACTTTATGTTCACAGATTAATCCTATAAAATTAATTGTGTTAAGGAAAAATAGAAAAACCGCAGAAATAATTGTGAGCTAACTAAAAAAGAAAAGAATTCAAACTTTAAAAACAAATTCAGATGTAAAACTATTATATCATTATTTATGCACACCGAATTTTTTGTTTATCTTTTAAACAAAAAATCTAAATATGTGGTCATTGTAAATAGTTCCCCTCATCTAAATTTTAGGCTACAATTAATGTTAATCAGATTTGAACATATTCTAAAAAAAAAATAAAAATAAAAAATAAATAAATAAAAAAGGAATTTACAAAAATGCAACAATTTTGTTTTATTTTTCGTGGTTTCGCAAAAGACCGATTGTGGTGTTCTTTGTAATAATAAAGATCTTTGAAATGGTTTCTTGCAGTTATTTGCCTTAGATATTTGTTAAAATCACAACTTTACACTTTTAGTATTTAAGTCGTCTGTCTTAGGTAACGACAAAAATTATTATTATTATGACTCGACGCAATCCAGAAAAATATAAATTTTTTCAAATAAATTTTGCATGCATTGAAATAATACGTTACTTAACAAGTCACGTATATTACCCAAATATCATTTTTGTATTTATCTGTCTGAGTTGGACTAAATTTTTATCCTTAAGAGATACCGCGTCAAGGCAGAGCAAATACTTCAATTGATTTTGTTGTAGGAATATCGTCAATTGGTTGACGAAAATGGGTAAGCGATAATTAGTTCGTATCAGGGAATAAACGTAAACGTAGGCGTAAGCAAACACTAACTAGCAAAATTAACGAAATGTGAATGGAGGACGTCTTGAATGTGCTTTAAATACAGAAGAATTAGCTTGCCTTAATTGAAGTCTTCATTTGCTTACGGAATGTCGAAGGTTTCGCTGAAAGTAAGAAATTACATGTTCTTGCGCATGTGTGCGGTATATTAGATGAACAGGTTTGCTGATGGAATCAAGATAGGGGATTACTATGATGACGACGTGAATAAGTAGCAACGAAGTAAACTGATGTGCATATATTACCACAATATTGCATATCTTCTAGCTTAATATTTTTTTTGTCTTCAATGGTTTTTGCTGTTCTCAATGAAATATTTGAGGCACATATAGAATAACGCCATCATTGAATCAAATTGTACTCATTTTATAAAGTAAATAATGATATATTTTGGCTATCGACATTACTACTCTTTGCAATGTTTATGGAATTCTAGACAATTAGATACTCCAATGATATTCTAGTGATCATAGAGTTTGGCGATTTAATTGTCTGTTGCAGCTGTGGTTGGTTTCTAATCAAGCAATTAGAGTAGAGCAATATATATAATTTAAATACTTTTTAGTTTTATTTCGCATAAATTATGCTTCAATTACAAAAAAACTTAATCTTTATTTTTGTTTTATTAATCTCGTAGCAATTTCTTTAAATTGCAGACGATATCAGTACAATTTCATTGGATTCACCATCACCGCCTTTAAGTCCAGCACCGTCAGAAACAGGCATGTTTTATTTCAAGTTTTAGTGCTTATCTGAATCCTTTCTTCATTCTAGTGGTTTCTTCAACAACATCTGCATCTGGGTCTGGATTTACTTTATTATCGAAGGATTTTTGTAATGATTTAATTCTAAATCCATGTGCTTTAAAGAATCAAAAGCAAAATTAATTTAATTTGAATTATAAAGAAAACAATGAAGTCCTTTCAAGTTAAAATTGCAATAACGTATTGTGGCAATATGATAATGATAACATGCAGATCGGCTGAACGTAGTTGGAATCTTATTTGATATCCTTCAAATATTTTGCAGTAACTTCCACATTTTACAATTTGACTTCCTTTTTGAGAATCCTAATTTCATTAAAATGTTTTTAATATATTTCGAATTAATTCTGACATTAATAAAAACTTGGGCTTAACTTTACCTCCGCACAAAATCTGCAACAATTTTTATAGAACTATGGGTTTAATGTGGTACAATTGTCACTAAAAAACAAAAGATACTTCGTCGCTTACCTTTAGTTTAAGAATTATGTAGGTTTTAATTTAAAAAAATTGTCTATCTCATGAAGCATACAACAAAATATAAAATATACATCCTTATAAATAATTGTAATGTCTTTTACTGATTCATTTTTTAATTTTTCCCAAAAACAAACATTTCGCGAAAATACGTTAATTTTAGTATTTTTTCTTTTCTATTCATTTTTTTATTCAAATAATGTATAGATACCATACTGAATTCAGTCCATATTTGAAAACACTACCTTTCTAAGATTTCTACACCTAATTTTTGCACGAAAATTCCTAGATGAATTTACGAGCTAATTTGTAAATTCGTATTCTGTGTGGCAAAATCCTTAACAGAATCTGTTACAATCTGTAACAGAATAAAAGGCAGATTTTTGTATCTGTTATGAAAAAATTTTAAATTCTTTGACATCCGTCAATTGAATAGAATTCGTAATAGATTTCCTGTTTGAATATGCGTTCACAGACTATCATAAAAGTTCACGATACAGAATACCACTTTTAACAAATCTGTTATGATCACGATCTGTTATGAATGCATAACAGAATTTTATAACAGGATAACAGAAAAGCTAGAATAGGGCCAAATATGTATAATTATTAACATAATTAATTGTTTATATAAAATTATTTTGAAATGTCATACGTGACATAACTGTGGTGAACTACGCATTCATAAGCAAAAGCCGTGTACTTAAGTTTCGGTCGTGTAAAAATTTGGCGTTGATTTCCTGAAATTTTTTTGGGAGAAAGGAGTTTTCTATCTCATTATCTCTATCTGACGTGTACAGCTGGTGTTGATTTAGAAGTATACCTGGAACCTCTCGAAACCTTTCTCAAGATAGCTCATACGAACGATTTTAATGGTTGACGACACCACCAGAAAGACACTGAGGGGCATTCCTTTGATGCAGGTTAGGGCTGGGCCGAGAGATAGGGATATATGGCCTCAAAGGTTGAAGGAAGAATATCAAGCACTTATTAAGGTAATTAGCACAGGTTCATATTAAGTTCAATATGAAGTAACTATAGTACGTGCAAAATTATAAATACGCCAATTTATATGTAGTACGTGCAAAATAATAAAGAATCTGGTACGGATTGGTTTCGTTTGGAATCAAATAAAGACGGGACTAAATGGTTTGGCAAATGTTGGTATATACACGACCTCCTGAAGTTCGAGTTCGATGTGGAATTTGAGGTAGTACTATTATGACGATTTTTACTTTCCTGATTATCGCATTTATAGATTCCAGTAACTTATCCCTCAACGGCACCTGAGATTACTCTACCAGGACTGGATGGCAAAACTGCAAAAATGTATCGCGGTGGCAAAATATGTTTAACAGATCATTTCAAGCCACTTTGGGCACGTAATGTGCCAAAATTTGGCATAGCACATGCAATGGCTCTTGGTGTAAGTATGGTGTTTTTTCTTTGTTCCCTTAAATACATTTTGGACGGTTAGGGAACCAAAACAAAAATTAAATTAATTCAATTTTATTTATTGGGCTTCCTTTAAGATTTGTTCGTTGGAATTAAGTAGGGCTTAAAATTCATTGAAAAAACGTTGTTTTTGAATGTTACACTATTTCCTGAAGGAAGGATTTTTGGGATGCTAAAATAAAAAATCCAACGTAAGAGGATTGTGCTTTATAGCGCCATCGCGTTGAACAGTTTGTTGCGTATATTCTCTCTCGAATCAACATGAGAGGTTTTCACATACTCAGTATTTGTCTGTATTCTTTTAATTTCGAATATTGTGTTCAATGTAATGACCAACGCCAGAAGTTTTTTGTGCTTTATTCGAAACCAAACCTAATCTCTGCGAGAGGTCAATGCTTTATCGTTTTTAAGTTCTAAAATAATATGTATATAAATCACCAATTTATTAATCTATCATTATAACCACCTTTCAGTTGGCACCTTGGTTAGCAGTTGAAATACCAGACCTAATCGAGAAAGGCATGGTGAGCAGCAAATAGCTAGCAATACTTGATTATTGGGCATTAAAAAATTTGTTGATATACAATATGGGTTTCAAAATATATGGATCCTGAATATTTACTTGCGTGTACATTTTTATATTTGTTTTTAATGCTTTGTTTCATTTCATAGATTATGATGAGAGTTCAGGTTCGTCTATTAACAAATTTACGAACAACATTGAATTTCGAGTGTTATGAGACATATATCGTGTATTTTGATGACTCAACAAAATTAATATCAAACATTCCATCGACGAATGAGGATTTAAAATTGACCTTTCAAATCTATTGGTTGTGTAGAAATTGGTATGAATCAATATTTGACAACATTCAGTCCATTTCATTGCGATGGTTTTTATTCCAATTTTCTGACCAAATGGAACTTAATGAACTGAAAGGATCAAAAGCTTGAATACATTGTTCGTGAACTGGCGAAACAGAATTCGCTGAATTAGCAGTTGGAACCGCTATTGTGGACGTCGTTTTAGAAAGTGTTCTATTGAAGGAATTTTGTTCAAGGCCTGGAGGTGGTCGTATTTCGGCTGTACGTTGCCATGAAGACGAAGCATTTGTAGAATTGTGCGGGTAATTCATTGGAGCCCATGTCTGGGAAATCACACCCCAATTATCAGCTATTTCAACGTCTTGCATCTGCTGTCTTAAAGCCATTTGATGCTGATGCATATCAAAAAAATATTCATTCCCTTGCCATTGACACTGCAAGTCTTTCTCGGCATTACTCATACTGGACATACCTGATTGCGACATATCTGAAACGATATATATTGGTGAAATTAATATTGTACTTATTCGTTTATTCTCACCTATTAAGTGTTGGCTGGGGTTGTCTGGTCTGCAGTTAATAGAAGGCAACAAATTTGAAAAGAAACTGGAATTGGATAGTGCCGGTTTTGGATCTGAAGTAATACTTCTCGTAGAATCGGTTAAAGGTTCCCATACAGGTGTTGATGAAGGTGATTTTCTTGAGCCAATTGGGCCAAGTTCTGCTGAACTTAAGTTGTCTGCACTAGAGTAAGTGTGAAAAACATCATTCTCCGTGGTCGTTTTTTGTACACATTTCGTTGAAATCTGCTGTTTGGGCCAGGCAGGTTTTATTGCCGTTTCCGTTTTTAAATAATTTGAGTCCTGAATTATAGGGTTTTGCTGCGATTGTAAGACATGGCTAAAGGACACAATTTCTTTACTCGTTTTCCAGGGAGGAATGATGGAATTAAGTGTTGGAATTTCACTTTTCCCGGTGGGCGTTAGAGATGAGTTAAAATTTAAGGAGTTTACCGCTTTGTTTTGTTTATGTTCTGAATATTTTGCACCAACTAGCGAATTGTCATCAAACAAAAAGGTAGTTTCTTTTCTTCTTTCTCGCCCAGGAGTTTTGTCATATTTTCTGTGAATTTCATTGGGATAGCTTTCGACGGTATTTTTTTGCTTAATAACAGAATTTCTGTCGCATTCTGTGGTATCCAAATTAATGTAACCCTCAATTTCATTGCGATCTGATCTATTAAAATCCACCGACAGGACACTCGATTTAGAAATCGGTTGCGTAATCCGGGATATGCCCTTTTGAGACGGTTTTTCATTTTCTTTTTCATTGTTTTGGTTGAATACATTTGGTATAAATTTCTTAGATTTTTTCAAAACTTTTGGCTTCTTATTCCCGGCTGCAAGAGATCGTGCATCTCTATCTATCCTCTCAACCTGTTTCGGTGGAGTTGACTTAGCGCTGCTTTCACTAGATGAATTGCTAGTGCTCGTATTGAGAAAGGATTTATTGCTTGAAATATTCCCAGTAGCGAGCTTGAGAGGAAATACTTGCTCGCTCGAAATACGGGCAGAATTCACTTCCTTCTCCAGCTTATTGTCTTTTACCGCTGCCAACGCCAAAGGCCAACCCACATCGGATAAAACAGAATTATTTTTCTTCATTCCTCGTTTTCTAAGATTATTGCAATTGCTTTTTTTTTGTAGTCCACTTGGTTTATGATTTGTTTTCTCTTCATTGGCTACACTTTGCGATTGAGCCTTTATAGCGATAGCTCTTAGGTTAAAAGTTGGATGCACATGCCTGTTATCACGGCTTACAACCAAGCTCGATTGCTTCATCATTACATTCGTGTAATCTACATGAGCGGCAACTACTACCAGCAAAAATGATATCCCTACAACCATTAAAGTTACCATTTTATAACGACTCTCCCAATGCGGACGTGGTAACACATCGGAGCATAACTCTAAACCCACTGATGGTACCACAGCCGTCAACAAATAGTTGACGTCGTACGATAAGTTTGTTATTAGAGTTAGTTTCCGTGTTGTTCGGGTCAGTGTAAAGTCAGGGCTGAATCCGATTTCGATTTTCGTGGAGCTGTTTGAGGGAAGCACAAAACCTGTGCAGTTGAATACTTTGAAACCAAACCCTTTACACTTTTTACCGCCTATAAGGAAGTTCTCAATCCAAATGGGAATTTCTCCAGTGTTTCGGGCAGTAAAAGTGCGTTTAGTTACCATCTGGAAGAACCAATCATATTGTTATGGGAAGGATTAAATGCAGAGAACAATTTTACCTCAAATTCGTTCGTATTCAAATTTCTGTGAATGATGTCTCCGTCATCACATATGGACAACTGTTTTTCATTAACTTCAAAAAGAAGTGGAGCGTTCGAGCCGGGCTTTCGGTTTCCAAATTTAAATTGTGACTGCACTGCTTTTGCTTCTATCCAAACCGCTTCAAATAGCGTTAAATTATTCCTTATGTATATTAGGGTTGAGTACACACCGGGACTATTTGCTGAAAATCGCACTCTTATTGACTTACTGGACCCAGATGGTACTAAAAGTGGCTCCGCAGGTATATCATCGATTAAGACAAAAACGTCCTTGTCTGTTAAATAACAACTCATACAAATATCGACGACTTCAAACGGTAATGACAACTGCGTGTCCTTTGCCAATTTGGGATCCGAAAGGAAATAGTCAATGAGAATTGGATCCATTGCTGGGTTTGTCAAATTTACTTGAATAATTTGTTCTTTACCCACTTCCGTAGTCGGAAAAGTTGGCTTGTCTTTTACCAGCTTTGGCCATTCAATATCAATGATGAGATGCAACTGGAACTGTCGTACTTCACTGCTATTGAGTGAGAAAGATATTGTTTGGATGTACCACTTTAAATGGCGGAACAATTCTGTTCTTCTTCGTAATTCTGTGTCGTCAAAATCATATTTCCTGTCACCTTTTTCTCTGTAATTCATTTTTTGAATAGGGAAGGCAATTTCATTCCACTTATCGTTATTTTGGTGAATGTAACATCGGTTCTCACATAATTTAGCGGGTTCAAAATAAATGCGTCCTACTTTACTAGTGGCTTCAGGAGCGATCCATGAACCTGCAGAATCGAAATCCTCAAAGCGCAATCCCCGATCCGTAAATTTTATGGAATTTATGCGAATCGGTACAGAATAGGTAGATCGAATACTTAGTTCCGAAGAACACACCCGTCCCTGCGAATGAATAAATTCAATTTAAAAAAAACGTTATCGGAAGTAAAATTATTCGAAATACCGGAAAACAATTTTTAAAGTAAATTTGCTGCTGGTCCACTTCCAAATTTCCAATCCACGTCTTGAAGATGACTTTAGCTGTAATCACCTCAAAAGGCGTCCAAATCATCAAGCTGGCCACAGACTCTTCAGTTACATATGATTTTATTGCAATCTGGAAAGCGGCAATGTCCTGATGTTTTAGATGAGTGCAGAACTTGAATTTCGAAGTGTCGAGAAAAGGATGGTTAAAATCTTTCAATGATTTTAATAATGGACTTCGCAAACAACCGAGGAAAGTCGTATGAAAGTGTACGCCTTTTGGCGTTTCGAAATCCCATGAAGTTAATTTGATACTAATTATATTTCTATTTTGTAAAATAATGAAGCCGTCTTGAGACATATCCGCATATGGCACTAAGCCCATGTTAAGATCCGTGTTGTAAGCGCCAAAAGAAAATGTTTGTGCTTGATTTAAAGTCTGTACATGTAAGGTACCTGGGCAGGCAACTACTGGTAAATGAACTGCGGTTATGTTTGTGTGAATGTACATTGAAGCTCTACTATTTGACTTCTTATTTAGAAATCGAAGTTTCGACAATTGCACCGATTCCTCCGGTTGCAATATTTGTGGATATGTTACCTCATCGATGGTAAGGAATATATTTGAGGTGTTACGATCTACCGTAGTATTTAAAATGGCTACTGGTTGGGAAAATTGATTTTTTATAATCAACCGACGGTCTTCTTTTAAATCGGATAGTCTAGATTCGGTTATAAATATTGTGATGTCCTTGTCAAACTCAAGATTGCCTCTGAAAATTTCAGCCCGTATGATTAAAGAAAACTCTTGGGTATGGTTGCTGTTGGATCGCCTACTAGCTTTGACCAGAAGTAGCTCTTCAACATCTGAATCCGTTTCAAATAAGTTGGGTTCCACCGTGAAAATTCCTTTTTTTGCATTAAAAATAAGACCTGGATAGCTACGCCAATCATACTCAATTTTTATATTTTCGGGATCTAATTCCTGAGACGATAATGAATCCATTAAATTGATTTTTTTTGTAATTTGAGAGTCTTGTGTTGTCAGTCGCTGAAAATCAACAACTGGATTCTCAGCATAAATTCCATGACTCTCCAAAACTTCAATTTCTATTGGTATGACTATCGCGATTTTATCCATCGCAGATGATTCAAATTTTATACGAATGAATCCCGTAGAGTTTCCCGGTTGATTGCCCTTAAAACGAATTCGTATTATCGATTTGGTGGCATACGGCGAAAATTCCCAAAGAGATTTCGGCCCATCTTGGCCACCACTAGGAAGTTCTAGTTGAAACTGGCCCCCACTGCTATACACCTGGAGAGTTGTGAGTAAATTACTTTGCTACAGGAGAAAACTTATCGTTGCCACCTACCTCTAATATTTGCAAAACATAATTATGGGGATTATACATTGTAATTTCTGGCGTGATAGTCGCGTTGAGTGGAACCTTTAGTCCCAGAATTGGCTTCAATCGATATGGGCATTCACGACCCATTCCACTGACTAATAATTTCACTTGTCCAAATGATGTGTGTATGAGCAAATTTGCTGTCACGGGACCTTTAACTCGTGGTAGAAAAACAACATTAAAAGTTGTATTTCCCTGAGGAGGAACGACTCTTGCTTCGAAGAATGAACTGTAAAAAGCAGATGTTTTCCCCGAAACGGAATTTAAAAAAACGCTTCTATTTTCGTTTTGGTTAACTAGAGTAACGGTATGTGAACGCACTATCCCAATAGACCAAACACCAAAATCGATTTTGGATGGCTTAAAGCGTAAACTATGGTGTAATTCGGCCATATCTACTACCTCATTGAATTCTTGCGTCTGGGCATTTATAACTCTATTAATGGGAGTAGTAAACTGTCCTGTGATCTGCTTCACGCTCCCAATGAAATTATCTGCGATCAATAGCTGATCGGCGAGGGCCATACAAGTGCTACGACCATAAAGGCTGTTCAACATGAGCACGACACCCAACAAAGCTATCATATTCAGAAGATGCAACGAGCGACTTTCGGCAGATAACAAACAATTTATTATTATAAATGTTTAATGTTTATTTTTATTTTAAGCCTTAACTATTTTTAATTGGAATATTCTACAAAATCCTCGATAAAACCCTTCCGAGTAGAAATTAGTTTTTAATTTATGCTTATATCAGAGATAATGAAATGGGAAATTCTTTTCCCACAGAAAATTATAGCAAAAAACCAAAGGTTTTCATGAGCGAAACTCTCGTACAGAACAATTCGATATACTTGCCTAGTTCACCATAGTTATGTCACGTATGGCATGGCATGATAATACTATGTAAACTATTAATTATGTGGAACAAGTTCAGAATAGAGGTACGAGGCCCTTTTTTAAAAAAAATTTACCGTTGCTTTTCGTTACCAGAAACCAAACTTTCATTAAAGACATTATATCTTGGTAATCAATCGATAGTATTTCGAAAGTATTTCTAATGCCTACCATTTATATAATACATCGTTTTGTCGACATCATTATCGTTAAAGAGTTATACCCATTTATGTAAAAATATATTTATCCTTATGTTTATGTATACAAAAATATGTTTCTCCCCTAAAAGAATACATTAACGTACCCGTTCACTAGTTTTCGAAGTTCATTTTTTCTCTTTCAAACCATATATCACATGATATTCTAGAACAGGTCTAAGAACTGTAGCGCACGATACACTGGATATGACAGGAATTGTTCTACCCTCTTACATCTCTAATTTGTTGCTACCTTTAGTTGTTGTAAATTACACCAATATTTAAAATGTACTTCGAAAACATATAATTTAGAAGTTATAGGTAATATCTCATTAACTCAAAATTTGACAGGAAATAAATAGTAGGCGACCTTCGGCCACGGCAACCATCATAGGTTTCAGCCAGCAAAATACGATAAAATGAAGTTTTTGCAAAGAAGTTTTTTTCAGGGATAATTATTTCTGTATTGAACATATCACAAGCAGTGAGTATTGCGTTTTTACGGCACCTGCTATAGAAATCCTTTTATTTTAATGTACATAAAAAAAGAAGTTTTATTTTATTAAAATATTTTTGATGCTTATTTATCAATCCATCTCGGTCCCACCGAAACTAAACGTTAAGGATCTTTTATATAGTTTTGTTTGTTTTGTACAAATTTGTTTGGATAGAGTGAAAAGTGCAAAGAAGTTCCTCAATTTTGGGTAAAAGTGTATTATTTCCATAGGATTTTAGAAAAAATGTTCAATGAGTTATGCGCTTGGGTTTACTAGATTTGCCTCAGTCAAACATTTTTAATTCACAAATTTTTATTAATTTTGAATAAGTATTATTTATGCTGAAGAAGTATTAAACATAAATTTCGCCTTGTACCATTAATTAACTATTAATTAAGAATTTATTTTTGAGAAAAAACGGTTGGAGTTTTTTACCAATTTAGACGTGGTTTTTGTAAAAATTGTATTACCGCTATCTTACATCTTCATTCGTGCTCCTTATTTTATCTTCGTTCTTAGTCATTGCGTTCTAGCTACTTCAGGAACCAATCGGGGTTTAAAAATAACCCCTATAACAAAACATGTCTTCCATTTGGTTTCTGACAAACTACTTTCCCTATAATGAAAATGCGTAGGGGATCTCTAATAAGGAAACAGTAGCTTAAAATCTAAGTACATATAAAAACCATGACCACTCACAAATACACATACGTGAACACATATGCCTGACTGGTTTTTATGTGTTTTATGTATTTTTTTAACTATGTTGAAATCTCACAATAATTGTACAAATGGTATGCCAACCAAGACTAAAATTTAAGACCAAATTTTCTCATTAGAAGTCTGATATCGTGGGGTTTGGTGAATTTGAGCGTAAAAACGTCATTGGGGACTCCTAAGGTAAGTTTGTGAATAAAAACTTCATTAATATGCCACTTCCACTAGTACTTTAAATTTCGACGTCAAATCTGCAATCAGAGTTGAAATTTTCAGAAGTTTCCTATTTCATTATCTCTGATCGATACGGTTCTGTCTCATCTCCATTTACGTTGGAGTATATTAAAAGAAAAATTTGAAGAGTAAAGGGCGTTCATTTAACAAGGGGAGTAATGGATGTGCTAAACTTTTCTAGGGAAGATTTTAGTGCGGCGGAATGGATTAACAGAAATTACAAAGAATTCATTGAAGAAAAAGAAGTAGGCCGTACCGATGAAGATGACTTTAAACTAAAAAATTCCTTTATAAACAGCTATATTTCGAAATTGGAATTTTCCGTCAAGCAAGTAAAACTTGCTGTCGAAGACACAAATCGTCAAGTTATAGCCAATATGTCCCGAATCATCAAAGGAGTGAACAATTTGCACACCAACGTTCAGCGATTGCAAGAACGAATGGTGGGAATGCGTCGAGAAGTAGCCGCAGTTGAAAAAAAAACAGGAGAATGTATGGAAACGTTAGAGCGTTTAAATAAACAGCAGGCTGAGTTGCAGGCAGCTAAAGAGAGCTTGTTGGAATCAGACGGCTGGAGCAACTTGATTGCTGAGTTGGAAGATTGCTTTGAGCGGAATGACTTGCAGGTAAAATGTGAAATAGTCCACCGTTATTCCACTAGTTCAATAGGTTCTTATTTTGATCTAGAATATTTGTGATAAATTACTGACATTGCAAAAGTCTGCCATAGCTCAGGAAAAGCTAGATGGGCATATTCAAAGGCAAGCTCAAGTGGAGGATTTCAAAAATCGTCTAGAAGCTCTGGCAAGCCCAAGTGTTATACAAGTTTTTAAGGAGGGCGACATCGGTAAATCACGTAATTTTGTTGACATTTTTGCAAACATTCAGCGTCTACCCCAACTTAAGCAGTACTATCGAGCTGTACAGAAAAATTCTCTGCAACAACATTGGAAAGAAATCCTTGAACGTGTGGGTTCTGATAGTTCTGAGCAATTTTTAATATTACTTTATGATCGGCTGTTAGAAATGACAAAACAACAAGTCAAATGGTGCTCACAAGTTTTTGATACAACCATCATCGATGGAATGGAGCCCATTCTGGTTATTATTGAACTTTTACCAGCATTGCAGCCTTCCCGTGATCAACATATTTTGCAAATGTTACGGATTTCCAATGAACGCTTAGAACTGTTGGAGCGTATAGCACGCGCACAAGAAAGATTTGTGAATCAACTCAACGCTTATTTGAAACAATCGAATATTGAGTTATCGGAGGAGACTATGAAACTTTTATCAGACTCAATTCATGAATACTTCTATAACTTCATACGACAGTATCCAAGTTTGGAGGAGATTCAACTCTCCACTCAAGTCGATCGTTTAATGACT
The DNA here is from genome assembly GCA_963966595.1 of Physocephala rufipes. Lineage (NCBI taxonomy): Eukaryota > Metazoa > Arthropoda > Insecta > Diptera > Conopidae > Physocephala > Physocephala rufipes. The sequence continues at coordinate 1,299,385 of OZ016505.1, forward strand.
AATCAGACAATGACAGCTGAAGCTGTTCGTCATTTGGATAATGGTACACGAAAAGTATTTATTTGGCTCGCTGATGCTTGTGATCGTTGCGGCCTCATTACCAAGAACTTAGCTCTTTGCAAGTTAATTACTTTGATAGATAGTGTTCTCAGGCGATTACTTGAACATTTCTCTAAGACTCAACGACAATTGAGTCTCAGCATTGCTGATGCCAGTGAGGGTGATTGGTCTCTCCTACAACAATGTTTGTCGTTATTGCAATGCCTGGGAGATTTCCAACACAAATTGAATAAATTAGAACAGATACTAAATGAACGGTTAATAGCACTGACCGAACAAATAACGAACACGTCAACAAAAAATTGCATATGCATTTTAAGTGTATTCGATCACAACGAACTTAAGCGTATTCTAAGCATTATTGAGGAATATCACGTGCAACGTACTGGTGATCGCAATTTATCACAATCTTTAGGCATCTTTTCATCACTTTATATGACTCTTCGTTCTCATTTTAGTGAGACACATGAGATTGTCTTCAGTATTTTGCTGCGACCGATTGAGATTTATTTAAGCGATATACATCCACTGTACCGAATGAAATATGAAAGTGTTCAAGTGGATATGCCAACATTTAGTTTTTCTCCACAAGAATATATCACACAAGTCGGGCAGTATTTGCTAACGCTCCCACAGCATTTAGAGCCGTTGCTTTTATCGCCATCTCCACTTTTGCGTCAAGCTCTTGAGTTGTCTAACATGCAGTATGCTCAGCAGGTGCCATGTGCTGACATATTACTGCAATTGGTAGTCGAAGAATGTTGTAGTTCGTATCAATTAAGGATTTTGCAAATAAAAAATATTGGTGCTGCAGCAACTAAACAGTTGGCCGTCGATATCGAGTATTTATCGAATGTAGTTGAAGAATTGGGCTTGAACATTAATCAACATTTGTCACAGATTCTAACTTTGCTAAAAGCTTCACCGGATTTTTATTTATCTTCAAGCAGGGGATGTGAACCGCATCTAGTAACTGCCATTCGGCAGATGCGAAACATTATGTCGACACAATAATTAGGATAAAATTAAATTGACGCCATAATGTTGTAGAGAAAGATTTATAGAGTTTAATATATAGTTTGATATTATGAAGGGTGAAAACATTGCTACTAATTATAAATAGAGCATAAGCTGCGTGAAGTTAAAGACAAAATATGAAGAATACGATTCTGATCGCAATACCAAGTCGAAGTGTTTAAGTGCGTATCAGAGAGGAGTAACAGATAAATAAAGCGAAAGTGTTGTTAATGCCAAAAACAATATACATGCGAGGACAACATGAACATTTTGTTGTCTTCTTTTCAAGGGAAACAAATTTGTTTAATCAAATGGAAGTTGGAAGTGGGTTTTGATTAGTGCTGGGAACCTGTCGAATAAAAATTATCGAGTTATTCGATAGTTGTAAATTATTCATACATTCGATAGTTTTTTCAATTGTTTTTAGTAATTCAGAAATGATTCAATGAGTGAATCTGCCTTCCAGAATTATTAATTATATAGAAAGTCGAATAATTCAAATATTCGGTAGTTCTTAGTAATTCAGAAATCGCTCACAGAGTAAAAGCCGATACAATTAATCAAACAAGAGAAACGAGTCGGCAGAGAGAGAGCAGGGATAAGGTAGTGTTCGTCAGTTTCAGACCCTGACATAATTTCTTCCATGGAAATTTTATGTTACATACCCTGACAAATGATTTTTTTTGGAAATTAAAGCTTCAGACCTGGACATTACATATTTTTCGGACTCCGAATGACAATCCATTTTATAACTTTACCAGCTTTGCTTTGATATGCCAACGTAGTTATGGGTTTAAGAAATTCAATTATTTTCTTGTACGCTTTTATGATTTAAGATGCGCAAACAACTTGTGCGCATATTTTATTTGGTGACTGAAATATGTGTATAAATTGATTAGGAACAAATAAATGTTATTTCATATGCATCAAAATATAAACGAAATTCAATTTCATATAAAATATGAAATATTTTAATGTACAACAAATTCGATTGACTTAGTTAATAGAACACTCAAATCATTCAAACCAATTTTTGGTCACCAGAATCTAAAAAGAACCTAAAAATAAAATTACATCAAATAATTTACCTGAAAAAATCTACATTGTTTTATTAACGACTCTGCTACCATTACTGTGAAGCCAAGTGTTAGTCGCAGTAGTTCATGTAAAATATAAAAGATTTTACTTGAGTATACCAATACTCAAATATGAGTATTCTTATTTTCAGTTAAAATTATATTATTATTAATAAGTTCCTTTCTTCATCGTAAATCATTTAGTTTGACTCTTAAGCTCCTAGGTACTCACATTAATGACTAGACCTTTGGGGGCGCCTTAGGTGAGTTTCTGAGGAGGACATCATTAATATCCGTCCGTCCGTAAAGGATATTTTATATAATTTTGTTTGTTTTGTACAAATTTGTTTGGAGAGAGTGAAAAGTGTAAAGAAGTACCTCAATTTTGGGTCAAAATGCATTATTCCCGTACGATTTAAAAAAAATTTCAATGAATTATGCACTTGTGTTTACTAAATTTGCATCAGTCAAATATTTCTAGTACACAAAGTGTTATTAATTGTGAATAAGTATTATTTATGCCAAAAAAGTATTAAACATAAATTTCGCCTTGTATTGTTATGAATGTTTTTAATACGGTTACGTTTAATACGAGAAAAAATACGGTTGGAATTTACCAATTTAGACTTGTGATTTTTGTAAAAATCACTGGGTTACTCAGGTGTGGTAACGAAGATTTCAACTCGTTCTGGCCTGACCGAACGCTTCAGTGATGGTCGCTGATTTAATTTATAATTGGTGAAGGAATATTATATTTTAAATGATTTTATTGATGCATAGATTTCTGTAAAATAAGTAAATTTAATTAAACATTAAATGAAAAAGTTTGAATTTGTTTATAAGTAAGAGGTTTTGATTGAAAATCATAAAATAGATCTTCACGAGGTAATGGGGGAACACTTAAGTGGTAAGATTTCAATTTAATTGCTCTCACCAAGAAAAAACGTACATAACGAAATAAGTATAACGGCTTAAAGGTTCAAAGGCGAGGCAGGTCTAGAAAAGTATTTATACCATCCAGATATTTACCATTGCAACGCAACTCAATCTGTAGGTTTAATTTTGGTAACGGTTTTTATTCCAATTTTTTCATATGGGTAAAAAGAAATTACAAATGATTAGTAAATATTGTCTGTTCGAATACTGTAGGCTGGGTATAAGCAGAACATCAAAAAGCAAAACAAATCAAAATACGTATTAAAATGTGCTGGGAGTTCATTTTGATGATTTGTAATTTTTGTTAACACTTCATCATTTTGTGAACTGACCGAAAGGATTTTTATTAAAATTTTTTTGTTTAGTATTTTGTTAAATACTGGGGAAAATGTATTCATAGAGAGGAACGACAGTTAGAAAAATAATCTAGCAATCAACAGATATTTCGCATAAATTGGTTATGGAAATTGTCTGTATTTGTTTATAGGAAATAAATAAACGTTAAACAAAATTAATAAGATTCAATATAAGAAAATAAAATTGAGAATACAAAATATTTTCTGTACTTCCGTATCTTGTAGTGAACGCACAAAATTTACTGCAAATTAGGATACGAAAAATTCGACCCCAATTCAAAATAGTGGAAAGTAAGAGAATTCTCTTAAGTGTTTTATATTAAATTTGAGAAAATGTCATAAAAATAACGGAGTGGTATTTTTTATTGGTTTTGTTTGTTTTTAGCTAAAAGACAGGCGTGGATGTAGAAATGCTGTCGTGCGCATCTGAATTTTGTCATGAAATTAATTTCTAAAAATTATATCAAAATGCATTCTCAAATAAAAGTTGTAATACAGATATATTTTATTGAAATATTTACTTGGAACCCGTGAGTAAAAGAGTCAGTGTTTAAAACACACATATGCACACACGAAAAAATTTTGATATATGAATTGAGCACAGAACTATTAGAACAGTGTTTAATTGAACTAACGTGAGAAGAAAATTATTTGCTTTTTACGAAGGCTGAAGAAAATAGTACTGCTTTTAACAGAAAAAATACCATCAATTTTGAAGAAAGTGTAAACATTATTAAAATAGATTTATTAAATATTTATTAGTTCACTAGAACTCAAATTAATATCAGGTATAAAGCTGACCAAAATTTTTTTAATTTTTTAATTGAGGTAATAAATTTGAGTATATATAATTGAAGTTAATGCGAGCTGGTTGTTTAAGAGCCCCGTGCCGGATGTTAAAAAGCAACATTACTACCAAAACGTAGACAAGAAGACGGCAAAGTATACTGTTCTCTCAATGCATCCTAAACTCTCTCCCTTAAGATTTAAGCGTGCAGCCTTTTGCTAACTCACCATTTAATGGATTTATTGTAAAAAAATATACTGGGAAAATGTAGTCAAAGAGAGCTATGTCAAACGGAAAAAGGATTCAGTAGTTAACAGATATTTCACATGAATTAATCGTTGAATTGTTGGTTTATTGTCTATGAAAAGTTTTCTAAAATACAAAGGAAATGGTATAGGAAATTGTATGAAAAGAATATAGAAATTTTATTGAACGTAATCTTGTTTGCACTTCCGTCAGAATTAGTTCACTAAAAAAATTAACATCAAATTAGGATACATAATATCTGACCTCAATTCGAGCTTGCAAAATGTAAGAGATATTTTAAAAGTGTTCTCAATTAAAAACTGGAAAAAGTTACAAATGTTATGCTGCATTTCTTCTGTTGCTTTATATAACGTGAAAATGGGTGTGTGAGTCGGACGTTCGTGAAAATACAATAGTTCTTTTTGCAAGGAAAGAAAAATTGAGGGTGCAAAGGAAAGCGCATCATTGAAGTGAGAATTTTCATAATTGTCACAAAATTAATTATAATAATGAATCAATAATTGCGAAAGTTACTAAGTTTTCGTAAATATTAATCAACCAAAATTGAAGGAATTTAGCGATATATTTTATGGTATGCAGATGGCAAATATAAAATGTAAACAAAAAGAAGTAAAATTAAATTCGATTATATAACAAGGAATAAGCGATAAGATATGTATGCGTATATTCATTGATACATTCGGCGGTCGAAATTAAAAAAAAATGCAATACATAAAATACGAATAAAGGGATGATTTCAAAAAAGATTTTTTTCCACTTCAAAAAATTATAACATAAAAATACACTAATTCTTTACTGCGATGGCTTATAAAAAAATTAATTCAAGAATGTATTACAAGGATCAAAATTTCAACAAGGATTAGATTTCAATGTAAAGGTAAAATGCTAAATATGCAGTTGAAGCATAATTTATTAATTTTATATAAAACTTTATATTAAAAAATAAAATAAATTGTTTTTATTATAATCTAATCAAAATTTTTGATATCTATGAAAAACTTATATTCGTTGTATTTAGAAAATAAGAGAAATCCTTATATTTAGAATTTTTTTAATGATTTTCTCACTTCTCTCATCATTTATTTTCGTCACTCTCGTTTCGTTTTTGTTTTTACACTCATCTTATTACATCGTCTCAATATTTCTCAGTGATGGAAGAACCTCTTGAAGATTGAAAGAATCTGAAGCGTCCTTCAAGCTACTAATTACGCACGATAATATCGCCCAATTAACTCTAAAATTTTTTTATACAAAATGCTGAAATCCATGGATCCAATACCATTTATACAATTCAACTATGGCCATTTCAAATGCGAATGTGAATCATCAAATGAATGAAATTCTCAAAATAACACAAAAAACTCGTTTATGAATGAATGAATGTAGTTATAATGGTTATAATGGTTATAATGGAATAATATCGGTAATATCTTTTAAAATAAAAAGAAATGAATGCAAAAAAACAAGGGTGCTATCTTCGGCCTGACTGTAGCTTAAATACCCTACATCCACAGGATATATCCGTATTCCTAGTAGAAACGCGGATCACGCCCACTTTTTGAAAAATCATTTAAAAAAACAAAACGAAACACAAATTCAGATGAGAGATGAAACTAACAGTTGTTAGAAATTTAGCAGAGGAAATTTTGGTGTTTGGTGGACTAGTAGTCCATGAAGTCCATGAAGCTGTTAATTAATCTAATATGAAGGGGGTGGGTAGGGTGGCTGGTTCCACTGGTGGTTGTATTGATGCAAAAAAATGTTAGCAGAAATATCTTAAATTTAATTTTGCACATACTGGGCGGTCATACGAACGCCTCTTGCGGTCATATTTTTTTCGACAAGACCTTTTTTCAAAAATCGATAGGAAATGTCACGAAACGTATTTTGAATACAGTGAGCCGTGGGTGGGGACCACACTAGCGTTCACACAGGGTGACTTTTTCGTTAAAAATGTGTCTCTTCGGAAACCCACAGAAGGTGCAATAAAACGGATTTTCAGCCACCGTGAATAGTGGGTGTGAAACGCTTGGGGTCATACGGGGTGACATTCCGCCTACATTTTTTCCATTTGCTATGATAGCAAATAATATGCATCCCAAATTTAATGTTAAGATCTCTTTTCATATGGCCGTAATCGTGATTCCACATACAGACGAAAAGATAAACAGACACGCAGATGGACAGACAGACAAACAAACAGACAGATAAATACACATGGCTCCGGGAGTGACTTTAAGCAAAAATAAACATGCCTTTCTTTTATAGAAGTTTTATAGTTTATAGAAGTTTTTTAAATTGGATATGATTTTTATACCCTAATACATCAAGAAATATATTTATTTCATTATATATTAAGGTATAAAAATCATGTCCAATTTCTATAAAAATTAGTCTATCGTAGATGATCACCACTTAATGTTTGATAATCAATATTACAGAAAAACAATATTTCTTAATCGTATGCTTATATATATTTCATTTATCCTTTAGCAAAATATTCATATATTTTTAAAAAATTTTAAATAGAAATATTTCGTTTTGTATATTTTTAGATACGAAGCCTTCGGCAATTTTTCTCTGATTTCGTATTATCGAATTATGCCCAGAAAATACGAGTGGGTCCCTGGCTCATAACGAAGACAATCAGCCAAAAGATTTTCAAGAATTTTAATAAAAATCAGAGAAAAATATAAGAACTTGAAAGAAGCATAATTATGGACAGAAAAGCGAGCAGGGCAAATGAAAATTAAAACAAGAACTGCAAAATTATCGCAGCAGCATCAAATGTCCCCTCAACGATTACGGTGAAAAATAGGTGTCAGTGGTAGAACGTGGCTTGGTAGACGACAGGGATAAAGCAGACTCTGGTACTCAGTAAAGTGGCTTAGACTCTGTGTTTGTTGGGATGATAAAAAAGTAGAGGCAGTTGTTCCAAATAATCAACAGGTCAATCTAGCAAAGAATATAATATCAACAAAAGCGTCACCATGAGTGATGATCAAAAACCCTCGAATGATGACAAAAGTAAGTAAAGAGTAATAAGCAAGGCGGGAATTCTTATTATAGGATTTAAATAATAAACGGCAGTAGCGTAGCGTGGGTGGGGCGGAGGGGGCGGTCCGCCCCCCTAAAATTATTTAGGGGCGATTTTTTCCAATTTAAGTTTTAATTCACATAGGAAAAAGCAAACAGTATAAAATAATATGCAAATATAATAGTTTGAGGGGCGATTTTTTGCCATTTAAGTTATAATCTATATAGGATAAAATGAAAAGCTACAAATAAAATGAACAAATATACAAATTTAATATTTTTTCTATAAA
>OZ016505.1:1309709-1342209 GCA_963966595.1 Physocephala rufipes
ATATATATATATATATATATATATATATATATATATATATATATATATATATATATATATATATATATATATATATATATATATATATTGTACTGAATTTTTTATGGCAAATTTGACATCGGAGATAATTTTTGACCAATCAGCATGTTGTACTGGTTCAGTAACTTTAGCTAACATGCTCTTTAAGGCCCTTTTAACCCGTTCGATTTGGCCATTAGCTTGAGGTGGTCTAACAGCGACTTTTACATGAACGATATTTTTGTTTAACAAGAAAGAAGTAAATTCAATTTTTCATTTTTTGACAATTGGCCAATTTTACTCACACATAGGTTGTCGTGTGACATTTTTCAGCATGAAAAGGCTTTTAGTAACAACTGTGCATGATTCATAAATTCATTTTATATAAAAAGTTTTTATTGGTTAGTTTATTTTATGGGGCGCCATTTGTTCCGTAATTTTCGTTTTTGACGGGCTAATAACGTTAATATTTTTTCATGGGTTGAAAATATGCCCGAAATGATGAAAATATGCACCTATATTTGATTATACAATATCTTGCTTTTTATTAAATCAACGGAAATTTAGATTAGTATTATTACCAATTGAATTGATCTGTGCGCGAAGGGATTTGAAAGATATTCATATATTCTTTCAAGCGATATGGCGTTGACTGATATGGTTTCGGAAAACAGAGATTTCTTTATTTTGACATTCTTCTTTTTTTCTTGAGGATATTTTGAGGATATTTTTATTTTTAAATTTACTTGGGAGTAAGTCTTTTATTGGTGATATTTTTGTAATATATTGTCACGAATACCACTAGTATTTATTCTGACGATTGAAATTTAACACATATTTATTTGTGGCTTCCGTCGGAGTAGGCTGGTTAACAGCGGATGATGAAAGCCTTAGCGTTTTTAAGGTGACGCAGCAGATATGCCAAGCAAACCATTCAGTCCTGACTTTCTATCATATTAAAAACACCCCAAATGTAATCATGTGCTAGAAATTTCTCTCTGCTGTTTTCCTCATAAACAATTTTAAATCATAAGCGAATAATAAATAAGGCAAAGTATTGATTTAAAATCGATAAATATTCTCGATAAAATAAACAAAATCATAACGATTTTAATTTTACTTGAATTTTGGAGCCGACTATATTTGTGTAAATTTTGTATTGCACTCGATACACTTGTACACTTCTGAATAGTAATTCTATAACTTCTATACATATTTAATGTATATTTAGAATCTGTATAAATTTGGTTACCTTTCAATTATTGAAATTTAGGTTTTGCTGTTCATTATTGTTGTTCGAAAAATCTGTTTGAGTTACTTTTTGTTAATATTTTCGATTTGAATAATTTTAAAATTTATCACATCGTTGAGAAGAAAAGGAAATACTAAAAAGCGATTTCTGGCTGGAATTTTTTACGAAAAGGCTTTTATATATAAAAGTGGCTTCATGAAATACCGCCCAAATGAAATGAAGTCCAATTCCTTTTTATACAAATTTTGAATTCATCTATAGTTATTCATCTATTGTTAGAAATTAGGAAACATAAACCCTAATATTCAAAATTTCGATATTTAATAACAACTGTTTGAAAAGCATTGAAATTGATCCGCAAGTAATTATCACGTAAATTAAATCATCATTTAGAAACTGCGTCGGTTACGGTATTGTAGCAAAATGATGAGCGCGCGTTATTTCTTCACTAAAATGAAATGGTAATACATGGTGTTTGGATGTGGTCGATAAATGGCTGCAAAGCTATTCGAATTATCAATGTTGGCTTGCGTTATGAAGAGAAGTTGGTATTATAGAAAATATTATTTCCTTCAATCACCGTAAATTTTATCCCCAGGATTGAGAAGTTATCAACCAAGCGCATGTTTGCAATATTAACAATTCTGTTTATCGCGGCTTAGCTTCGAAGCACATGCGTATAGCATGTATTGTAGCTAACACTAATTGTTTCCTAATCCGAAAAGTATCAGTCATTATAAACTTAAATTTAACGTAAGGTATAGTTCCAACGGAACAGAAATGGAGTTGTTGAGAATTTGTATACCTTCAATTATGTATGGAATAATAGGAATGTTATGTGTGTAGCTGCATTTACGCATTCATGTGACCACACCCCTTTATTCCCATAAAAGAATGTGTGCAAGAATTGGCACAATTCGAAGGTAGGACGAAGTGTCCACGTAAAGTTCTCTCCCCGCAGTGCTGATGAAAATGGAATAATTCCGGATGGAATGAAATAGGATGTGAAACAGGATGCGGATGAGTATTTAGTAAATGGTTTGTAAAATTGCAAGTAATGAGTAATAAGAAAGTAGAGATAATATTATAAAGAGCACCAAAGAAATATTTCGTGGAGTCAAGTGTGGGTGTAATTCTTAGTTTTTTTATTGGTCAGTATGAATTTTGTAAGTCGCTAGAGTAGTCTTCATTGGCTTCGCGATAGCTTTAATGCCTACATTGATCTTGTAAATTGTAAAAATTTATTGATTAGTATCGAAACCTGTACTTTAAAATCATTAAGAGTATGAGCTACGGAGATGTGTTGTTGCATACGTTTTACATATAGACGTATTGTGTGTTGAGAAATTGAGTAACATCTATAAATGATATTAGCGATATCTTTCAAAAATATTCACTAATCAAGTAGATATAATGAATTTGTGTAATCAGTATTTATGTCTATAGTCATAGTTGGTGAATCTGTTTACTGTTGCGCTTGCCTTTGATCAAATCCTTGGGTTTCTATAAAGCCAAAGTCATTGCCCCATTCGAGACACGGAAATAAACGGTTTCTGCAAACCGTGACTACTTTAAGTAAAAAACCTTTTTTTATATAATAAATATATTGATGCAAAGTATGTACCAAGGTTTGCCATCAATGGTATCACGATCGCAATACCTTATAGTCATGATAATTTAGCTTCATTGCCAGCAGGCATGGCTTTATGCGGCAGACATTGAATTTTGGTAACAGAAACTTGTTAGTGACGCAATGAAAGCTCCGTCGTATATTTGTTTTTGTTGTAATTCCTCACTACTCTCTTCAAAAACTAAGAAGAGTGATGTGCTGTAAAGCATCTTACAAAAATCGCATAAAGCTACTTTTGTCACAAATTTGCAAAAAAGCATCCCGCGATCATTCACGACGCTTTTCACTTTTTGTATACATTCACATAAAACTAATAACGGAATCAAAATATTGGTGGTTAAAATCTGAAGCCGGCTTAAGACATTGTTTTTCTTGTTGGTTTTTAATGCTTGTATTTTTGTTTGTTTACATTTGAAACGTTTCTATCTTCTTCCGGTTAACATTTGTATGTGTCTTTAATTTTATGCATTTTTTTTGGAATTTTTTTTGTAAGAAATTATATAACTTACCATCTGACATGCTTTTAACCAGTTCAAGCGATTATTACATCACAAATGCCACTCAATAGCTCAAGGAAGATGCTTATTGCCAAACAGAAAAGCAAAAACATTGATAACACAAGCAACGCATTGTTTACACGTAAAGAAAAAATCGTACATTTCATACATAAGCACTCGTTAAAAAAGTACGATTATTATTCAGGATTGTACTGTATTGCGAAAATGAAACGCACATTAATTAAAGATATATCGAGAGAAAAAGATATGTGCACCCACCAGTATTTACATGTTCACTCATCGCGTTTTGTGTGCAGAGAAAGGTCTGCAACACCCTACCATTGCTTCTTGCTTTTCAAAGTACATTTACCCAAATATGATTAATTAAGGTAATTAATGAGGTATTTTCGATATACTTAAATATTTAAAAACTACTAACATTTGTATGTTTAGGGCCGTAATGGCGACATTTGGATGTTGGTAAGTGCTTGATTAGGAAAACCTAGGGAAAACTGAAGAGGAAAAATTCAGCATTACTATGTATGTAATTGCAGCATAAATTTTGCGCAGAGAATCAGAATGAGACATATGCGACTGCTGTTCTGCTGACAAATAAAAATGGTGTGATCTAATTTAAGACATTTTTAATGATAAGTAGATTAGATAAGTAGTAGTAGCTAAGTAGATTTGATATCTTTGAACAGAGGGGAATATTAATGAATATTATCCCAAAGGTAGTTGTGGTTCACTCACTAATAACAAAGATATCGATAATTGAAATAATATTATCATTGAAAAGTCGTTACCGCCACGCTCACTTCTAAAGTAAATATAATTCCCTTTGTAATACCTGTTACTTAAAGGAAATAGGAAATATTTTATTTTGAAATTTGAACCATTACACAGATCTCGGTGGTAGTGCATTATTCAGCATAAACGAGTCAGCCATGCCCACCATAGGGCAGGGAATTTTGATATTTTCAAAATGTCGGTACAAAATTTGAAAGTAATTTTCTAAATTGATTTTATTCTAAATTGATTTTAAACAAACTCTCCGATGAGCATGGACTATAGTTCGAGATTTTAATCACAGTTCAGAATTGAATTCAGACAACCCAGTAAAAGCATGAACTAAATACACACGCCCAATCTGAGATTGGAAACCCAACATAATTATATATATTTGATTTGAAGAAGCAAATATTTTCAAGAAATCAAATGTATTTGACTTAATATTAAAAACGCAAAAAATACAATTAAAAATCTATCAAGAAATGTTGAAAATAGTTAGCAGCAATTATTTTGTAGTAGTAGTAGTAGTAGTAGTAGTAGTAGTTATATTGTCGTCTGACACTTTGCTTTCAAGAAAAGGATTTTCGTAACAACTTTGTTGTTACGTATCATTCAAAATTTCGTATCATTTAAAAAACGTTCTATATAAAACAAAACTTATTGATTAGCTTGCTATAGATAATATAATATTATTAGTATTTGTAGCTTGTGAGGTGAATTTGAAACAAACATTTTATTTCAGAAACAAGATCGTTCCCGAAGAGAATGTTAACAAAAATTAAATATTTATTTATTTAAAAAAAATTCAGCCACATGAATGAGTGGCCGTGGAGAATTATACACGAATATTGAACGACTCATATTATGCCCAACTAAATAATTAAAATGCTAATCATTGAACCACTGCCAATACGAAAAGGAATATTAGTTCGTAATTCGAAAATGTCGAGATTTATTGTTTAACTTTATGTTAAACAATAAATTTGGCACACTGGCACATTTGGTACCGTATTGTCTATTCATATCAGTAGAATAAGGTCCGTAGATCCATAAAATTTGTGTGATTCTGATTATCCAGAATTTGATATCCAGAGGATATAGAAAACAAGTACATACAAAACCAGTCTGCGTTGTGCCTTTAGAAACCGGTCGTACGTTGGCTCGTCCGAACCAAACTTTCAAATTCAACGGCGCTGCGAATACTCAGTTGTTTCCCTCTAGTCGCCTCTTCTCGCAGGACTTATCCAACTCCCTTTTATGTCATGGCCGTCTTTAATTTGTATTGGTTTCGGGTCTTTATAAATTTTCTCTGCTGTCGCATTGTCGCGTAACTGATGGATAATATGTGCCATTAATGGAGGCGGGCGGGAGTTAGATTAAGATTAATTTTTATTCACATTTGCTAGATTAAGTTCAAATGGTGTGCGGATGGTGTTGCTATACCAGTATTTTAATTTTGAACTAATAATTTTTTGTCTATAATATTATCGTCCGGTAAACATACGACTCTGTATTAAATGAGCGAACTTCCACATAATTTTCTCAAGCAACTCAATCTATACGTCAGCATCGTTTCCACCAAAACTTGTTACCAAATTGTAGATTACCATGGTTTGCAGTTTCCTCATTAGGTAATAATCGTTTTTTATCGTAAAAAGAAAGTGCAGAGTTCAAGAGCAGAAAGGAGATGATAAACGAATAATTAATTGAAAGAGAAATGGAAAGAGAAACGAGAGAGAATTTACAACGAGAGAGAATAAGCTGGAGAGAAAGGTCACAACGTTGTTTTGTGGAAGCCTTTCAGGTGGACCAAAACATGCTTGAATTATTTTTTGTCGAGCTTTTTGAGAGTTTGAGGAACACTTTACTGGATTTCATTAGTATTACATAATGAATTGCTGGTATGTTTGTATAAAATACAGCGCTCGACCGATGGCATCACATTTTAGGATTACCACCGAAGGAATTCGTAGACGGTGGAGTAACGAGATCAAAAGCAGATCTATTATCGTTTTTAGGAAATAAACACGGTCAGTAAAAAAGGACATCGATGTGGTTTACAGTAAGTCCTACAGATGGATTAACTAATAATATAAATTGAGATAACTAAGGATTAATTATTTTTTAAAATCTTTGTTAAGCTTACCGTTTTATTCCTGTTTGGGAGAGTCGAAGGTAAGCCCACCTTTGGAAAGGAGCATGTGCACATACGTGTTCATCTGCCAGAAGTTGTTGGTGATAGCGGTCATATTGAACATCATCATAGCACTTTTGGTAATCATGGTGGCTACGGCAATGTCATTGGTCCACTGACTGGTGGATCCTTAGGTGGTCACGGCGGTGGTCATGAAACAGTAATTATAACTGATGGTGGTGGCGGCCACGGTAATGATCACGGCACTGTTGGGAGTTACGGTAGTAGTGGCCACCATGGTAGTTATAGCGGAGGGCATAATAGCATAGGATCTGTTTATATTGCTGACATTGATAGCCATTCAGGAGCATATGGAGGAGGAGGAGGAGTTCATGGTGGATATGGCGGAAGTTATGGTAGTTCTGGTAGCGGTCATGCGAATGCCGTTTTTATTTCTGATACTGAAGGCTTCTCTACAGATGCCCTTCACGCTAACAGCAAAGGTATTCGCGGCGGATATGGACCGAGCCACGGTGGATCTGTCGAGACCTATGCAGTTATTCAAGAGAGTCTTAAATCGGGTGGCTATGGAAATGATTATAAGAGTGTTGGATATGGTGGAAGCGGCGCCTATGGTCACGGCGATGGTAAAGTTGCTACCATTGCAGCAGCTGCAGCTGCTGTGGATTCCCATGATGGTGGTTATGGTGGAACCTATCACAGTAACGGCCATGAAAATCATCACAAAATTTCTCATATTGCGGCGGTGGCGGCAACTGATGACGATTCGTTTGGTGGTGTCAGTTATGGTGGCGGCGTACATGATAATAAACTAGTGGCAGCATCAGCCGCTGCCAATAGCTTACACGGTAGCTCCAGTTCAAGTAGTGGCTACAGTTATGGTCCCAGTAGCGGCGCTAGTTGGTCCGGAGGAGGGTGGTAAACTATCACTTCAGAATGCATTTATCTCTAGTCCACATTATGAATTGAATTCTATTCCACAAAAAAACCAAAAAAAAAAAAACGAAAAAAAACCGTCTAAAAAGCAAAAAACCCGCGTAATGAACCCGTGAATGAATTCCCGTTAAAAAAAAAAAAAAAAAAAAAAAAAAAAAAAAACAACTTGAATAAAAACAATTATTTATAAACCTTCGTATTTTTTATGCTCATTCACTTAAGTTTACCTTCGCCGTTTTACTCTTCGGTATGCTTGTTAGGATTTCAATTCAGTATTTTTTACCATTCTTTTGGACAAAAATAATGAAGTATTGTAATCGTGAAATCAATTTCGATGCAAATGCACATTTTGGCTATTCCTGAGTCTATATTGACAACATTCGCTCTGGCTTACGAAGGTTAAAGTTCATATCTATCATCTAAGTTAAAGCATCTCTATGGGATACCTTCAAAAAGCGCATTTTTTGCGTTTTGTGCTATTGTGCATAAGTATAAAACGGCTGCACGTAGAAAGTTGATATTTTGTAATTCGATTGTTAGAATATCAGTCTTAAATGTTTGGTTAAAAACCTTAGATTTTGACTATAATCGGTTGTACCAAAGAATTTTATAAATAATTCTGAAATGATTAGCTGTATCTGTCTTTTAACTATGTCACCACCTTTAAGGTTCAATAATGCTATTTCATATCTTTCCTAATTAATTTTTATGATTCTCTTTCTGAAAATTACAATTTTTTTGTTTCGAATTTGTCGCCTAACGTAACGCTTAAATTCCCCAATTAAATTATTAGTAAAATAAGTAAATACATAATTTGAAAATGTGTAAGAAAATACATGAATATCTTCGTAAATTATTAAATGGGTAATAAATAAATAATACATGGAATATAAATTATCAATTAATAAAAAATAATAAATTACATATATAAGTAAATTCATTCATAAATAATTGAAGAATTACGTAATAAATAAACATGTATTTACTTGAATACCTTTATCAAATTTTGGAAGAAATTGATAATGCTTCTTTCTATTTTTTATGTACATTTGTATATTTGTAAAATTTGCAATGTATATATGCAAGTCAACTGATTGTTTTTAACTAAAAAAAATTCAGAAGATTCTAAGTAAATCTACTTAGAAATTTCTGAATTATTTTTAGTTAAAAACAATAAATTGACTTGCAAATATACAAATATACATAAAAAATGGAACGAAGCATTACCAGTTTTTCCCAAATTTGATAATTTTCCTTAATTTTTTCAAATTAACCACGAATTAATTCATATAATTAAAACTATTAAGATAATGGGGTGGAGTATTAAAAATTCACATTCTTTATACTAAATGAAATGCAACAAAAAATATACATATGTTTCATATATCGCAAATTATTAATATAAAATTTTAGCCTACGAAAATTCCTGAAAACTAATCAGCTCAATAGAAACTTGTGCTTTTAGTTATAACATTAGGTCGCTTCAGCGATTGCAGATAAGGTACCTTCCAAGTCCAGGGCGAAATCCAAGCAAACTGCTATACTGCTATAGAAAGTCTTTACGCCTCAAAATTTTGAACGAAATTTACTTTGTTTTTATTTAAAAAAATTTTTCTGAAGTTTTACTATATTTTTAAACTTTAATAGTTGTTCTTTTATTGATATTTATGTATATGTTTATCTGGAAATCCATACACTTATTATATATTTGCTTCACTGTCGCCATTTATTCCTTTATTTTTCACTCTTTATCTGAGGTCATTTTACGTTTGATATCGAAGTTATATCAGAAGCGATATAAAGACTTAGTAACAATAATTATAAATATCATTAATTAACAGAAATTTGTTTCAAATTTATATAATTTCCTGAAAAGCAATGATTGATAATAAGAATTATTATAAACTCTATAGCCTTTCGTGAAGCATTAACTGTTTTAACCAGTCGTATATGCTAAAATATAGTGCTGATGAAATGCCCGATTTAAATAGAGTCGGCCACATTCCTTTATAAAATCCAAGAGGACCTTCATTCTTAAGCGTCAGTCTTATGCATTGGGTTATGCTTTTGCAACCCTGATTTGCGCCAAAGGTTTTTCGCTGCTCCTCGAAGCCCTGTATTTGTAGACGCTTTTTTATGAAGTCTAGAGGGTATACAAGTGTTTTGGAAGCAACTCCGGAAACACCGCCGCTCAGTAACATGCACCATGTCGGTAAGAGGTTGTCTTGCGGTTTCAAAATTTCTTTTGCAATGTCGTTAAATTGGCGATAAAACATAAAATTTGCTCCAACTAAAGGTCCAATCTGCAGCATGGTTGATATTAGTCCACGAAAGAGGCCTCGCAAGCCTTCCGAATGAATAATTTTTGGAACTGCTGATATGATGCTTCTGTAGCCGTCTTTGGCATTGTGGTCTTGAGCCACTAGACGAGTACGTATCACGTCGAAAGGCATTGACACAACTGTACCCACACATCCGGCTATGTTACCGCTTATAAAGGATGCCAGATTCGAATGTGACTTCAGCCATGACATTTGTATCAGCCCGTATTGAATCTGCTCATACGTCCAGAATTGCATAACGCCATACGTGATACTCATTAATTGACCAGCATTGTGACCCTTCCAAAATGCTGCAAGCCCTTCTTCGCGGAATATTAGACGGCTGGCTTGAATTATTGATGTGTACTTTGACTTGGGTGTATCGCTGATTGATGGATTTTCATTCATTGACCATTTTCGTAGTGGTTCGACCTGTAGTTGAAATCGTATTTTTAGTACGTCAAGAGGTTGAGTGAGACTACGTGTACAAAAGGCTGCAACAGCACCGGCGGAGGCCTGTTTAAACTGATCTCTATACGTGTAATGAAGAATATGCTTGTTCTTTGAATCTTCAGTGTTAATTGTTGGCGGCTTTGATGATGTCGACAACGCAGTGGCTCGGGTCTCAGTAACGTGAACTTCAGCAGCTGGCATATTTCTCTCCCTGAACAAAAGTTTACCAATCACAATGGAATCTAAATAGGAATGAAAAACCTACTTAAATTAGTTTATATTTATGACTTCGTTGCAATCGAATTAACAGTGGTGAATAATTGGAGAAAGTCGGTTTTACTAACATAATATTTAGATAAATATTGAAATAAATTTCGAGCAATGAAAATATTTAACCTGATTACAAATTTTAGTTACAATTGGTGTATCGGAGGACTCATGATTTTTTCAAATGTTTTGTGTCTTACAATTTCACGGATACATGTTGAGTGAGGTGTGCCCCAAATCTAGGAATGTCTCGATTCATACAAACTGACGCCACGATCGTCTTACGCGCGTTATGTTACATTCTAATGTTACTCTACATCTAATTTTTGCCCACTATTAAATGGTATAAGATCACAAAAATGCAGTAGAGTTTTGACGAAAAAAGTTTATAAAGTACGGTTTAATCAATAATATTGATGGATAACACATACATTCGGGTTTATAAAAAAAATTTTTCCCATATTACTGACTCAGTTTACTCGTGCCAAAACATGATAACGATAAGGATACTTTTTATTTTTTTAAAATTTCCTTTCCTTTTTTAAAATTCCTTTTCTTTTCTTTTTAATTTCCTTTTCTTTTCTGGATATATTTATCAATCGTCTTTCTTGGCTTTCTTTCCAGTTGCGAAACAGCAAGTTGTCGCTTACACGCAAAAGTCTCAGATTAAACATGAGAATCGCCACATTCAGTTAGTGCGTGAATATGGATTCCACCCAAGGACGAAAGCCACCGTAGAGGATGGCGATGTCCTCCCAAAGAAATTCGAACCATTTCCAGAGGAGATGTATGGCAAGCCGTTAGAAGAAATTGACACATTTATTTACGAGGAGGTAAGAAAGAAAATTTGTTGCATTTATTTTGATTCTCTTTAGCAAGATTTGCAAATTTGGCTTTATTTTAAACAGATGTGAAAGTAGAATATTATTTGTTTATAAATACTCGCTAATTTACTTAAACAATAAGTAATCAGTTAAGCAATTCAATGAGATTTTGGATTTTATGGACATATCCGTATTAATTCGTTAAACCAAGCCTCGTATTGCGACTTGAAATTAATTTATAGTAATATCCGTCTATCGTCCGAATCATGTTAGGGTTCCGCAGTCCTTAAAAACATTCCAAAAAAGTCACAATTAGTGCCGTTTTCCAATTTATTTTCATGGTATAGGCATTCCTGTTTTTAGTTTGTTGTCTGGAATGAGGTATTGTATTAGCGGAAATATCAGTGGAAATATACATTTTGACCAACTTATAATTTGAGTCTATAACTAAAAACGGCAAAATAAAGTCAAAAATGAAAATATTGTTCTTTCACTGTTATAACAAACCGTTAAAATCATCTCATTTTGGTTACCTCTCATTGTATATATACGTATTAATTTTATTGGATATGTACTAAAAATTATTTTATACCTTTTTTAATTGTAGCTTATTTTCAATCAAAGTGTTTCGAAGTAATGCATTAAAAATTTACATATTTACATAAAATTGTTCGTTAATTGCGAATTGCTTAATATTATTCTATATAAAATCCATTGATAAAAATTTATATTTTATTTTGTGGAGGAACCCAAGGTAATCACCTCGAGATACCAGTCGAATTATTTAGACATCATTGAATGATTTAGACATCATTGAGACAATTTAATAAAATGAAAGAACGAATATATTACAGAAGAGCAGTCATTATAAGCCATCCTGCTTCGCCTTGTGATCTCGCCAATCACAATGATTATCTGAGTACTTAATATATAAGAATTAAATCAATATCTCATTTTGTCAACGAAGAAATAATTTTTAAATATTCCGTCTGATTATATTATTAGCAACACTCGTCAAGTCTAAAAGAACTAAATCATACATTGGCTGTGTCGATTGAAACTTAGGTTCTCAAAAGCGTACTGTTGTTTTTCTATTTTATGACAATGTGCAATAACAAGACATAACTGAAACTATCGCCAGTAAGCCAATCTAAACTATATGAACAAGCAACGGTGCTATCTTCGGCCTGGCCGAAGCTTAAATACCCTACATCCACAAGATATATCCGTATTTATAATAGAGACTCAGTACTAAATAGCATATTTTTGCGGTGGTATTTGTTTATATAATATAGTTTATTTATACATACGTTATATATTAAGATAAAATGAAGGAATTGCGCTTTGTATGTACATGTATTCATATAAGCCAAAAAAAGTAGACGTGGTCCTAAACCGATTTCGCCCACATTCCATACCAACCTGCTTACAATATTAGCAAATAGGTTTGCCAAATTTCATGACCATCACTTTTTGTTCTCTCGTAATCGTGATTTCAATAGTCAGACAGAGAGACAGACAGACAGAGGAACAGGCCTAAATCGACTTATTAGATATTCTGAGCTAGAATGTTAATCCTGTGGGTGTAGAGTGTAGTAAGAGTCAAACACGACCATAACGCGGACACCCCTGCGCAGCAATCGGAGGATTATGAGCAACAATAGTTGATACTCTATGTCTAAAAAACTTAAGCCACCTAACTACAAAAATAACATCACTCATACAGTAACAACAACAACAACATCCACAACAATATAAAATGAGACAATGGCTGCTAAGTGAAGATAATAACAAGAATCTTGATATTTGAGCACGACAATAACAAATAAATACAAAATATAGCAAGATAAATGAAAACGAAAATAAGAAACCGGGTCAACTCAAAGAGGCGCCTTGATAAAAAGTTAGAAAAACAATATTGCAGTAGAAATAAAGGACTAAATAAAAATCAACAAGACGGATACCGTAATTACCAATTTAGTACGTTCTTTATATTCTTTCGACTTGTCTCGGATGAACAAAATATTATTAAAAACCTTATACAGAAATACTTCCTAATATTTTAAAGGAAACTAATATGGTCAATAAAGCGATTCTGATTACGGTTATCAAACTTGAACCACTGCCATGCATAAACTGGTTTTATTTTGCAAAGGATAATTTGCTTACAAATTTAAAGCAAAGTTTTTTTTGGGGGGTGGGGAGGGGGACGGGTAGCGGGTTAAGTTTATCTCCGCGCAAAATTTTCAATAATTTTTACACGGTTATGGGAGATTGCGGAAGAATTATCCTAAAAATCATAAAAACTTATCGCGTTCAGTTTCAGAATTATAGCATCTTCAATTAAAAAATTGTTATACCTTATAAATCATACGACGATGAATTATGAAATATATAAGATTATAAATAATTATAATGCCTTTTAGTTCTGTGCATCTGCATTTTATACAAAAGCCTCAAATTTTCTAGAACACTAATTTTATTTTTAGTATTTTTTTTCTTTTCTATAATTTTTTCATTCAAGTAATTTATAAATATCCTACTCAATTCAGTTCACATTTCAAAAGAACCTTCTTAGCTTACCGAAATACCGAAATGTATATATTACCATGATAACGTCCTACATTTATAGTTTAATACCTTTCAATATCACCTATTCTCTAAATCGCTATTTTTGAAACTATGGTTGCGTCTAGCCCCCTGCCCCCGTTCTACCCATTCATTTACGTTTATCCGGGATCCTTCACGTTTAAAGCACGTAGTCGTTGGCAGTAATTATCATTATCATCGTTGTAAAAAGCACGAGAGTGTTCTACGAGATCAGGGTTGTGACCTCTGCCACGACGAAAGATCATATATGAACACGAAAAAAGTACTAAAAACGTAAATGTAAATCTTGAAAAATATTCGTTTCTTAATAGGATTTATTTAGATAAATAAGAGATTATTATTACAGGCTTCCCATTGGTGAGTCAAGTGCAGTTACTTTTTTTTGATTTACAGTCTACAAGCTAAAAAACGTAAATTTTAAGGGCGTAAAATTGCACGCACAAAATCCAAACTAAACTTAATTTTGGACAAATTTAATTAAATATTAAATTAATATTAAATATAAAATATTAAATTTAAATATTAAATTGAATTTGAACATGCCACAATTGATTTTGATGACAGACGACGAGATAAGAAATTCTTTACTTAATTGTTTCCTATCTGGATGTCCCTGATTTTGATAACAAAGGTAGCCGAAATATATTTTTAGTTTGAGATTAAATTCGCTTGCAATTAAAATCAGATTTCACTTGAATTTTTTGTTTTATTTTGGTTTGTCCTGCGAAAATTCATTTTTCCTTAAGCCGCCTTGAAAACATAATAAAAAATACCAAGGTTTTAGCAATTTACATAGGTATGTATTGGTTTTAATTAAGTTTCTATAGGCTATATATATATATATATATATATATATATATATATATATATATATATATATATATATATATATATATATATATATATATATATATATATATATATATATATATATATATATATATATATATATATATATATATATATATATATATATATATATATATATATATATATATATATATATATATATATATATATATATATATATATATATATATATATATATATATATATATATATATATATATATATATATATATATATATATATATATATATATATATATATATATATATATATATATATATATATATATATATATATATATATATATATATATATATATATATATATATATATATATATATATATATATATATATATATATATATATATATATATATATATATATATATATATATATATATATATATATATATATATATATATATATATATATATATATATATATATATATATATATATATATATATATATATATATATATATATATATATATATATATATATATATATATATATATATATATATATATATATATATATATATATATATATATATATATATATATATATATATATATATATATATATATATATATATATATATATATATATATATATATATATATATATATATATATATATATATATATATATATATATATATATATATATATATATATATATATATATATATATATATATATATATATATATATATATATATATATATATATATATATATATATATATATATATATATATATATATATATATATATATATATATATATATATATATATATATATATATATATATATATATATATATATATATATATATATATATATATATATATATATATATATATATATATATATATATATATATATATATATATATATATATATATATATATATATATATATATATATATATATATATATATATATATATATATATATATATATATATATATATATATATATATATATATATATATATATATATATATATATATATATATATATATATATATATATATATATATATATATATATATATATATATATATATATATATATATATATATATATATATATATATATATATATATATATATATATATATATATATATATATATATATATATATATATATATATATATATATATATATATATATATATATATATATATATATATATATATATATATATATATATATATATATATATATATATATATATATATATATATATATATATATATATATATATATATATATATATATATATATATATATATATATATATATATATATATATATATATATATATATATATATATACTTATAAAAGACAAAATCGTTCCATATCTGCATAAGTTTCTATAGAAATCCTTTTATATCTATTGCTGGATAATAGAAGGGGGCTAGATCTTATAACCTGAGTTGTGAAATTATGTGTTACAAAAAAATAGTAAATAATGTTCTGAGAGCGTGTTATATCTATATAAAACGATTTCATACACACAATAATGAATTTTTCAATAGTTCCAAATCTTTTTAGTATTGTGTGTGGAGTCCAGTCACCTTAGCTTTTAATAATCATCTGGCATATCCAAGGAATATTTCATTTTGTACAAACTGCCGGAAGACATCTCAGTGACTCGGATACGATGGAATGTCTTATTGATGTTATAAATCTCCCCCCAAAGATTTTGCTTCATGACAGCCCAAACATGGTCAGCCCAAAAATGGTCAGCGTCCTTTTCATTTTTTAATCCACTGCAAAAGTGATCCGAGTCATTGTCTATTTATAGTATCTTTTTCGTTCTGTGCGTTGTTGTATCCTTTATGAGAAGATGGTGTTAAAGTCCGCTGGTAACTCCGCACCATATTTTTATCACTAGTTATCCACAAGGATACGCAAACCATCAATTCTGCTTGAAGAATCAGTCCTAGACGTTAAATTTTAGTAGGTCCCTTGTGTACTATTAGTAGAGTAGATACACCTTACGGAAGACTACGTAAAAATAAGTCATCAGCATACAAGATATTTAAAGTTTATGTCCTTCTATAAATTCGGGTATGGAATAGTACCATTGTCTTATCTCTTTAGCTCTGATTCAAAGTTAATTAAAATCCTCTACATATCTGAGATCACCGGATACCAACATTTGCGTTCCCATTTGTTTATAATATAGCAACATTTTCTAAGATTTGGTGAAATGCAGAAAAAGCACTTTAGAAAATACGTCTTATTGAATTTGTTAAAGGTTTATAATCCAATTCTTATGTTCATACACGTCTGATGAACGCTTTCGAGGAATATTTGTTTTTTTATGAAGCTGTAAAACCATTGTTCATTTCATATTACAACATGAATGTCACATACGGATTACATCATCGCCCTTGATCGTATATTACAATTTCTGAGTCAAATTTCTGGGGCGGCGATTGGTGTTTGTGTATGCCATGACCAATGATATAATTTCAAAAACATACGAGCTCGCGAGTGCACTTACCTCAAGCAATAGAAGTAAATTGAGCCAATATTTTATTTGATTCTTTACAAAACAGTAAACACACGTCCAAGACCAATTAATATTTCACTAATCTTCTTTACAAATAATTTTACACCCATAATTTTCTAAAAACACACGAAAAGAACACTGGGAACACGCAAATACCGGCCAAAAACCAGTTGTTCCCCAAAATGTAGTAAATCGGTTGACAACTGCTGCGTTGCGCCAGAGAAAACTTCACTTTTTTTGTTAAAACAGGTATACTCTTTTCCAACACCATTTCCTTCTAGAATAAAACAACCAACCTTGTGTAATCAATTTTTGAGCATCCGCGTTCATTCATGGAGTAATCTTATCCAGATACCGCACAATTTACAGTGAAGAACGAGTACGCAAAGATGACAACCTACACGATGCAAAACTCCTACTTACGCAACTTAATAATATCGCAAAACCCAAAAAACTGGACTCTAGAATTGCTTTTTTATGTCCTGAGGTTCTGTCGCAAACTGAACGGCAGATTCGTAAAAATTCGAAATAAAAGATATTTTGGATATTTGGAATATTATTTATTTCAAACGTTGAATGAGTTCAAAACTTTGCCATAACACATTTTAAATGATTTATAAAGCGCTCCCTTGCCGTTGGCTGCAAAAAAGAATTGTATTATTAATTATTCTGAGTTTATTAGACAGTGCGCCACTTACATTTGAAGCAGCAATTTTACTTGGAGCGGGCACGCATCTTTCTTCGCTTACGCTTCAATCTTCGCATACGCTTCTTACGCCACTGTAAAAAAAACACGGGTGATCAGAATGTTAAACCAAAAACGTGTTCTCAAGAATTCGCCACGTGGTTTTATGGTTAAAATTCACTTTAGAATTGTTTTCGTGGTAGCCTACATATTTCTTCTATTTCTTTTAAATTCGATGTAGCACTAATATATACCCGAAAATTATAACTTACCTTAGCTCTCATCTTCACTTCCTAATAGGAATGGTATCAAAGAACAAATGGCAGACGGAAGATTTTCTTCGTAGAGTATTCGGGTATTTCAACGAAATGTAGCGGTAGCAGTGTCGGCAACTATGCAATAATATTCCGCGGCGATTTTTTAGTACAGACCACAAACAGATGGCGTGGTATATCTGTAACAAATTATGTATGACAAAAAAATTTGTGATATTCGCAGTGAGTGATAGATTGGAAAATGGCAGGAGTCCGTAAACTTGCGTCAGAACATTACATTATTTTAGCGCAGGGAAATGTATGACGGATTAGGTTAGAATAAAAGAAACTGTTAACCATTGCCGTGTCGAAATAAAAGCTTCATGGATATGGAATACGCTGTATACTGCCATCTGGCGGCAAATTTGCGTCTCCTCATGTGGAATAGTTAATGGATTCCAAACTTATTGCACGGGGACCTTAGCGTTTAAATATTTTGTTTTCTGGAATTATATTGAATTTTTTTCAGATAAAGGAAATCAGAATTCCGTGAACATATTGTCATTAAGCAATTTTGTTGTTATTTTCATTTTTTGTTGTTGTTATTGTTCTCACGCGGATTACAGCATAAACAACATTTTTGTCTGCGCCCTTAGGGGGCGTGGCTGGAGTCTTTCAATATTTGATGAATAACCGCCGATATCTCCCAAACTATGACAGTTATTTGAATTAATCGGTAACGTTAGAAAGCTATTAATTTATGTAATATTTCATTTTTCCGAAATATTTACAGTTTTCGAAAAAAAGCTTTTTTACATTTTACTATCCTTTAATTCATTAAAAATTTTTTTCGTAGAGATATTCATAATTAACCTCTGCAACTATATAAATACTAAAAGACAGGATATTGGTCGCTACCTTAGAAAATTTATTTCATATAAATTTGTGCCCGATTTTCCGAAAAAGCTTTTAAAACGGAAATGGACCATACACGTTTTGAGGCATACCAGTAACCTTGTATGCTTTCAATAATACGGCTCTATTAATTTTGCAACCATGGGTTCTCATCTGTCGCGACGGATGTTGTCGTTTTTTCATGAATCGTTGTTGCTATTGCGGTGTGTCGTCAAAGCATTATGTTGTGTTATGATGAGATATAAAGAGATGGGACTCTCCCTACTCACCACGCGAAAAAGTGATTTGACGTTTATTTTTTTGCGTTGTTTACACTGCGTACACTATACATGTTGTTATTGTTTGCTTATACGTGTTGTTATTGTTTGCTTTCATCCAGTTTCCACAAAAAAGCAACAACTTATCTCACCGCGCATAAACAACAATGGTGTGCTTTCTGTAATGATTGTAACGGGGTCTCATAGAACGGTAAGTCCCTCAACTTATTACCAAATATTGTGTTTTGAAACCTTGAGAGACCAAAGAAAATGTTTAATTCCGCACAATCATCTCCCTATTCATCGTTGAACTATTTTGGACAATCACGAAGTAAATTTTATTTATAAAAAATAATCAAAACCCGTAGGACTCAAACCTTTGACGCTTAAAAAACTATTATCCTCTACTCAAATCCCATGTTTTTGATTGCTGTTGACGCGAGTACGCGCTTTGTGATTGTTAGTTGACTTGATGATTTGTTTCCCGAGTAACTTTTGCTTATAAATGAATTTGAATAGATAAACTTTTAAGAAAAATATCGCAATTTTTGAAAAACCTTTCTGTCCAAATTCATTTATAAACAGAAGTTAAACAAAGCAGAAACAATTCAGCAAGTGAACTAACAGAGTAGAAGGTGCTTTGGATTTTGAACGTCAAAGGTTTGGTGAATATGGTTGAGCCTACTGGTGAACTTGATTAATTTTTTCACACAATTTACTCCGTTATTGTTAAACAAATAGTTCAACGTTGAATGGGGAAATAATTGTGTAGAAATTGGATATTGCTTTTGGACTCTCATGCTTTTAAAACACAATATTTGGTACTCAGTTGAGGGTCAAATTGCATATTCACCAAACCTTTGTTGCTTAAAGTCCAACTAACGTTCTACTCGAGCCCATGTTATTGATCGATATTGACGGAAGTACGCGTTTCCTAAGAAAAAAATACCTAATTCCAGCTAAATTTTTACCATTCTGTTATTGTATAGAGCAAATGCATGTGTATTAGTGCGAAATGTCCTATCTCTTTATCACTGATTTTAAGCGTCAAAGGTATCGTTAATATGGTAGAGTAGTCTGAGGATTTTGATTAATTTTTTCATAAAATTTTCTTCGTGATTGTTAAAATATAGTTAAACGATGAATAGGGAGACAATTGTATGGAAATTGGATATTGTGTTTGGTCTCTTATGCTTCTAAAATACAGTATTTTGTACTGAGTTGAGGGAAATATTGCTCTATGAGCCCCGTTACAATCGATGCAGGAACACACCACTTTTGTTTTAGCGCGGTGAAAATTGTTGTTGCATTTTTGTGCAAACTGGATGAAAGCAAACAATTACAGATTTATAGCTCAAGTTCACGAATAGTGTACGTGATGTAAACAATGCATAAAATAGATGTCAAATCACTTTTTCGCGTGGTGAATTGGGAGTTTCTATCTCTTCTTCTCTGGCGACGCACTCCAATGTTTTAAAGCAGAGTAGCTTTTTTTGGAAAAAGGGAAATATAAGTTGAACGCACTGGGTAGTATGCTATCAGTTTAAAATTGCGTATCCTTATAAAGTCTAGCACAGATTAGTATGAATGAGTATGAATGAGTATGAGTACAGGATAGTACGCCTTAAAAAATATTCAAATATTTTTATAAAAAAATGAATGAGAAAAAAGAGTAGTGAAATCTAAAATACCTTTTATTTCGAAAGCTATAAACATTTCGGTAAAATTGTATATGACATTAATTAATAGTATTTTCTTAGTTTTCTAACGGTACAAATTTATCGGTACCGATATCGGCGGTCATAGTTCAAGGTTTGAAGGGGTCTAGCCACGCCCCCAAAAAGGACAGACAAAAATGTTGTTGTTCGGATCACCGTAAAAAACTCTGAACGATTTGCTTAATGATGAAATGAGCCGAATTCCGTTGAATTGAACAACATATATCAAATTTATAACGGCTCTGCCGTTAACACATCTTGCTTTCTCTCTTGCCATGGTCGCTCAACCAATTTGAATAATTCACATTGATGTCAATATTGTAGTTTTATATAATTATCTCTATATTCGACCTCAAGCATATTTCTGTAAAGTCTAATTGAAATTTCAGACCTTCTGCGTCGTTTCGAAGCGTTTTCGCAAAAATTATATTCATCGATTTACGGGCACGAAAAGTCTCCTTCTATTCCATCCCTGGAGCATTCCAAGACGAGTTTGTGTTTATATAGCTACAAATCAGTATTTCGACTATTGCGTCATGGCGACGATTCTATTTAATTGCATTTTCTTAGCTATGACTGAAACAGTTGAAGAAGCAGAGTGAGTAAAAAAAGCAACAAAAAAAATAAAGAGGCTTCAGCACAGAACCTGACTCCAGCTCCAAATTTTTTCAATTCCTTGTTAGTTTTTGTTGGTGTTGGTGACCCCAACAAATGCCAAAACTTGTTCTGCTGACGTTTCGTTTCGGAGTAATGACTCTTTCAATATTTAAATTTATTTAGCTGTACCTCGGAAACTATAAATGGGAGACATGTAAGGAATGCACCCATGGAGATATAATGACAATATCCTTTTTAAACTAATATCCCTCTTATTGAAGAAACCAGTATTTTTTAAGATGTCTTCACGTTTGTATTTTTAGTACCTTTTTTCTTCTTTAATTCCTTTCACTCTATGAACATTTCCTTAGCTTTCTGCACGATTTTTTTCATAAAAATCGAAGTGGAAATCTAAAATATTGTATTTTGAATACATATTTATATTTATTTAGAATAAACAACTCTTCTACTCTCTTGGTTAGCACGATTTTTGCTCTTGAGTTGTTGCAACCCAGACTTTATGCAAACAATTTTGTATTGACGACAGAATTCTTCTGACTGAGTTTTGTTATCCTTGTTGCAGCCGAAAGGCGCCATATATACAAACAACTTTGTATTTAAAATAGAATTCTAAGGACCACATTCCTCAGTCTTGCCATGTCTAGATGGTAGTATATTGCAGAAGCAGTATAATGAAAAAAGTGGTTTCTTGAAAGCCTTTTTCTGCTGAATTCTGTTATCGATTTTGATGACATCCGAGCAGAAAGTTTGGAAACCAACATTTCTTAATATTCATATATACTTTTTAGAGAAAAAAAATCTTAATACAAAAAAAGTACCTAAAATGCAAATGTGAAATTTTCTTAAGAGGTATAAGCTTTTTGAGAAAATATGTAATAACATAAACTAAAGATATGAACAATATGTGATCGCTGGTATCCTCGCCATATATTTCACTCTTACAGTTAAGATATTGCCCCGAGTATTTCAAATTTTAATGGGCTATAATTCTTAACCGGTATGTGAGCAGAGTACAATTCTGGTGTTGTTGTAATTTACAACAACAACAATAACAACAAAAAATAAAATTGATTGGGGCTGGAGTCAGGTCCTTGCCAGGTTCCATAAAATAATATAAAGATAAAAAAGAAAAAAATCCAGAATCAATCCAACGAGTATAATATTCGAATTCCTTTTCCTTAGGTATATTTTTCTAGCCATATATTCCATCGAAATGGTAATTAAAGTCATTGCCAAAGGATTCCTATTGAATAAATACGCATACCTTCGCAATCCTTGGAATTGGTTAGATTTTGTGGTTATTGCTAGCGGTTATGCGACCATCGGTATGGATGTTGGAAATTTGGCTGGTTTGCGAACCTTTCGAGTTTTGCGAGCGCTCAAGACAGTTTCAATTATGCCAGGCCTAAAGACCATTATTAATGCATTATTACATTCATTTCGTCAATTGGCTGAAGTTATGACGCTAACAATATTTTGTTTGATGGTGTTTGCTCTCTTCGCATTGCAGGTAAGTAATATTTTCAAATAACAATTAAAACTGAAATTAAAATTAAAATTAAAATTGAAATTAAAATTGAAATTAAAATTAAAATTCAAACGGAAATTAATATAAAAATTAAAATTAAAATTAAAATTGAAGTTAAAATTTAAATTTAAATTAGAATTGAAATTAAAATTAAAGCTGAAATTAGTATTGAAAAAAACCGCTTTTAATTATAATTACATTGACTTAATTTTTCAGGTTTACATGGGCGAATTACGTAATAAATGTGTCAAAAATCTACCAGAGGATTATTTTAATACTACAGATCTGGTTTGGAAAATGTAAAGTGTTTATTAAATTTTTATATAGATTTTTGAGGAGGGGGAAAGGTTGGCAGCGGTCATGGTAAACTTGTTAATCTGTTTTTCTGTTTTTTTAGGTGGGTAAATGACACGGAGAATTGGCTTTACGATGATGAGGAGATGCCGGTACTTTGTGGCAATTTGACTGGGGCGCGTCATTGCCCTTTCGATTATACATGTCTATGTGTGGGTGAGAATCCTAATCATGGCTATACGAATTTCGATAATTTCATGTGGTCCATGCTTACAACATTCCAATTAATAACTCTTGACTACTGGGAGAATGTTTACAATATGGTATCTCATAAAATGAATTTGAAGTTATTTTCTTTGAAACTGTGTTATAGTAAAACAAATATGGAATTCTCCTTTACAGGTGCTGGCTACTTGCGGTCCTATGAGTGTTTCATTTTTTACTGTGGTTGTGTTTTTTGGTTCATTTTATTTAATTAACTTAATGTTAGCCGTAGTTGCTTTAAGCTACGAAGAAGAAGCCGAAATAACGAATGAAGTGTGTTTTTCGTGAACATATAAAAATAATTGAAATTATAATAAAATGTATATTTTTATAATTTATGAAGGAGCGTAAAAAGGATTTATTAGATCATCGTGATGATTCAACATTTAGCTTCGATCCATCCATTCTTAATGTAAAAAAATTGAATAAGAATTATAACAAGAAGGTCGACTCACGCAAAGGGGTCTTAATTGCTTCATATAATAAGAAGAAGGCGCGACGCAAAAGGCCAAAAGCAGGAAAAGACGGAAGCGGAGCACTGAATATGAGTAATGGCAGTAATGATCACGTAGGGATCGATAGGAAACATGACAATGACATTCAGATTTATTATAATTAATTGTATTTTTTAAGAATAATTCGATTAGTCCGAGTTCGAATAGAAGCCCGAAGCAAAACAGTTCCGAGCGTCCAGCAGCATTAGCTCTGCAGCGTTGTCAATCAAAACAACAATATTCACAACAATCGAAAGAATCTTGCGTTCGAATAACACACCCAGAATGTTCTAGCAGCGCCAGCATCAACAGCAACAACAACAACAACAATAATAACAAGGATCCAAATATGCTGCATCCTCTCGGTTATAAGGGTCAACTGTTGCCAACTAGCCGGCAAGCAAGTTCCAATTCTAGTGGCGTATATCGCGAATCTTCGCAAGATGATTCTGGTGTTGTCGATGATCACGAAGAGCAAGACATCGTGAATTCATCGACAGTGGAATTACAAACCGAATTAACGCCCGTCACTTTAGCTATTTCACCACGTGAAGTGCGTATAATTAAATACAATGGAAATATAGCGCGAATTAAAAGAGATAATATTTATGCCCTACATCAAGAATTTTCAACAGAAATTGTTGTAATTGGTAAGTGGTGACGATGGTGAAAATCGGCAATGATTGGCGATGATCGGCAAACGTTTACGTTTATGAACCAATTAATTTGAAATGTTCATAAAGAACCATTTTAATGAGAATTTTAAAAATCTTGCTGGGATGAATTCTGCGTTTAAGAGTTGATTTCGTTATTTCCAGATGATCTTCCCGATCGTAATTGTGATAGATGTATTCAATGCTGTATCGATTATGAAAGTTGGCTGCAATTTCAAAACTGTTTATATAAAGTAAGAATAATTTTAAAAAATCATTAAACTGCCACTATACGAAATATAAAATTTTAAAAATCGTAATAGGTTGTTCGAGATCCACTTTTCGAATTGGCAATAACATTGTGTATAGTATTAAATACAGCATTTTTAGCTATGGAACATCATGGTATGAGTGAGCGGTTTCGTAATGCTCTTGATGTTGGCAACAAAGTAAGTAAGAATCGTATGCATGGTATATTTTTTTGAAAACAACTAATGACTATTACGCACTAATTGCTATGAAATTGAAATCGACGCTATTTTGTTCATATTTAACGAAGAATTAAGGACTAATTAGAATCATGGGGCGGGGTGGGGATCGTCTGATGGCCTCTCATTTTGTCCCCAGAGTCACTTAAATATTTTCTTATTCGTAGGTTTTCACATCAATATTTGCATTTGAATGTATTATCAAATTAATGGCGCTCTCCAAGGAGTTCTTTCTATGTGGTTGGAATATTTTCGATCTTCTTATAGTGACGGCTAGCTTATTGGATATAATCTTCGAATTAGTAGATGGTTTAAGCGTATTAAGAGGATTGAGGCTGGTGAGAATTAATTTAAATTGTTGAGACTGAAGCCATGACGTCGTCTCAACCTCATCATCAATCCATCATTATTGATCTTCTTTTATCTTATTTGTAATTTCTTTTTGCCATAGTTAAGAGTCCTTAAATTGGCTCAGTCGTGGACAACTATGAAAGTGTTGCTTAGCATTATAATATCGACAATCGGAGCACTCGGTAATTTGACACTGATTTTAGTTATAGTCATCTATATTTTCGCTGTGATCGGCATGCAATTATTTTCAAAAGACTATACTTCAGAAAAGTTCGATCCGGACCCTGTGCCAAGGTAAATGCTCAGTAGAAATAATGGCATTCCAATAAATTGTCGATAATTCCAGATGGAATTTCAATGACTTTTTCCACTCGTTCATGATGATATTTCGCATACTTTGCGGTGAGTGGATAGAACCACTTTGGGACTGTATGCGCGCTGAAGAAGAGGTACTTGAATTCTACGTCCTTTGAAGAAAGGAGGAGAGCGTACGGGGGTTGGGGTTTATTATTTCCCATCTGTTTTGCCTACTGGAATTTTTTATGTTTTATATGTCTGTAACGGTATAATCTTTCATTTTCAGCAAGGTGCTTCTTCCTGCTTTGCCATTTTTTTACCAACTCTAGTTATGGGTAACTTTATGGTTTTAAATTTGTTCTTGGCTCTATTACTAAACAGCTTTAATTCAGAAGAATTGAAATCAAAAAAAGAGGTAAAAAGGATTTAAGTTGAAATATATTTTATGTAAGTGTTTTTTTAAATGAGCAATTTTTTAATTGTATGTGAAATGGATGTCCGCTATAATTTCAAATTGCATAAAATAATTCCATAAAAACTAAAAAAAGTTATGAACAAAGTCATTAACACCCATCACATTTAACTCATTAACACATTCACAACTTATTCGATGTTAATGCGAAAATGTTATTAAGGAATATATTTGTTGTCGGTACTAAAAGATTTAATTAATTTAAAAGCTGGTCGAATAAGTTCGGTATTTCGTTGCTCTCGTAAAATGTAAACGCTTTTGTTGTTGTCGACAGTCAAATGTATCGAGTATGCGTAAGCTATTTGTGGTCTAATGCAAAACTGAATTCCCCCTCCACCCTATTTATTCTTATGCCTTACTTGATTGCATTTGGTTTTAGTTGAAGTAAAAAAAACATTTGATTACATCTGATTTGTATAAAATTCTACATCATCGTAAAGAAGATCATCATCGAACAAAATTTCGACATCAGAAAATAAAAAGGTTTACTAATGAAAAGTAATTATCTCTTTATTTATAAGAGTAAATGAAATTTAATTATTTTTTCTTTAAATGAATTTCAATTTTAAAATATTGACATATTGGATAACATTTTTATTTATATTTTCATACATAAAAGCTCCGGAAAAGAAATTCAGGATTAAAAAAATCAATCGATATCATAAAAAATATTCTTAAGACTCAGTTAAACATATTGACTAAATATTTATTCTCTGTGTGTTTTTCTTCTCTGTATATTCCACGCAATGTTATTAAATATTTTGCAAACCGAATTGTAAATCGACTAATTCTTTCTCTTTTCCTCTCTCTCTCTGGAAATGAGAACATTTTATTAAAATGAAATAAATCATAAAATTACACTAATCAAAATTAATATTATAATTTTAATATAACAATAAAAAATACAAAAAAAACAATACACAGATTTTTATGAAAAAGGTAATTTTTACCCGAGTATTATTTTGTTCTTATTAATCCACTATTTTATTTTCCTATTTGCTAATTTTGCACATAATTGGAGATATACTTCTATCACAAAAGTTATTGCATGCTATGCGAATATAGCTTCAGTTTCTGCTTGTTGCTTGCCCGGCTTTGTAGTGTTTGTAATCTTGAGTTTCTCTAAATGTTTTGGTACTTTAGTAATTGTATTGTGTTTAAAATATCCAATGGATTGGTGGCGAAAGTTTTTTTAACTATTTCTATAAATTGGCGGAATAAATCGTTAGTAATTATTAGCATTTTTGTTTTTTAGGAATTGGAATTTTATACCCCCTTTCAGATATTTTGTCTGTTATTTATTTATATTTTTTGTCTATTAAATTCAATAATTCAATTCCCTTTCGTGTTACGGATCATGATAAACGTTCTAGGAAGTGGGGGAGGAATCAAAATTAGTCCGAAGTATTGAGCGTATCCGTGACTTGATAAGAAAAAAACGTGCGCAACGCAAAGAACGTAGTGAGCAAAAGTTCGCTGAAAAATTCAAAAAGATTGTTATTGAAGCTCAGCAGTTAAATCAATCGGCATTAAGCGTTCCAAAACCGGCTATAGTTCCCGAAACAAAATTTCATAGATTGAGTTATCAGGTAAATGTGATACCATCGCTTTTATCAATCTATTGCAATTCGCCTGAACATAATAGGAATCTATGAATCGTCCTGTATCCGGCTCAGATTTTGGATTTAAAATTCCTTTGAAGAGTCTGCATACAATACTCGATGGGACAGAATATAAAGACGACTACCATCAGCAAGAGCCGAACCAAAAATTGACAATAGCGCTGTCAGTTGACAACAATATCAGAACCTGCCGAATTCATAATAATCAGAAGTATGCTTTCATCAGTAATCCATTTCCTTCTTTCCTCTTTATACTTCAATTCTCTTCAAAGAAGCGATTGTACAACCTGCTCACAAGTAGAACGAAAGTTACTCCATCAAATGTCTTCCGGGTTCGGTACACAGCACAACGATTCACGTGACGAACCAACATTTTCCGAATCCATTGAATTACGGCTCATGGGGCGA
This sequence comes from Physocephala rufipes, assembly GCA_963966595.1. NCBI lineage: Eukaryota > Metazoa > Arthropoda > Insecta > Diptera > Conopidae > Physocephala > Physocephala rufipes. Next base: position 1,338,165 of record OZ016505.1, read on the forward strand.
TACAATTCTGCAGACACTGATCCCTTTGCGAGTGATCAACGCAGTGGTTCGTTTCAAGTGGAACGTGCTGACTCCTTCCAAGACAGTTCGTCCCGTCGTTTATACAGCGAAGAGCATGATGAAGCTTATCTTCAATATCAGAAATCATTGCTGACACGTTCCCCAAGTTATCGTAAATCTCTTGATCGTCTTTCACAATCTAGTGGACAATCGCAACGATCACTCATACCATGGAGAAGTTATCGCTTAAGCAATGACGAAGAATTGGGTCGTCCCCGATCAAGTGATTATTCGTATACTACAATTTCGCTAGAAAATGAAGATCTGCTTACGCAGCAGGGAAATCTTCGTGATGAATTACTAAACTGTGACCAAAAGGAACTTTTCTCTTTCCTTCAGGATGACGTAGACAGCAGGCATAATTATTTTAATTGCCCCGGAGTGATTGATTCTGATAAAGATTCGTTAATCGTGGATCGGAAGCAACTAGTGCACGAAAGGAAAACTTCACAGACTAGTGTTAAATCAAATTTATGCTCTATTTCAAATTCGATTTTACAGCAAATTGAATCGCGTCGTAATGGTAGCCAAGATGCTATTAGTCATGAAAATAATAATGAGCCAGAGCCCCAAGCAGAACGGTCGGAATTTGATAATATCATACAAAGTTTTGAAAAGGAACTGGAAGAAATCAAGAAGTCTACTTCGTCATTAGAACAGCGATTATCTACACTTTCGGAACCTTCGCCCGCTGAGGAAGATTCTAATAAAATACTACGTGATCATATTGTCGCCATAACGGGCGAGCACTATAGATGTGATAATGATAGTTTTAACAATTATCCACAGGAAATGAAGAACATCTACGATGGCTCAGTCACACCACGACGTTTACCAGTGGCAACGCATCCGGATCGAAGTTCAGTTAAAATAAAGCGGCATAGTCTCGAAAAACAACGAAAGATTGATGAAGATTTTAGTATACCAAATGAAATTCGTAGAATCTGTGATCAAATGCATGCGCCGTTTGTTGCTGTCGAGGCAATTGCTACTGATGCAAACCTCACGGCGAACACCTCTTCTTCGTTTTTCCTGTGTAAAAACGATTCGCTTAGTGCCCAATTCGATCGTGCCAAACGCCTTTCACTCATTGAATGTGTGGAAGAGTTACCCGAAGAAGATAAACCAATATCGACATTATTTACTGAATCGGAAAAATTGCCGCGTAAGATTTTGACTCCAAGTAATGGGAAAACTGACATGTTCCCACTAAGAAGCACCAATTCATACGAGAACTTACCAGTGCAACAACAGCAACAACAACATCTACGTGCATGCCATAGTCGTATACAGCAAGTTATGCCTACTGCACCCTATGCATATTCTCGCCAATTTTTAGCCAAAAACACAAATTGCGAATCTCCGAAATTAATCGAAAGAGCCCCGATCAAAACGACGCCCCCACTTACATCGCTGACAGAGCATCAGCAGAATTATCACGCGAATAAGTTGCACACCAGAGTAGCACCGTTTCCCACAAGGGCTGGTACCAGTGATCGGCATGATTTAAGTTCACAATGTAAAGTCCAATATTCACAACCGAAGTTGGACAAAGCATATTTTCAATCGACCCGCACCGATGTTGGTTCATGTGCTGATGGTTCTAAGAGTTCAGGTGTTGGACGCGATGCGTATGTTGCAATTGGCGGTGATGTTGAGACTGCACTTGCTGGTCAGACACTAAAAGCGACGTTTTCGCGTCTCACTGAAAAACCATGGCATTGTTTGGTTTCCTACGTGGACGATCTCACTGTAGGTGGGAGACGTAATTCGCAGGGAGTATACAATGATCCCATGACGTTTCCAGGCTTTGGGCAATCAAAGCCGTCAAAAGTGCCAGACGATTGCTTTCCACAAAAGTGCTACGACCAGTAAGTCTAATATTGATTCTTTTCTCTTAAACTGATAGCTCTTCACTGAAAATTTATTTCCAAAATTTACAGCTTTTATTTTCGGTGTCCGTGTTTCATGTCGTGTATACACACAAAGAGTGTCGAGCAGTGGACTCGGGTAAGGACAACTGTCTTAAAGGTTGTCGATACTCCAGCCTTTGAGTGGTTTGTCTTGGTTTTGATTTTTGCTTCGAGCATAACGCTCTGCTTCGAAGACATTTACTTGGATAATAATAAAACACTTAAACGCATTCTCTATTGGACGAATTTCTCGTTTTGCCTCGTGTTCGTTGTTGAAATGATCCTGAAATGGATAGCCTTGGGATTTTCAAAGTATTTTACAAGCTTCTGGACAATTTTGGATTTTACAATAGTTTTCGTAAGTTGATCAAAGGATGTGGTTTTCATAAAAATTCGAATTTATTATTTCACAAGGTCTCAGTCTTTTCCTTGCTTATTGAAGAGAATGAAAATCTGAAAGTCTTGCGCTCACTCCGTACCTTAAGAGCTCTGCGACCGTTGCGGGCAATATCGCGGTAAGTAGTATAATATAAATGTTTTTATATTTTATTTGCTCTATTTCTAAATCACTGTTTTTTTAATTTTTTTAAAATATAATAAATTTTATATGATAAATTTGATAACGTTAATTCGGCCTAGTATGTTTAGAAGTTTACTCTGTAAACTTTATACAAAATTTTTGTAAAATTTTTCTGATTTAGTTACAGATTATGATTAATTTGCTATTAATTTAATACGATTTTATGTTGGATAGAACCTCCATGAGCTGTCACATGTATTTAAATATTAATATTTATTTTTTTTAATTTTATTTTGATAGTATATTAAATTAATTTCGTATTAAATTTTGTACTTTTTATGTTTTATGATTGCTCAAAAAATATTTTCCTGTTTGTCCTCATGTTGAGAAGTATTTAATACAATTTGAATTCTTTAAGAATTTCGAATAGAATTTTTCCGTATCTGAATGAAAATTATGAATGAAACAATAAATGTATTCATTTCAATATTGCTTTAAAAATGCAAAATTCGATAATTTTTCAAAGAGCCAGTGTTCAAATGTCAATTATATTATTAAATACATATATTATGGAAAATTTAAAACTAAAAGCCTTTTTTGTATTGATAAATAATTGAGTTGACCACCAACTGTCTACTTTTCTGAAAACTCCTTTACCAATATAATAATCACTTTTAGTAAAATAATAATACAGTTGCCATTACAATTATCTTTATGGTTATCATAAAGAGGATATATTTATATCTACCAGATCTACGTACAGGACTTCACAAAGTATTTGAAGTCGACATACAACTAGAAATTGTCGAATAGCAATTTAGCAAGCGAATCATTTCAAATTAGAAATTTTCAAATAAAAATCAATTTTGTATTGTTGTGACCATTTGTTTTATCATGGCTTAAGTTCTTAAAAATCTTGGTGAGAACGGTAATATAAAAGTGCTCTTATTTTCAATGAATTAATCGTACCGTGCCTGTGATTTCCTGCCCGTGTTATCTTAAACTTTCGCATAGCACCAAAAAACGAGATATAGCATCATATTCTCTCTCTACGATATTTCTATTTCTATTCCAGGTGGCAAGGAATGCGAATTGTAGTAAATGCTCTCATGTATGCAATCCCATCTATTTTCAATGTCCTTTTAGTTTGTTTAGTTTTTTGGCTAATCTTCTCAATAATGGGCGTTCAATTTTTTGGTGGAAAATTCTTTAAATGTGTGGACGATGAGGGCGATCTGCTGTCCGTAACGGTTAGTACCAGTATGAATATGTGCTTGAGTGGATGCCAAAGGAGTAATATTTATTCAATTTAAAGTTTTGATACTTAGACTAAATCAAAATTAGGCTGTGAAAACATATAAATAATACAGTACTGATCATATTCTGCTTTAGTTCATAGTTACTAAAAATTATTAATTACATGTATCTCACTTGACTTTGTTCGCTTTTTTGGCAATAACGAAAACGGTCTCAGGAAGTCAATGACAAATGGGATTGCATCGGACGAAACTATTCGTGGATCAATTCCAAAATAACATTCGATCATGTCGGT
>OZ016505.1:1347209-1397209 GCA_963966595.1 Physocephala rufipes
AACATGAAGCTTATAATATTGTTATAATAAATAGCGAAAGGGAATTCGGCCTAATAAAATAAATAGTATATTAAATACACAGTTATCAACTTTTTTTAAATTTCTTAACTATTGGAATAAATTAAAAAATATGAATAAAATAATAACAAAGCAATTGTTTAATCTAACATGTCTTAGAAGTATAGTTCCACAGAATCGGAGGATCTCATGCATTTGCTTAAATATTCGATCGCTGAAGAAAAATTTTAGTGCATTGGTAATAGCGATCATCAAAATAATTAAACAACTCGTTGTGATAATATTGGTAGAAGCTAACATTGAAAATGATGGAAATAGCATATATCTTCTGGACGGCTATAATGTCGAATATTTTAACAGGACTGGCAAATAGGGTTGTGGGGTTGCACTATATATAAGGCAAAGCATTGGATTTGAATCCTATTTGATAAATACCAGCCCATTCGAAGCGATTTTAATTAATGCGAAGATGGAAAATACACTAATGGCAATACTTGCAGTATACAGACCATCGCCGGCCAACGAAATAGATAGCACAATACCAAAACCAGACATAACGGGTAGGAACCACTGCATTCTAACGGGGGATATGAATATAGATTTGCATAAAAGCAACAACACAGAAAAGCAGTACTTGACGGCTTCGATATCACAAATACTACAGTAAGCACAAGTGTAGATTTTTAGAAGAGAAACATATAGGCTTATTTATCATCTATTTGTAAGATTTAAAAACTGCAGGATACAATCTTCAATCTTCCTTTTACAATTAAAAAAGGCATAAAGAAAAGAACAAGAAACGAATGGTTTAGTCAGGAGTTATTAAGAGATTGTGAGATAAGAGATAAGATGTGTAGAAGGTGGAAAAATAAACCGAAAGAGATATCAAAAGAACGGGAACATAAAAAAATTCAGAAATGTATTAAATAAAGGAATTATTTACGAAAAAATTCGCCACTATAGTAACGCTCTCCATAATAGTCAAGGTTATATCAAAAAGACGTGGCAGATTATAAATGAAATTTTTGGAAAACGAAGTGCAAACATCAGTGATGATCTAATGAACCACATGACCGATGAACAACCATTTCCAATGGCAAACAATTTTGCTCAATAATTTAAAATGAATGTCGTTAAACTGATAGGCAAGTGCAATATTCGTACACTCTTTACTCCAAATGCAAGCAGCATACAGAATTCAATCATTATCGAAGGAACCGACAATCAATAGATGATAAACATTTTGAGACTTGCGAAAATAGAAGGACCTGTATGGGGATCATCTGCCGATTGTAAATCGCTGCAAAAAAGCCAAAACTATTATCTGTGGTCTCTAAGAAAGACTAGCCAAATTTCTAACAATAATTTGGATATATACCAACAGTTACAAGTGCTAATCGAAGGAATATACAAATCAACTCTAATAAACGAATACTACAATGAGCGACAATACAGGAAAGAAATAGATCACCAACACAACAATCTTAGAAGAATTGAGCGATGGTACCTAGTAACAAAATATTACAATAATTATGGTAAAGGCACACTCCAAGTAAACATACCCAAATTGCTTAATGAATTACCTGAAGACTTGATTAATGAAACAAATACAATAATGAGAAAAAACGATTAAAAACACACTTTGTTAATTTATAGCATAGATTATTATAGCATAATTAAATATGATTATATATTAAGAAATTATTTGTTAATTTGTAGCGAATTGTGGAAAATGTTAGGTAGTTTTCTAGGAAGATAAACTAGCCATGGAAGAATATAAAAATTAATAATATAATGATATTTCCACAGACAAGCCTTAGAGGCATCGAGGGATGACTGTAATTAAAAAGGCATTTTAATTTAATTTAAATGATATTAGCAGTATAATTTTTTAAAATGTGCACAACTAACAAGCCTTTAAAGAGTGGAAAACAAAGTGGAATTTTTATTGAAACGAAGTGGAAATGTAAAAGTGAATTATAATATAATGAATAATGAATAATTAAATAATAATAATAATAAATAATAACAATAAGAGCTAGTAGTTCAAAATAAAGAAAAATACTGCTACTACTAATGCTATTAATACTACTATTTTAAATAATAATAAATAATAATAATTGAATAACAAATAACTAACTAATATTACTACTACCGTTACTGCTACTATCATTAGTGTGACTACTGCTACTACTACTACTGCTGCTGCTATTACTACTACTACTAATACTACTACTACTACAACTCCTACTGTTACTACTACTACTAATACTACTTTGGGATTAGAAATGGGAAGAAATTTTTAAGGTAGTTTTCAGAATCATCATAAGAATTTTGAAATTAAAAGGTAGACTCCCAAAAAGTATGCACAGTTTTGTGGTAAAAAAAATTGAACTAGGTACGAGTTTGTGTCTAGCAGTACAGAGAGCCCTTTTATATCAAATGGGGAAAATTGGCCATTAATTTTATTTTGGGATACAAACATTCACTAATTTTAGATTCATCAAGAGAATTGTTATCAGTAAGAAGATATTGGCTGATGTGAAGACTAAAAATTGTTTCAATAGGATTTAACTGATTTGCTCTCCGAATGATTCCCCAACCGCAAGCATGTACGAATATATTTTTCTAGTTTCAAAATCGGTGTTATGTTTATAGCTGTAGTTGAGACTTATTTATATAATGAATTTCTTATATGTATTTATTATTATTCTTGTTTCATCTCCTCCAAAATCACCAACGTCACCAACGAATAAACGTTTCATGATATCGAATTATCGAATTGTTTCCCTTTACCCCTCGGTCCTTTAAATCCAGATTCGAAATAGCCATCTTTGTACTGATTTTTTTAAACATGTTAACCATGGGAATCGAACACTACAACCAACCGCATGCGATATTTTTTATACTCGAAGTAAGCAATGCGTTTTTTACCACGGTCTTTGGACTCGGTAAGTAGTATTTACTTCTAGAAATATTCTCGAAAAACTAAGATAATCATCACTTAATGTTTCATGAAATTGTACTTTCTCTCAAACCTCGACAACGCCGATAGAAGCTATTGTGAAAATAATTGGTTTGAGGTATCATTACTTCACTGTGCCTTGGAATGTGTTTGATTTTTTGTTGGTGCTGGCATCTATATTCGGGATCCTAATGGAAGATATAATGATTGATTTGCCAATCAGTCCAACATTATTGCGTGTGGTTCGCGTATTTCGAATTGGCCGTATACTGCGTTTGATTAAGGCCGCTAAGGGAATTCGTAAGTTGCTGTTCGCCCTTGTAGTCTCTTTGCCAGCCCTCTTCAACATTGGTGCCCTTCTTGGTCTCATCACCTTCATATATGCTATTTTGGGAATGTCACTGTTCGGGCACGTCAAACTTCAGGGTGCTCTCGACGACATGGTTAACTTTCAGACATTCGGACGAAGCATGCAACTATTGTTTCGTCTAATGACTTCAGCCGGTTGGAATGATGTACTTGAATCGCTGATGATACAACCGCCTTTTTTTAATCGTCAAAGTAATGGTGACTGCGGGCATCCATTATTAGCCATTACTTATTTTACGAGCTTTATTATAATCAGTTATATGATTGTAATTAACATGTATATAGCAATCATATTAGAAAATTTCAATCAGGCACATCAAGAGGAAGAGATTGGTATTGTCGAAGACGATCTCGAAATGTTTTACATTAGATGGTCAAAGTATGATTAATGATTTCTAGATGTGATAGAAGAAATCATGAAACAATTCAATTTGATTTTAGATATGATCCGCATGCTGCTCAATTTATACACTTTTCTCAACTATCTGATTTTATTGCTTCGTTGGATCCACCATTGGGAATACCGAAACCTAATACTGTTGCGTTGGTTTCATTTAATTTGCCAATTTCAAAGGGCAATAAGATCCACTGCCTTGATATCTTGCACGCATTGGTCAAGCATGTTTTAGGCCACGTGGAGGAAACGGATAATTTTAAGCAATTGCAGGAACAGATGGATGTAAAATTTAAAAAACAATTTCCCACACGAAAGGAGCTAGAAATTGTCTCATCCACTCGCATCTGGAAGCGACAAGAGAAGGCGGCTAGAACGATACAAAATTCATGGCGCGACTACCAAAGGTATTCCATTCATTCGTTCGCTATATTCTGAAATACCATAAAATTGTAAAAATGTATATATATATATATATATATATATTGAAATGCATATGATTACAATATAATGTAATTTTAACATTTCAACACCTATGCAAAACCACAAAATTTAGGCGAAAGAAGGAAAAGGATTGTTCAAATTCAATGGACGATGTTACACAAACATCAAGCCCGGGCGGCTGGCAAGCACGGTTCTCTGCACTCAACTTTTTTCATCTGCAGGTTGATGAATTCAAATTTGTATCGATAACTATAACCATTTCTGGAATGTTTCAGGTCAGTCGACGTGGTACGCAGTGCTCAAGTCGTGCATCATCACGCAAGTCTTCTCGAGCATCTGATGCGTCTGATTTGAGCGAGCTCGCTGGGCCGTGGCTTAATCTGCCACTCATGTTGGTTTCAGGTGCCAACGACGTCGTTAAGGATATTAAACTGCAAAACGAAGAGCTCGGAAAGCGGTATTTATATTTTAGTGTCACACATAATTACCGTTATTTCTTGATTATAACATGTTTGTAGTGATAGAACCGCGATTTATATTAATTTCATTATAACTGTAGTTTCAGTTATTTCGATTTGCACTGTATTCTGTTGTGCCGAATTTTGTTGTCGTGCTTTTAAAAAGCCCTCAATGCTTATTATTAAATTGTATGATTAGTTCTTAACAGTTGATGGCATTAGCTCGCGGGCTTTGTTGCGGCCATATAATATTGTGTTACGGCTTACGTCGAAATTATTCATACACGAATATTCGATCGATACTAATTCCCGCAACTACAGATGTCTCTTGGTGTTTAACGTGGACACCTGCCATGTTGGCCTAACCCCACGGTGGGCCTACCCACACTCGGGGTTGTTAGGTAGACTTTGTGACTACCTTATATATCGGCAACCAACGACCACGGCATCAATTTAGCCTTATTGCGCTATTTGTGTACCTTCGAAGCCTGGATAGGATCAGGACATTTCTCGCAGGTCACGATAGAGGCCCATCTAACACATCTTCTGGTGTTTGGCTCACTGGCTGTCTTGTTGGGGGAGTCGGCCTCTTCCTCACGCAACTCTACGCGGAGACACTCGGTCTCTACCCGCGTAAACTTTGGGTATCAACCACAGCCACCACGAAGCTTCCATTAGGTGGGCTACCCACGATGCGCTATATGTGTGGGATTTATATTAGCGGGGTCAGAAAGACCCTAGGTGCGCATCACCCGTGCCACCATTTTACGGCCTTTGGTGAGGCTTCGGAACTGGCCAAGTTTAGTCCGTGGCAAGTTAACTATAACAGACCTGTCTGTCACTGCCATTTTGTTGCCCTCTATCGCAACGGGACTGGCACCCTATCCTGCAACTACAATAAGAACTGCCACAAGGAGACACAAGGACAACGGAAGTATAAGTAGTTGGCAATATAAAGAAAACGAACTAAAATTGAATCATTCGCCACCGTTGATAATTAGATTTCAATCAAACCTCAAATTTCAGAACACTTAATTAGTTGCTCAAGACTAACGAATAGCCAGGAAATCATACTTATGGGACAAAGAATATAGGTGGTGGCATACGCGATGTTTAATTTATCGCTTAACGTAAATAAAAAAGGTGCATTATTAAAAAAAACTTAAAGGTGCACATTGCCGGTAAAAAGTGCATATACAGCAAACAAAACAGCATATATCTGATCAAATATGGAGTATTTTAATAATGGGAATTATGTTTATATAGAAAATTTGTATATATATATATATATATATATATATATATATATATATATATATATATATATATATATATATATATATATATATATATATATATATATATATATATATATATATATATATATATATATATATATATATATATATATATATATATATATATATATATATATATATATATATATATATATATATATATATATATATATATATATATATATATATATATATATATATATATATATATATATATATATATATATATATATATATATATATATATATATATATATATATATATATATATATATATATATATATATATATATATATATATATATATATATATATATATATATATATATATATATATATATATATATATATATATATATATATATATATATATATATATATATATATATATATATATATATATATATATATATATATATATATATATATATATATATATATATATATATATATATATATATATATATATATATATATATATATATATATATATATATATATATATATATATATATATATATATATATATATATATATATATATATATATATATATATATATATATATATATATATATATATATATATATATATATATATATATATATATATATATATATATATATATATATATATATATATATATATATATATATATATATATATATATATATATATATATATATATATATATATATATTATATATATATATATATATATATATATATATATATATATATATATATATATATATATATATATATATATATATATATATATATATATATATATATATATATATATATATATATATATATATATATATATATATATATATATATATATATATATATATATATATATATATATATATATATATATATATATATATATATATATATATATATATATATATATATATATATATATATATATATATATATATATATATATATATATATATATATATATATATATATATATATATATATATATATATATATATATATATATATATATATATATATATATATATATATATATATATATATATATATATATATATATATATATATATATATATATATATATATATATATTATATATATATATATATATATATATATATATATATATATATATATATATATATATATATATATATATATATATATATATATATATATATATATATATATATATATATATATATATATATATATATATATATATATATATATATATATATATATATATATATATATATATATATATATATATATATATATATATATATATATATATATATATATATATATATATATATATATATATATATATATATATATATATATATATATATATATATATATATATATATATATATATATATATATATATATATATATATATATATATATATATATATATATATATGCGAATAACTGTATATGCATTCTTAAGATTCTATTAATTTTTAAGATTCTATTACTTAAGATTCTATTAATTTTTGTTGTATTTAATTCATTAATCCTAAATTGTAACTTCTTTATGTCTAAAACATATATAAAATCCAAGGGGTAGCATTTTCGTGGAAGCGCCTAGAGCCAATCGTCGTCGAAGCTTTTATAATTTGTTTCTGCGACATCAAGACGCTGTCGATGATAGCTTGTCTTCACCATCAGTGCATAGAAAAAGTAATTATTGAAAGTTTCTCATTTGTGTGAACAGTTATATCAGTGTCCATTTAACATTCATAAATTATTTGATGTTTTATACTTTGAATATTTTTTTCTTTCACTGAATCCATTAATTGTATATTTCCAAAAGCATTATCATTGATTTTTTCGAATTATTTTGGTTACAAAAAAGTATATAATATGCACTCATTTTGTAACCTGAAACCACGGAGACCATTAATGAACACCATCAATAAATTCCAGATTTGTCATAATTTTCTCTGAAAATATCAAGCCAAGGGCTGTGCGTAAAATAGATTTATGTCAACTTCAATTTAAATTCTAGGTATATCTCAGAATATAGCATTAAATTCAAATACCACTGCCAGCGCAACAATTACAACAAATCTTACCGGGAATGGTCATACGCCATTTCAAAAACGAGCGACAAGCTTTATACGTAAGAAACCGCCATTAGAAAGGGGTTTGTCAGCACAAAGCGCTTTAAGAGTTAACAAAGATGCCTTTATTTGTATGTGCACATCTCTTTTGAAGAGCATTTATTTGATTTATCCACGATATTCTTTTTTCGATATTTCCCATCAAAATTAGCCGATGGCTCCGCACCGGAAGTAATTGTGACGAAACCTTCTCCAGAACAACAATCGGAACCATTGCTGGAGATGGAAAATGTAAATGCATGCTGTTCTCTTGTGCATGTTCTTGTGCATCGGGAGAGCGAAGAGTACAAAAACGAAGAAGAGAATGACGAAGTTGAGAATAGATCGACCACGAGCAACTTAAGTGGACCAAGTGAGTACAGCTATTACAATTACTTTCGTCCAGTTTATTCAAAATGTTTTTAATAGATAAATTAATATATAAGTCGCCTAAAATATGCACAAGTGTGGATTCAGATCATGCCACCACTTCGGATCTGTCGCCTTTTGGTGAGAGGGTAGTGGTGCAAATTATGGTAGAAAGCCCGAAAGAGCCACCTCGTGTCGACTTCTCACAGGATATTTCTAAGCCGAAGCCCGAAAGAGAGTGGACTACGGAAACAGAACTTACTTCCTCCGATCAAACAGTTTCTGCAGGCATGTTTAGAGCCCCAGATGCCATTAATTTTCCCATAAATGTTAATGAACAAGGTGACACTTCAAACGCTTTTTATGATTATTACCTTGAAGATAACGAATTTATAGTCTCTGGGGCCGCTGCAGAAGAATCGCAAAAGCAGAATGAACCAGTTGCTTCCTTTCCTTCGGCATCCATTCGACGCTCCGTTCAAACCACTTCAGATTCATCCGTGACATTAATTCCACCATCGCTGTCATCACTAACGCAATCGGGCTCAAGTAATTTTCCGTTACGTTTCGAGGTTTCTGCTACTGCCATTTCCTCTGGATTTGAAGGAAACGAAAGTAGTGATAGGAATGTTAGATGACCATTGCTATCGACTCCACCATCGACGGCAGAAAGCTACAGCTCGACTGACAGTTGTTGTAGTCCACGTCCACGATCTAGTTGTACTAATACTTCGATGCAGGCAGCGGTTGCATTAGAGAGTGGAGCTGCGAAAATAGCAAATATTGATCATAGTTGACAGTCTTCAACTTGAGTGTCAGGCCTAAGACAAAGTAAACCGTTAAAAACAGAACATATCCTCTAAAATTATATTGCCGGATTCCTCGTCATCTCAGTTGTCGCGAAACAAAACACCAATTCTATTAATTATAGTTTGTCAAATGGTTTTTAGTCTCGCGCATTTAATATTCATTCAGTTTCTAATAATTCCATCAGCAAGCTGTTTTGTACTGTGTTTCTGAAAACCTTTAAAACACTAATAACACATCAAACATTATTTACATTAAATCGCACGATATGACTAGAATTCATTAAAATTTAAACTGAAGTATAAAACTACATCCCGCACAAAATATAGAAGTAATATTTGAATACCTTGACTATGAGAGTTGAAAAATCCTATAACATGGTAAAATAACGGTAAAGCATAGTTAAAATTCGTTTCGATTCCAATTGCAATGGAGGCAGGATATTTAATTTTATTAAAAATAAAAATTCTTCTCCTTAAAAGTACTCTCATGGGAAAATTTAAAGGTTGTCTACGATGAAGAAAAATATAAGAGTAATTGAAAAAAAGAAAACAAAACTATGTCTATCTACAATGTTGTTTTTCTTCAACTAATTCCCCAGAATTATATTCTTGACAATCGCAAAGGATGCGATACTGCAAAATACTGAATATATATATATATATATATATATATATATATATATATATATATATATATATATATATATATATATATATATATATATATATATATATATATATATATATATATATATATATATATATATATATATATATATATATATATATATATATATATATATATATATATATATATATATATATATATATATATATATATATATATATATATATATATATATATATATATATATATATATATATATATATATATATATATATATATATATATATATATATATATATATATATATATATATATATATATATATATATATATATATATATATATATATATATATATATATATATATATATATATATATATATATATATATATATATATATATATATATTTAATTAAAGTCTTTTAACTACATTTTTCAATCAATGAAATCTTCCACGAAAATAGTTATTAATCACAAACGACTGTATATTTTGTTGTTATTGTTTTCTATCTTGTACAAATTACTTATTATTATTATTATTACTATTATTATTATTGTTATTGTTGTTATTAATTCTAGTATTAATATCTTTATTATTACTATTGCTGTTATTGTATATTATTGTAATTATTATTTATAATAAAAAACTTTCTGTTACTTCAAATTTCATTTAGATTAAAGGATTCTTAGAAATTTCTTAGAAATTTGAATTACACAATGTGCCGCGCCAAATAATGGGTTAATTATATCCTAAATAATGGGTTAAATATATCCTTTTCTGCATACCTGAACAATTACCTATAATCAATCATCGTAAAGTATAAGTATTTCAACGAAAGGATGCTTTCTGTTCATTGTCTTTCTCGCATAAAGAAGTAATTGCCCAACAATTAGTCTAAATTCCGTAGGGATTCAAGATATTATTATATTTAGTAGTACATTATTGATGAGTAAATTTCAATTCACACATGATCCACCCAACCACTTAAGGTTTTTAATAATGTATATTTCAGGATCATGCCAACATACACCATTTCCAAGTAAGAATTATGCTTTTAATGTAAAACAAGACAGAAATTAAAATACGGACTGTTAGTCTATATCTTAGGAATCGGACTCATTGGCATATCCGGGAATAGAAATCTTATAATGGCATTGACAGCTACTATAACATAAGTTAAATGGTTGTCTTCGAATCATGAAAAAGAAGCCAGCGAAATACGTTTTACGGTAGTAAATAGTAGATAACTGTATGAAGAGAAATCAACAGCTATAAAATGCCGACAATAGATAACAATTAATTAGGCGGAAGTAAAGATATGTACACTCGTCAATTAAGTGATATTAATTAATAATGAAAAATAAATTATAATAGGCTAAATAAATTAACATTATTGAAGATCTAATAAGACCTTCAAAAGATTCGGACTTTACTGAATTATTTTTTTTAACTTGGAGAATTTTCAGAAAACGCCAAAGAACCGCAATCAGTTAGACACTAAAAACTCAAATCTAATCAAAAAAATTGAGTTGGCAGAAATAATTGCATTTCTTCAAATAAACACTGGAAGAATGCATTTTTGCAAAAGCTTTCCCCTCAATCTTGCCGTCAGTTGTAATTTATTAGTCTCATAGATCTCATAGAAATTAGTGATTTGAATAAAAGAAAAGTTTTAAAAAATTGGTATTTATACTATATCTTTGCATAAAGCAACCCGTTTACGATATGAAAAGCGACATTAAGTTAACATAAAAAGAAGATTGTGTATATAGTATGCGAAACTTATGAGGCAAATTTTGACTGCATTTAAAATGTATTAGTAATATATATATATATATATATATATATATATATATATATATATATATATATATATATATATATATATATATATATATATATATATATATATATATATATATATATATATATATATATATATATATATATATATATATATATATATATATATATATATATATATATATATATATATATATATATATATATATATATATATATATATATATATATATATATATATATATATATATATATATATATATATATATATATATATATATATATATATATATATATATATATATATATATATATATATATATATATATATATATATATATATATATATATATATATATATATATATATATATATATATATATATATATATATATATATATATATATATATATATATATATATATATATATATATATATATATATATATATATATATATATATATATATATATATATATATATATATATATATATATATATATATATATATATATATATATATATATATATATATATATATATATATATATATATATATATATATATATATATATATATATATATATATATATATATATATATATATATATATATATATATATATATATATATATATATATATATATATATATATATATATATATATATATATATATATATATATATATATATATATATATATATATATATATATATATATATATATATATATATATATATATATATATATATATATATATTTTTTTTTTTTTTTTGCTATATATCGTATAATTCTGTTATATATGGTATACCATGTTATATATAGTATATATAGATATACGAAATACAATTGTATATTTATTATAACTTTCATCATGGATAACAAATGTAATTAATATGTATTACAGTTCATTGAATATTAAATACCCTATGAAGAGTATCGGTAAAGCTTAAGAGAATGACAATAAGTATTTTTTAATGCTTTTGTGATAAAAAATTGTCAAGTATGTTAAATCATACTGGCTGTGGATATTTTGTTAATATGTTAGTTGCGTATTTAATTTTTGTATTATATAAACTAGATAAAGATTAAAATCTTGATCGATAAGGTACTAATACTTACAATTTTTGCCCTTTTCTCTGATTCCATAATTACGGTATTAATATATATTGCGTGACCGTTAAAAATCCCCAATGCTCATTTCACACTTAGGAAGTCTGATTTAACCTTCACAAATATGATTATGATTTATATAAGCAATTTTCCAATTAATTTGATACATGTATTAAAACTCTGCATTTCCACCGTTATTTATCATTCATTATTATATACGAAAAATTAAGGAGGATTTACGGAATGAAAAGCTCTTATAATTTATAAGTTATGACTTAACTTAAATTTTAAGCAGCACGAATATAGCACTCGATGATAAGTATATAGTTAAGCACTTGTATCAAAATATAAATTATTTACGGTACAAAGCCTATTAAAGCAATAAAAGTCATATGAGCAGAAACGTAATCATTAAATTGTAAATTCAAATGCAATTACTCTCAGAATGAGGAAATACGAAATTAATGAAGAAGAACAACTAACTTAATTGCTATTATTAAAAGTAACTTAAATATTTATTTATTTACTTATTTATTTATTTATATCATTACTTATATTTATTCATTATTTTTTGTGAATTTATTTATTAATTTATTAATTTATTTATTTATTTATTGTGTATTTATTTATAAATTTCTTTATCTATTTCTTTATTTTATTTGATTTATTTAATTATTTATTTTTACTGTAATTATTTATATATTGTCTTATTTATTTATATATTTATTTATTTATTTATTTATTATTTGTTTATTTCTTTAGGTATTTGTTTATTTATTCATTCATTTTTAATTATTTTTTTATTCAATTATTATTTTAATTATGTATTTATGTATTTATTAATATATTTATTTGTCAATATTGTTATTAGTTTGGCTAGTTTGTTATTAATTAATAAGCTACTAAATTTATTTGCTTAAATATTTATGTTTCAATTAAAGTATAAAGTTAAAAATTAGATAAATGGAATCACAATTTATTATTAATTATAAAGCGAAATCGAAGTTACTGCGTTACAATTACAAATAAAGTAAATACTACAATGGATGGTATAATACTGTACTCTATCCGTATCTTTATCAATAGCAGCAGACTTTATAAATAAAAAAATAAATAAATAACTGTATATATATATATATATATATATATATATATATATATATATATATATATATATATATATATATATATATATATATATATATATATATATATATATATATATATATATATATATATATATATATATATATATATATATATATATATATATATATATATATATATATATATATATATATATATATATATATATATATATATATATATATATATATATATATATATATATATATATATATATATATATATATATATATATATATATATATATATATATATATATATATATATATATATATATATATATATATATATATATATATATATAAATCAATTATAAATACTTGGAAAACCTTGAACTCGCGAAGTGGGTAAGCGGTACAATTAGTTACCAAATTAAATACCATATAACTGTGGAAATTAATTATTTGAAACAGAAACATTATCAGAGATATTGCTCAGGCTGCGAGAGCAGTGAGAGGGAACGATTTAGTCGAGTATGTGACCCTTAATTATTCTGCTTCCACTAGTAGTTGCACTAAATGGTTGATTTGTTATTGATGTCGCAAACTAAAGTTAGTAACTTGTTTTAAGACGAAAAATAGGGGAGACGGCGACTTAACATGGGGTACAATGTCATAACTATTCAGAGAATGCTTTAAGTCTGTGAAATTATATAAGAAATGTTTAGATATGATTTCAAAGAATAAGTTGATTCAAAGATTCTCAAATTCCAATTAGTGAAATTTTTTTAATATTTTTGATTTTTTATTAAAATTATTTATTTTATAGATCTTATTAAAATTATTTCCGGTAATAATTTGATAAAATTTTTTATCATATATTATTTTTTCAGGCACAAGATATGGAAATTTGTTGAATTGAACAAATATTTTTGTGAAATTGAAATTTATTAATACAAATTATAGTAAAATCGATAAGATCAAAATCAAATGACAAAGAGGATGGTGAGCATACAGTATAGATTTATTATTTAATATAAAACACAAACAATAAATTATTAAACATTGTTGTAATAATTATAACAAATAATAAATTATTAAATAAAAAACTCAAAATTAGTTGATGTATTTACGGAACTCCTGGTTTACATAAAAACGCACATTCCTGCATGAATAATCATTAATTAAAGCGCGGCCCTAGAGTAGCGCACTAGAGTTTTAAAAATTTATTAGAAACGTTGAAATTTCCAAAAAAGAATTCATATAATTACAATATTTTACATATATAACGAAATAGACAGTTATAATCTTTATACACACACAATCAAAAATGCGTATTATGGAAAAAAGAAAAAAAAACCAACCAAATATTACGATTATTGGAAAAGTAATTCAAGATAATAAAAAGTTATTAAGACATCTATTGAAATGAATTAAACAATTTTATTATAACAAAAATTTTTGTCAGAAACCAAAAAGAAATTTACTATTAAAATTATAATATTTAAAACAATATAAATAAAAGCTGTTCGATTATACAATTATTAGCATTCATCGATAAATTCGTCCCCATGGATATTGTTCAGTTTTCATTCGCATATTTCCATAGTCAACATCTAGGAGTCTTTCCTTTCGTTATGCAATCTAAGCAAATTGTTTGTTGCGTCCTTAGCCAAGTCCTAGTAAAACCAAATTATATTTACAACAACGACAACTCCATCGCCATACCCTTAAGAAATGTATAAATACGTCAACTTTAGAATTAAAAAACAGAACATAGTCAGAACTCAGAACTGGTCGTTGTTTTCTTCATCACCAAGTTCGGTTTAAGTGCCAAAACGAGGACATAAATAAAAGCAATTAATTCCAGTCAAGGTGATGTGAAATAAAACCTTCAATTCCAGTTAAAGTGCTGTGAATTGATTATCATTCCCTAATATTATTATTCGTTTATGTGCTGATAATAATTACAATCTGGGGAGAAAATTAATAGATATTTTGCTATAAATTTGAGTAAACATCGTTACTTCTTATTTCCTTAAAGAGGCACAAATAAATGGTTTATAAATAATGTTAGTACTTTATTAATAAATTGGAACTGCAGATGACAAAAATGAGCCTAACAGAGCTACTTTGTACTAGATGTGTTCGTGCTTTTGCTTTAAGCCGGAAACTCGTTTTTTTCTTGTATATTAATACTAGATATTTTAAATTCGATATATTGGAACATGGAAAATTATTGTCAAAACTGTTTAACATTGCAATACGTGGTGAATGCTTGGACTGGTTCAGAAATTTTCGTGAACTGAGAATTTATCGAGTTAAAATTGCTAATTGCGTATGTGCTCGAGCTCAGATAACTCATGGTCTTCCACAGGGTTCGAAACTGGGACCACTGCTGTACATGATCTACACAATATGTTAAAACGACTAAACAATTCATGTACGTACGCATATGATGACGATACGGCAGTCGTAGTGACACATAAAAATGTCGACATGGCAATTTATAATACGCAGAAGGAAATTGGAACTATCCAGAAGTTGTCACATGATAATGGTCTGACTGATTGTCAGCAAAACAAATATAATGCACGTGAAGGTACCGCATGTTCCGTTCCATGATATTACCATTACATCCCACGACTATGGTTGCCTACACTTTAATACAATTAATCCAGCTGGGTTGATTAATACGAGGAATGACGAACGCAGTATGGTTATTGAGCGAGTTATATCCCACAAATATGTTGGCATCATGATAGATCATAATCTGATATGGAAGTATCATGTAGACTATGTCCGGAAAAAACATGAAAAACTGCGACATGCTCCGTCAACTACACAAAAAGATAGTAATTTCATACTCATGAGCCATAATTGTTTTTGTCTACTTTCAAAAAATAAAAATCGCTAACGGTTAAAATTCTTTTCGTTTTAAAGGTAATTATTGTTCGCCATAAAAAATTGCTGCAAAAGTGGATAAAAAAGTTTCTATTAAAAATGTTATGACAGAGACTATTCAATAATTTCAATAACTTTTATTTTGGTAAGAATAAAGTGTGTTCCACTAATTGTAAATCACAACTTCTGAATTTGCTGCCTCTCAATTTTATAAATAAATTGGTAATAAATTGGTTTGTTCGTAATAAATGCATATAAAATTTTTTAGTTAACATTATATATGTGTCGCAACATTTATCAGGGTATAATTATAATTTTTCTATATGTCGAATTTTCATGGTTGGCATTTTTCTTATATCACCGCTGAAAAATGTTAAAAGGATTATTTATTTGAATGATAAAAAATCTACAAATTTAATAAATCGAAATACTTTTTCTAGATGCATTCCAACCGATCTTAGCTCCAGTTTCTTTATTTTTATTTTTTAACCATTCCGCCACTGGAATGTAGTATTCCAGCAGTGCATCACCCGAAAGCTGCGGATTGTTTGGAAAGACTTTAGCAAGAACTTCTTTCCAAGGCTTTGACGAACCGAGAGCCATCATTTCTCTGAGGTAAAAAACAAAACCCAAAAAGAAATGTTTGGAGCAATTTAAAATGTGTTGTTTCTTATGATTTACTTTAGCTCCCTTCCGACGGTCGCACTACCAGAGAAGTCACAATTGTGAAGTGGTCCCGATTGATTGCTCTTTTTACAGAAGGCCCGATAAAATTGATAGCCAAGAACTTCCGAAACTAATTTTCTTTTAGAATAAATAGTTCAATATTGGATTAAAAAATATGATTTTAAATAAGTTTTAAAGTTCTCTTACTTAGTTTGAAAATTTTGTTCTAAATCTGTGTAAAAGCTATATGGAAAATCGACTGAATCCACGGAGCGGTCGGATGGTGGCTCAACACCTGCATATTGTTCCATAAGTTTCCAGTAATGCCGATTCATACCGTCAAGGTCCACGTCTCCGATAAGAATATCATTCATTATTTTATTCTGAACGAAGAATTGCGGTATATTAAACATAGTATGTATACCCTATTTAAAGAAAGGGAATCTTGATTATTGATAAGCAAGAGAGAGAGAGACTGAAAAAAGACAGAGAGTAAGATATGCAATTCACCATACGTAATAGCCGATTTAATAAAATCTGATCGGTGAAATTGAAATCTTTCGCCATGCCGATTAGTGTCAAGTGTCTTGGTGTCGAGGCCGATAATATTGCTGCCTCTCCTACCGGATATTCCAGATTATATGAATCGAAGAAATAAGCCGGCAAGTGGCGTTTTTCCAAAGCGTAATGAACGCGACCCATATACCCATGATTCTGCAAAAACTTCCGGAAGTCCACCTTTCGGCAATAATTCATGAACACTTTTGATGTCAAGTCGAAGATATCAGCACGGCAATCGCCCGAGCTCTCTGATTCATCTTTTACTTTTAGTTGATTCTTATAGAAATCATCGTCTAAATGTTCGAAACCCAAAGAATTGTAAAATCGTTCGGCCTCATCGATTAATTCCTTAGCATCGAGATGGCTTACAAACTGATCGTAGGGTGGCAATTCATTGTGGGCGAAATACTTTTCCACTACACTTCCTGGAGTCCAGGCTTGTTCGAGAATTTGTTGAAAGAGATGGTCGGGAATCGGCCCAGTATTACTAATCACTTCTGCTCCATATTTATTGTAAAGTTCTTGGCGTACGAATGCATGAAACTGTCGATATAGAGGTTTAATTTCTTCCATTACTTTCTCTAAACCCTTCAGAAAATCGTTATGGTCATAGCATCGATACCAGAGTTCCAGGACTGGTATATCTAAAATTGAAAAAAACTTTCAAGTTTCGGTTAAAATTATGTTGAAAAATGGCTTGATTACCCAAAATCTTCGCGGCCTCTTGAAAAGCTTCTACAATCATTTCGAAATTTAATGAAGACCATTTCGCGTTTTTTTCACGCCAAATCTCCCAATAATATTGCATTTCATCGGGATCATTGCTACGTTGGAAAATCTGTTGAATGTCGGGGTGATAAGCTAACGGGCTATCATCATTATCGGGCATATTGAGCCCATCCAGATATGGTTCGATCTCTTTGTACGCTGCCATTTGCTTCAGATTATCGACATTTTCCACAAATGAAGCAAAATAATGTTCATCCAATACAAATAAGCCGCCAGCTTTACGAAAATTTACCAATGCCATCTTAATTTCTGGATTTGTTAGTTTCGTTAAATTAAATCTGCTGGCTTGTTTTGAAAGATCGGCCAATTCCTTAGCCATCTCTCTAACAATCTTGTATTGTGAAAATACCGCTTCCGTATCTTCATCATCTAAAGGTGAGTAACGCTCTGATGCAATTCGATTATAGAACATAAAATATTGTGAACTCGCATTCTCGATAAATTTTTCTGCTTCTATGTCGTAGGTGGTTTTGGTTTGACCTGACTAAATAGAAAGACGTACGGACTGAATAAATGGGAAAAAATGTACCAGCAATATGATATCAACACTAAAATACTACGATAAGTCAATATTTTAATACTTTAATATTGAAAATTGTTTGAAAGAGTACTCGTCGAACAGAAGCTCGCAAAAGTTGAATATTCATCGTTTGAATTATGATAGACTGACAATTTTGATTATGGGCATTGATTCCGTTTGTAAAAGCTTTAAAAAATTATTTTATTTCATTTTATTATTTAAAATCTTTTCGTATTCCAAACAGATTACGAAATGACCTCATAATCAGGGTCATTCCACGCTTATTCAATTTCATTCCGTTTCTTTCTGTATTGTCGATTTTAAATTGAATAATCGATTTCTTACGAAAACCTCCTTCGGTTTTATATAAAATAAAATAAAATAAGCAGGAATGCCAATTTCGAATGCCACATTCGTAATATAAATTTATAATTTAATTTTAACAACTGTCGGCGGTACTAGAAATTTTAAGACCATTTCTGAACCACATTTTCAGCAGCACACATCCTAGAAACACAGATTGACAGGGTTTAATCGAATCAGGTTATTTCAACTCAATGATCAGGGTTAATCACATATTTTTATATATGCAATCTCTATGTTAATGCACTACAGAGGGAAGCGCATACCCCATACCTCCGGGTGTAGGGTATATTTAGACGATTCACTGAGTTTACAAATCGTTATAAAGTGTTTTGACATATTTAATATCTGTTTTACTTTATATACGAAAATTTTTGTTTAGCGAACATAATTTATATAATAATTCCTAATCTTAATTTATTAAAGTTTTGCTTATTTCTTTGCCAAAGCATGCAAGCCGTATACATCGCTGCTAAAATTACCCCAAATGTCGCAGCTGCGAATAATCCAATTAATATATAAAAGCAACTCATTCCACTTCTTATTATTTCTTAATAAAAGGAAAAAATTTCGTTTTCTTTATTTTCACTTTTACGAAATTGAATATATCGTGAAGAATTTCGAAGATGATTTTAATACAAGATTACAACGAACACTGAATGAATCGTAATCGCTACTTGCAAATTTATAAGGCCGCTCTTGGTGGTCGAGTCTGGTTCTACTAGAAACGAGAACGTTTAACGAGAGAACTAAATCTATAAAATTATGATATGGTGAATGCCGAGGTTAAATTTTTGAACCCCTAAAAATAAAAATTAAGACTACATCGTGTAGAAATTTTGTCGTTGCGATATTGATCGATAACTGATCGGTGACGAGAATTTCAATATATATTCAATGATTTAAATATTCATTCAAGAATAATCATTCAAGAAACTTTGCTAAGACTCGTTAAAGTAAAATTGATTTTAGTTTGAGCCTACAGAATTTGAATGACTTTATTTTTAAAACTAACTTAAGAAAATTATTTCTTAAGTTTAGAAAAGCGGATGATTTTAAATAGTTTGCTATTTCATAATGGTATTACATTCTATTTAAAGTACTGTTATACCCTACACCGGAAAGATAAGAAATATGCACTTTATGACTCCATTTGTTGCGCATTAAAGATGGCGTGGTACGTATAGAAAAGTGCATACATTCCTGTCCAGAATAATCTCCTCAGTCGATTCAGTCATGTCTGTCCGTCTACTAGTCTACCTGTCCGTCGGTCAGCCTGTGGAAATTAAGATCGTATCCGAAAGGGAAAAGGGAGAGATATCGATATGAAATCTGGCACGAATATTCTGGCACGGTCATTACAGGCTACTTGGGACGTAAAATGCGATAAGTGGCACGCCTAACTTTTATACGAAATCCCCTCTTAAGGGCCGATTTCTTAGTTTCTATATAAGTTTTCATGTTGGAATTTTATAACCGAGACAGATAATATCAGTCCATACAAATTAGCGGGCCACGCCGTCTTTACCCATGTGTGGACTTTTTTAACAGAGGTTGTGTTGAAGGTGAAGTAGTAGATCTAAATTAAATAGGAAAGGATAAATGTAAAATTAAGAGGAGTGCGCACCGCCACTGATTATTAGGCTTAAACTATAAGTTTATATTACGTGTGTAGGGCTTTTAAGATTCGGCTAGCCCAAAGTTAGCGTTCTTACATGCTTTTATATGAATATGTTGAATTGCGTTCATTTAATATTTAATATTATCATATATTGAATTCAGGAATTTTTTCTGCCATGGATTATTATTAATAGATTAATTCTTGCTTATCAATTTTTTCTATTTTTCAAAATATCAATAGAATAGATTACTTTTTAAATAATAATGAAAGTAACTAAATTTCAATGAATTCTCCACACGGTGAAGCTTTTCTGAGATGTAAATTATTTTATGAAATATGAAATGAATGAGATTAGTTTAGGTTTGCCAAACTTTATATAGTCTACAATGTAGACCTTCACCACGTAGACTCTACATCAACAATCTGAATTTACGATGTAAGTCAAATTCTAATAATAATTCAAATCGCATTACTATACCTTAACTCATTCCAATATAATAACAACTTTCTCAGAGACAGACAGGCAGTCAGGTCGGATTTTAAGTGCCTCTCTAAATGCTTTACAAACGGAAGCCCAAATGGAACATACTCTTAACGCAACCATATATATATAATATAAAAAAATCAATAAAGCTATTTGTTCTTATACATTTTTAATTGACTGAATTAAAATAATATAAAAAATATTTGGAGATGCTTAAATTACTTTAAAACGGTTCTGAGTATATACATATATTGTTTGATCATTCCTCCTCGATTACCTTTGATCATTACGAAAGTTGGCTCTACGCCGCCATATTGTTCCATAAGTGGCAAATAGATATAGTTGACATAATTAATGGGAACTGCTCTAGTTAAAAGATAAGTCATAAACGTTTGCGTAGATTATGGCAAGCAAAGAATAATATGAATAGTCTGCAAAATTCAGTTATATTTAATGGCCCTTCGAAAGTTATAATAAATTATAGGTCATAAAAAGCTTTCTCTCCCAAGTAAACGACTAGGAGTTAAGTGATCCGTGAAATTAAAGTTCATCACTAAAATAAAAGTTTTTAAATATTTTGGCGATGAAATTGATATTGTTATGGCACGATCGAGCGGTATTGCATTCCAAATTGTATTCTAAAGTTGTATTTTATGAGTCGTAATATTTCTAATATAGAATGTAATATAATAGTAGGTTATAACAGCAAAAATATTTGATAAGAGTAATGGGAGTTCCATCGAAAGCATCAACAAAGCATTGCACATCAATGATTAATTTCAAACGATTTGTAAAGCATCCCTCACCAAGTGGCTCGAAACCAGTTGAAGTATAAAAAATTTCAACAGCATCGATCATTTGACGATCATCATTATTAAACAATCATATAAAGCATTTGATCTAAACTTATGTTATTTGATTGTATAGCCGACTTCTAATAAGCATTAATAATTAATGGAAAACCAATTGTCGAGAACCATTCAAAGCCTGTTCACGTCATCTATCCCAATAATATTTCAATTCATCTGGGTACTTGCTTTATTGACATATTTTTAATATGTCTGAGGTATGTGTCAATAATCATAACTGATTCATAACTTGTTTCATTCTTTTGAATTGGATGCCGGTATTGTTGAATTAATTTTTCTTTGTCCAATTCCTTCGAAAGAGACAATTTCTTTGGTATTCAAGCATCGTATTCTTCGTCTGAAACAAACAAATGCGTAATTTATTGAATACTTTGAAAATATGCATCTGTGTTCGATGATAACGTCTGATTGTTTTTGTTAGCGTAAATGCTTTTTCTGAGGCTGATGCGAGGTGCCTGCCAAGGTGTCTTTTAATTTCCAGTTCCGGTCTCAAAAGTCACGTCAAGTGTTTCAATATTTCGATATTTATATAAACGCAGGGCAATTTCATTCAGGATTTGAATATAATTAATACAAGTCTCTTCCATAAATGTTTTTATTTAATTTTCATTATCGATGATCAAATAACATTTCATTCATTGAATGAATACAATCCTCAAGTGAAAGTCCGATGATGAACTGATGATGACTCTGTATGAGTAAATAGGTGTTAGCCTAGTTTATAAGTTTCAATAATAAAGACCTTTCAAAGTTAGTTTTCAAAATTTATTATATGAAGGAATTTCTATCACTCAAATAAGCGAATATAAACGATCTCACTCGATTCATAAATTCTTCGATTTTTATTTTTGTTTTTTCGTTTTAAGGGATTCTGCCAAATTTTTAGCATGATTTTGGTTTTAGTCGATCAAAACACTGTGATTTGTATGAAATGACAAAGGAAAATATATTCGGATTGGTATCAATTTTATTCTCTCGGAATCTATTGATTGGCTTCACGTGTAACGGTGCGATTTTCATGACGTATAACTACATCAATCAAACTCATGTTGGGTGTAAGGAAATTCATCAACCGATCAGCGCCTGTGCGTGGCAAACGATCAAATGGATAACCCATGGCGCGTTTGTCTGGATAGAGACGATCACGTACACCACAGTAAGAAGCAGCATCACTACAAGATCCCACTAACTGTTGGTTGATCTAATCAAATTAAAAAATCCATATTTAATAATAATGGTTTCATTAACCCTAAGCGTAAATATACCCGATCTGTTTCATAGTCCGACACCATCACGAATAAAACACATTGCAATCCTTCTGGTAGACCTTTAGGAATTAGCATATGGTTCGGCCAACCGCAGCCGCAAAAATTGAATTCAAGCTCTTCCGGAGAACCATCAGCAGAACGATCCAGATCCAAGTTGCGAAAGGTCCGTTCAAAGGGTATGGTGACGCTAGACTCTGTAGAACGGCGTTTTATGGTATTCTGACCAGGATTTACTGTGAATCGTTTAATGTGAAAAATCGTCAAAAGGTATACCTCCTTGATTTCATCGATTACTTACAAGACACAATAAATTTATCCATCTCAATCATTAAGAGACGTTGCTCACGGAATAGCATACTCCTTCCGCGTTCATCATTCTTCGGACCCAAGAAGATACGCACGTAGCCAAGGCGTTGCACACCACTGTCATTATTCACGCTGATTGTGTATGTGAAGGGCGTGTGCTGAAGATGGGTGAATCGTGCGAACACATTTCCACGTGGGACAAAGTCCATGCCACGTGACAAATTCAAATCAGATTGTTGCCAGAAAGTACTCAAAACATTCGCCTGCCCACCATCTGCACTGACTTGTACACCAGTTACGCTGACACCGTCGTAGTTGAGCTGCGGCAAAGTATAAGGAGGCAATCGTGTTTTATGCTCTTGAAATATATCGTCGATATAGGCGTGCCATCTGTAGAAAACAGGATCGCGCATAGCAGTGGCTGAATCGCCAATCACACCGAATGACTCGAGATGACGGTGGGTGGGGTCGTGGGCATAGGAAAAAAATACATGACCCAAATTATGCAGATCGCCGTACAACTGACGATTGGGCGAAATTATAGATGATTCAATAATATTTCCCAAAGTGTCGATACCTGTGTCTTCATTCAGTTCCACACGGTTTCCCCTCTCCTGAGAGAATATTATTAAATAAGAGAGAATAATAATAAATGGGATTTGTACCGAAGGGCATTAAAGTTTCTCTTACATCCATAGCAAATCCTTGATTTATGGCATCTAAAATACGATCTCGCCAACGTTCCAAATCGCTTATATCTACACTAAGATCATCCACTTCACGTTTGATATCTGAAAGCCGTGCATTGTCAAAGCGTGCCGGCCAAGCTCGACTAGCCACCAATGAATCCATTTTTGGAAAGTAACCCTCGGGAATTGGTTCACGGAAGTTATTAAAACGCGCAACACGGGCGAGATTGTTGCTGAAGCGCTCCAAATTGTATCGAGCCATAATTTGTTCATGCATGTAATAAAAGAGCTCACCACGTCTATCTTTGGCTACAATGCTGCGATCACTTGCTTCGAACGGATAAATCAGGTGCCAATGCCAATGATGCAAATTGATACCCATATCCTCACGAAAATACCATAAGCGATGTTCCGGATCCAGATCAGAAGCTGTATAGTCGCGCGGAATGGTAATGGGTACGCGATTACCAGTGTCGACTACATTCGTCTCCTCACGTATTTCGCGAAATATTTGTGAATCTACAAATCGATCGGGGAAACTTTGTGCGAAAGAGGGCACATCGAGATCTCTTGTATCAGGGCGATGTAAGAGCGCCACTGATAAAGCATAATTGAAAAGCAGGGGATTAACACGATCGTGAGCATACACGGCAACGCTTTGAAGATCATCAATGCTGCGCATCTTCAAAAAGATGTCAATTAGACGACCGGCAATCTTACGATGACGCGGTAAGAAAAGAGAGAATTGCTCATTACGTCCAAGTGACATGGGAATACGTAAATCAGGAATGCTAATGTCTCGCACTGGGACACGTTTAACGGCCTTCTCGCCGAAACGATTTTGCACTTCATTACCGATGGGAAGATAACGGTCTGTCAAAAATGTATCTGGCAGATCAAAGACGGTCTGACGTTTATCGGCAAAAACCGGCTCGGTGGGATGATCGAACAGCAAAAGAAGATTCCTTTTATCGGCCATTGTGTTTAGAGAATTGATGATGTGCCGTTAAAAAATATTGTTTTAAAAAATATTAATTTTCTAGGAAAGATCGAGCAGCGGATGTTTTCGAATACGTACACGAAGCTATTGACGTGTTGGGCAATTTCTGCAGTCCTTTTATAGGAGTACGCGATATATGCATTAAGTTTTTATCGCCAATTCGCTTCTATGTTTGTGGCAATATCATTTAACTATTGATAAAACATTTTCTGTGGTTAAGAATAAGCTACTAATGCTTCATGATTATTATTCTTCGCCTTACAAAACGAATTAATACGTTTTCCAAAAGCGATTAGGATAATTTTGAAGTCTGTGGTTTCGCTGATTTACTTTTATCGCCGAAAGATTGTATTTTTAATTTAATTCAAAGTAAAAACTGATTCAGGCATGCGGTTTTTTAAATGATTCTTATATAAACTTATTCTTTGATTATTTCGGAAGGAGAAATCTATTAAAAGATTTATATCCCGCAAATTCAGAAAAATCAAAGAATTAGCCTACGTTAATCGTGAGTTTATTTTAGCCAGTTCACGAAAGGTTTGATGTTTTAAAAGAAATAATGATATTTCAGAAATGATTTAAAATGCTGGATAAAATATAAATGTCCAAAGTCTCGAATAAATTAGTAAGCGAATCATGTTGCAATATCGTATAAAGTATTTTTTTGAAATTTAATCTCACAGCAATAATTTCAATCATCAAAAAATCAAATCAATTGTCAAAAAATCTCGATAAACTTATATTTTAAATTTGTTTATTTAAAACAAAATATTATTTCGGGAAGATAAAATAAATTTTGAAAGCAAAAAACATTGTGCAAAAGAAATTTCCATTTCAATAAAATATAAAATAATGAACGCTCAATATCCAGCTTTGTTAAATTACTATAAAATTAAGGATTATAATACAGGAATGATTTAAATTGCATACTTGATAATATTTATAAATTACCTAACTTAAGTAATTGCAATTATTCAAAATAAATTCCATTTCATAAAAACACATATTCTTTAATTAAGGCTTCAAAGTAGAAGGTTAATTTCTTTTATTCATAAAGTATAAACAACATTCTACAATATTTAGTAACAATTTGGTTTAGTTTCTGTTTCTCTAAATTCGCATCGTACAATTTTTTGTTTAATACCTCTTGCACTACAATTATTGATTCCTTAATATTTTTTAAATCTAATTCCCTAAAACCTCTCAAAGCAAATTTTTATAAGCTTCGATATTTACTGATTTAATTGAACAAAATTTAACTTAGTTGGAGAATTGTTTAGAGAGCATTAATAGTCAGTTTCTAAGGCGTGAAAATATAGATAGCCCTCTAAAATATTGACACTTGAAAAGTTATAAATGCTTATTCTTCTTTACGGTTTGCACTGCATCATACAAAGTCTCATTCGTTTGTGGACTTCAACCACTCGAAATGATTTAATTTACTTAATTCTGTGCCAAGACCTTTGAATTGAAGGTTTATTTATAAATTTTATTTAATATTCATGGCGCCTTTACAATGTGAAACTCAGATCAAATGTACACCTTTGAGCAGTACGTAGATAAGCCCGAACTGAGAAGCGTAGAATGCCAAACATACAAATAAATGCAAAAATTTCATTATTCTGTACCTAAAACGAGCCTCGGGCAAATGCTTCAATTGATCTTGCAGCAGAAAGACCTGAATGCCTTTGAGGTAGGTGTAACTCCAGTGTTCAAAATTAAAATCTCTTAGATCGCACTTGAAAAGGCGTTGATCGATGGGTGACATACGATCCACGAGAGCGCGCATATTCGTATTGTCCATCAGCCACTCGTGTAGGGCAAAATATGATAATGATATTGTAAAGACTTGCACACGGCGCATCAACGGCATTAGCCTTCGATGAAAAAATATAATTAATATAAACAATCGATGCTTAATGAATTTTGACAAACCGATCCTTCTTTTTGATCAATCCAGCCACGCCATCCATTATCAAAAAAGGAAGGAAATGGAAAAAGAATGATAAATACTTGAATAGAAATAAGGAAGTCGTTGTGTTTGAACAGATAACCCATAAGGCCTTTATACTCGGTTCGCTTTCAAAGAGGTTCGTTAATAGTGGTTGTAATTCCCTCACAGACATGGGACTATCCATTGAAGAGCTAACTGAATATATCCTCGGAACACTTAGACCAGTCTCAATTTTTGTCGCCTGCTCCTTAGCAATGCTAACTTTCGATGGATCTGTTTCGTGGGTAGCCCAGATTGCTGCCAATGTGGCATTGACGACGAAGTCAGCACAGACGATATCAACCACGTAGTTTGGATTACGTAAAATAACACGAGATAAGCCGCTAGCTATGGAAGCAACAACTCCATTAATGCCATATATATTATTTGTCCACCCTGGCAACGGCTCCTGATATGTTGAGTAGATTATGCTCGGACGCAACACGCAGCTTTTTTGTTTACTCCCAAAACGCCTTACTAACTCTTCGGATAGAGATTTCGAAAAGCTGTACGTGTTCGGCCAAGGTTGGATAAGATGTTCAGTCAGTATCTCGAAAGTATTAAATTCATCCGAATCAATTTCACACTGCTCGGCGTATGCTATAATAACGCCAGGATCAATAGGAGGATCGTAAAACTTTTCGAAGATATGACGACCCACAGGACAATGGCTGTAAGCAGTGGAAATGTATGCGAAGACCTAGAACAGGACAAGTGAAGGATGTTACCACCTTTTATACTTCTTTTAACTTACCTGCAATTTATCGAAGGTATCTGCCAGGAGCAAAATTTCACGCGTGCCACGCAAATTAGTCATAACTAGATCATAGAGCCTTTCATTAAAACGTACATCTGCAGCGGCGTGAATAATAATCTCTACATTCTCACACATTACGCGAAGATTATTTGCTTCAATGCCAACACCGAGCTCACGGAGGTCACCTTCGATGATGGTAATTCGGCTTAAAAAATTCGGATCACGTTTTCTGACTACTGAGAATTGCTTCAAAGGAATTTAAATCGCGAAGTGTTAGCACCCAGTAAGATTTTTGTTTCTAAACTTACCACGCCCTCAAAGATTTTTCTAAGGCGTTCGGTGGGATTTTTGTTCTTCTTATGGCGAACCAGAAGATAAACTCGTTTTACGTCGCATCTGAAAGTATTTATGAGCTCAATATTTCAAAAGGAAAATTAGTCAAAAGACAAGAATAAATATTTTATAGAAATGAAGATACTCCAATACCTCAACAACTTCTCCAAATAGAGTTGACCCAAAAATCCAGTTCCTCCAGTTAAGAAAATTACCTTACCACAAAAATAATTATATATCGCACTGGATGCCAATTCATTTGGAGAAAAATTTAAATCCGGCAACTCATCATTGTCACAGATTCGATCCATTATAATATCCATGATTGACATTAGACTATACCAAAATTCAGGCAACGAATACTTATTTGTTTGTTGAATCCTAATTTATTTCCTTCGATGTTTCTGTATTCAGCAGCTGAACGCCGCAAACTCTGAAGTCGGAATAAGTATTTCACGTGAAAATGAAGTAAAAATGTTGACTTGAATTAACGATAGCATTGTACCGCCGAACCGGCAATATGCGACATCGAAGAAGAGCGACATTATCATTGATTTTCATTCAGTTTTAACAGCTCTTTTTCAGTAATTCTTGTTAAAAACTGGCATTACTCTACTGTCTTAGTCGATAAATCGCCGCTTGCAAAGAGAATTCAAAGCATTCAAAACATTTGGAAGAGAAAACATTTGTTTTTA
Source organism: Physocephala rufipes (assembly GCA_963966595.1). Classification (NCBI taxonomy): domain Eukaryota; kingdom Metazoa; phylum Arthropoda; class Insecta; order Diptera; family Conopidae; genus Physocephala; species Physocephala rufipes. The sequence goes on from OZ016505.1 coordinate 1,376,903, forward strand.
GAATTTTAAAACGAAACGAATTATACCGAAACAAAGAAACTTTTTGCTTCCTCATCTACAATTGATGTAAATATTGCCCACCTTAAATGTATCATGAGGTTACTAAAATAAATTACTGAATTAAATTAAATTGTGTTTATAAAAATAGAATAATTAAGCTCGAAAAAGGTTCTGAATATTTTTTCTCTTATTTTATATAAATTGTTTTTTATATAACTATTTTAATGATTTGTCTAAATTGTTTTCGAGTATATATAAAATTTATAAGAATATTTTATAAGATTTTATAAGAATAATAAATATATACATATAAAATTGTGGAGAATTTTTAATAAAATAATGCCAACTGTTCACAAAAGCTTGCCAAATTATTTCATTGCATACCATTTAAAAACCAATAATTTCAAATATTTTAAACAAGTAAACAAGTAAAGATTGCTGATATAACAGCTTTAGAAGTTACTGTTATGATCGTTGGAATTGCAGCCTCAACCTTTTTAATAAACCAAATACACATATTTAAGAAGAATATTTCAAAAATATGGAACGACACGATAAGCCTGTAAGGTCTCATCGAAAGTAAACGTAATATCGATTTTATTTTGCTGAAGCACACATGCCGATATCAGTCGTCGCAAATTATGTGCCACTTCCGAACTGAATTCATTACCCCAGAGTTTTAATTGCAACCAGTCGATAGGTTTTTTTATGGTCATAAGAATGATATTGATGGCCTCGTGTCCGATGTTATTGTACGAAATGTTTAAGTAAGTAAGCCGTAAACAGGAACTCATATATCTGGCTATTATCTGTCCACCATGTGAGCCGAGATTATTACCCATGATGTTGAGATGAGTCAAAGTGCCGCTATGTACAATTGCTCGAAACAAATATTCTGCTCCGTCGGGTCCAATCAGATTGTAACCTAGATTCAAACGCGATAGCACACTGTTTTGATTACACAAATACTCGGCAATGGGTTCCATATCGGAGGAAATGAATTCACATTGTTGCATCACCAAATTCGTTAATTTATTTTGCCATATCAGGGAAGAAACTGTGTGAGCTACTTTTGTACTGTCCAACATGAGATCGCCACCAATCAGACGGCAGCATTTGAAATTATTTAAGGATCTAGACTTATGTACGCCGTCCGCCAATACAGCGAAATTAAATTGAGTAATGCCACAGTGGGCAACATTTAATGAACGCAGCGTGGAGGACTCGATAAGAAAGGACCTCACTATTATTATGTCCTCGTCGTTTAATTTTGTACCTGTTAAAATTAAAACGATTAATCATGTATTCATCATAACCGCTACCATTATTATAGGTATCGTACTCACCTTCCAAAACGAGATTAAGAACCCGTAGTTGTCCAGAATTAAGCAAGAGCAAGTCGAAAAATACTGTTGGCAAATCCATCACCTCTAATTTAAGGCTGATAATATTTATTAAAGTCAAAACGAAATCTCGCAGCAGCCCGGATTTCTGATGAGCCAATGGGCGAAGATCTAGACCGGATAAGTAAATACATAGAAGGTTTGAACGCTGTTGCAGAAACTGCACAATAACCTCTAGATCCTTTATTTCATCGAAAGGACGTCCCATACGCTTCTCGAATTCGATACGTTTCAAAATAAAATTTTGATAGGGATTTGAGTCACACTCACGCTGCCAGCAGTCAAGCAACAAGAAGTCCAAATGCCTGTGAGGCAGTTCCCGATCGAGCTGAGCATGAGAAAAGTACTCATCGCACATGTTGTTGTGAAAATTTAATATATATTCCTAAAACCGATATTCTTGAAGCGAATAATAAACAAAAATAATTTTAAAATTTTTATGACAATTTTTTCTTCGACTGTTGCCACTAGAGGGTTGCCACATATACTTTGAAGGCTTTTTCAGAAATAGAAAGCTGGGCTAAAGCTGGGCTGAGCTAAAGCTTTGCGTTTAGGGCTATACAAGACGGATTGAACAATTGTACAAGGTTGTGTTTCTTTTTCTGCGAAAAATTTTATTGAAGCCAAGAAGTAGACAATAAAAAATTATTGGAGTTTTACATATTCGTCGCTAAGGGGTTTTTATAAAATATCCCCAACCTAACTATGTGCAATGGTCCCTGAGAATTACGTTCCCAAAAACTTTAAACAATACTTATTGATTAGCTTCATTAAATCGATAAGAAAAAAGTTTTTTACTAATTTAATAATTTATCACAAAAATACTCTCATATCAAATTATATGTTATGAAAAACACCCACAAATCACCCTCTCCATGCTAACAAAATGGAATTGATGGCAAATGTCGGCTGACATTTACACACAATGCCTTAAATCGCCTGCATGTATATTTGTTGCACATTATTTGATCTTTCAACCGATTAATATGACTTTAAATAAACATTAAACATACATAAAGCTGGACCAACATTCTGAATACCTTAATTACTTAACTCCGTTATCAATGATGAGTGAACAACATACACTTGAGGAAGGCTTCAGAGGACACATAACGCGCACCTGATGAGAACCATAGGCAGTTGTAGCATAGACAGCATCATTCGCAGAGGTAAACATGAAAATACCAGAATTGCAATAAGAAATAGTGGTTACGTGCAAAAAAGAGAAAACAAAAACAAAACCATAACAAAAGATCTGGCTAGACGCTGTCTGCAGACTATGCCTTTTAACTTTTCTTGTCGTTTTTGGTCTGGTCGAAGCCGAATACTTATTGGTGGCTGCGCCATTGTCTTGTTTGTCCATTAACTGTCTGCTACTTCAGACCAATCTTCATACGAAATTGAATATTCAGGAGGTAGGAGGGAAATTTATATCCGCTCCGCCTTGAAACGTATTCTCTCTTTTCGGAGAAGGCATCCCCTTAATTATTTTCCAACAAATATAGCCCAATGCATACACCAACATATATATATATATATATATATATATATATATATATATATATATATATATATATATATATATATATATATATATATATATATATATATATATATATATATATATATATATATATATATATATATATATATATATATATATATATATATATATATATATATATATATATATATATATATATATATATATATATATATATATATATATATATATATATATATATATATATATATATATATATATATATATATATATATATATATATATATATATATATATATATATATATATATATATATATATATATATATATATATATATATATATATATATATATATATATATATATATATATATATATATATATATATATATATATATATATATATATATATATATATATATATATATATATATATATATATATATATATATATATATATATATATATATATATATATATATATATATATATATATATATATATATATATATATATATATATATATATATATATATATATATATATATATATATATATATATATATATATATATATATATATATATATATATATATATATATATATATATATATATATATATATATATATATATATATATATATATATATATATATATATATATATATATATATATATATATATATATATATATATATATATATATATATATATATATATATATATATATATATATATATATATATATATATATATATATATATATATATATATATATGATTTGTTTTTCTTCTTTACAATGAAGATATATATTTTTCTGCTTCACGTCGTAATTATTTCTGTTCCCAAATATTTCAAAAAATTACGACATGAAACAAATTTTTGAGTTCATAAGCTTGTTTAGAAACAAGTCGACTTAAGATTTTAACGTAAAATTTTTAACGTAATTTTAATAAAATTCTTTCGGATGTAACAAGACTGTTTTTTATTCTGAGCTAATATTGCAAAGGTTTTACATAATTCAGGACTCGAAAGTTCTTATTCTTTACTTTATAATTTAATACTTGTTCTAAAATACTTTTAAACGCCATGAGGATAAGAGAGAATCACTATCAAATCAGAAAATAAATAATTATACTTTAAACAAGAATAGAATAAATATTAATTAAAAACTTGCATATATTTTTTGTAATTTCCAATGGCAACATTTTTCCATGAGCGTATATCCTGTTAACCCAACACGTATTTCCGTAATTTTCACTGTAAATCCTTTTAGATCACAAACACAAAAATTATCAGAAAGAATATATTCCTTGCTTATTCTTTGTAAGTATTGAAAATATAAAAGAAGAAAGAAAAAATAAAAAGAAATAGAAATATAAAAGTTATTAATAAAACAAACATTCTATATATAATAAACCTTTTTATAGATGTTCCTTATAAAAAACTCCCTTAACAAAACATCCGGGAGAATAAGCACCAGCTGAACTATACACAATACGAATATAGCGTGTTACTATATTCGTATTACTATGTATATTATTGCATATATTTACTATATTCGTGCTTTGCTAAATTCGTATTACACCCGCATTTGCATGATTTTTAATTAATTAATGGAACTGATAGAAAATAAATCTATGATTTTATGTATTAAAACATCTGATATTTTCTACAAAAACACATAAAAGTAATTAATATTGTCTTATTTGCTCTTTTTATTTTGTTAATTGAAAACTTTTCATTAAAATTTATTGAATCACAAACATTTTTGGATTTAACGCCATTTTGGTTCAATTTTAATATAATTTAACAAAATATCTAACGAATTTATTATTTATAGTACACTATTTTATCAATGATTAGAGAACATTTACACCGAACACCGGGTGTGTCGAATGTAGCTGATAAATGTTCTCTAATGGGTTTATACTTCTGTACTACTAATATATAATATTTATAATAATAAATTTATATAATGCCCACAAATTCAAATCATTAACTCGAATTTTTTTTAATCTTTACCTTCACCCAACACGAAGTGATTCAGACTGAGGAATAGTCGGGTGAAAATTCACAACTTTTCACAAATAAAATGTTAATATTCTTTTAAAATCAAGAAAAAAATTTTTTTGAAAAAAATTAGGTCATCATCCAGAAAAATCTAAATATCTTATCACAAAAACATGACTGACCATTCAAGAGGAAAAAACATACATTCCATATCAGAGTAAATTGTGATAGAGAAACCGCTCTTAATTTTAACGTCTTTAACGATTTATAAATCACCAGTATAACGAATCGACTTAGCTGTACAGAAGAACTTTAACTCTTATACTTTTCTAAACCCAATCACTTGGAATGCTATAGAGCCTGACCATTTTTTCAAATCAAACTGGAACGAATTTCTGAAAAAACAATGTGTTAAACAGTCCAGATATATATTTTTATAAATGATAGAACGAGACAAATAAACAATTTCAAAAATAGCGCTGTGTAGCCCCAGACACAAAGTTATACGCAAACAACAAACTAAACCGACAGTAAGTTTTGAAAAACGTCGAACACATACAGCCTAATAAGATTGAGTCTGTGGCGAGTTATTTTTAAACATTTTTTTTATTCTCCGATGCAAATTTGAGTTATTTTTTATCTGTCTGATAATCATTATAATTTATAAAACACGTTGCACAGTGGCCATAATGGGTTTATATTTTATTATAGTTTTATTTACAAGCAAAATCAAAAGGAATCTAAGTTTGTTTGTTTCTTTCTTTGTTTGTTTGTCTGATAGTTTGTTTAGATAGACTTATCTTGTAAACCGCTGAACAGTTTAAATGTGTTTAATCGAGGTTATATTTTAACGATTAGTTGGCGTAAATTTGTCTGCACGATATTTCATAAAGTTATTACTGATAAGTGCAAGAAAGTGGTGGTAACATCCTGCAGAAACAAATCAACGTTTGTGGCAAAATCGGGACGACAATATGCAAGATGCTACAGGCCGTGTTAAATTTTTAAATGCTTTGGAAAGCCGAATGGCGCTGTGAATTCTTTTTTCTATAAGTTAAGAATTTAAAGGGGCCCATCTTAGAACGAGTACGGTGCGATGGCTAAAATATATTGGCTTATTTACGCATTTAAACCACTGTGCACCGCCCATTACGAGAAACCATTTAGAGACACATGCTATACACGAGCACTCATTTATTCTCTTGCCCAGACTAATATATATCCATCCATTCAAGAACTCGTTTCGCTCCAAATTACATATTGAAATGCAATTCTCAATGCTTTTGCTGCTTCAGACCCGACATCACAAAAATCAACAGCAATAGAAGCAATAATAATAACAAAAGAAAGAAAAGGAAAATCAAATAAATAATTGAATATGCTTGCGTCTAGAATTTGTTGGTTTTTTTAAGGGAACTATTTCAAGACGTCCTTGACGTCTGTCTAGCCAATGAATTTCCGCACGCTCAATTAGTTGAGCTTAAGAATATATACATAAATACGTATGCATAAGTGTGCACAAGCTTAGTAGGAAACACTATTATCAGACACTAGTATATATATATATATATATATATATATATATATATATATATATATATATATATATATATATATATATATATATATATATATATATATATATATATATATATATATATATATATATATATATATATATATATATATATATATATATATATATATATATATATATATATATATATATATATATATATATATATATATATATATATATATATATATATATATATATATATATATATATATATATATATATATATATATATATATATATATATATATATATATATATATATATATATATATATATATATATATATATATATATATATATATATATATATATATATATATATATATATATATATATATATATATATATATATATATATATATATATATATATATATATATATATATATATATATATATATATATATATATATATATATATATATATATATATATATATATATATTATATATATATATATATATATATATATATATATATATATATATATATATATATATATATATATATATATATATATATATATATATATATATATATATATATATATATATATATATATATATATATATATATATATATATATATATATATATATATATATATATATATATATATATATATATATATATATATATATATATATATATATATATATATATATATATATATATATATATATATATATATATATATATATATATATATATATATATATATATATATATATATATATATATATATATATATATATATATATATATGTGATATTCAGAATCTTTGTGATCCTATTGTGATGGCTGCCGTTAAGTTAAGAATAAATCAATAGGATCTACTTCGAAACCAACAGATCCCATCTCAATTTCTTTCGCAGACTAAGAAGAAATTTTCGTCGGTGTAACCTTCTAATTGAGAAGACCACTAGGGCTTTTGGGGAAATTTATACTTTCTGAAGCAAATATTCTTAAATTTTTAGTTTATTCCTTCCTCTCAAAGATGTTTAACTATGAAGAAAATATTTATGCATATCACTGCTTTTCTCGAATAAATTCCCTTTATAGACTTTTAATTATAATAATTCTTGATTATGACCATTATTAACTCTTCGGACTTCGCAGGGGCATGACTTAATGAAATCTGTAGTTTTCAGATTTTAATAAAAAAATTGATATCACCATGAGCATTTTGCAGCTGAAATTATATTACGAGTGGTCACAAATATTTTAGTTATCTACCAATATTAGTGAATCTACCAATTCGTAAACATAAAACAACACGCGTATTAAACACGTGATCAATTGCATTGCAAGTACAAAATGTTAATTTTTGGAGCTCTACCAGACAACCTTGATTATTTATTACTGAAGTAAGAAAAAGTAGTAGAACAAAAACCTTATGTGTAATATTTGCACGAATGTGTGCCTTAAGATTTTATAAAAAAATAAGAGTAACAAGAAATCAATAAGGAGACAATATTTTATAATCGGAACGAAGTTTAAAAGCCCGAAATACCGTTTGCACAAAATTGTTGAGAAAACTTACCGGAGTTACCGATTGAAAATTAATTTATTGACTTTAGCAAATTTTAATTTTGAATTTATGTCGTTGCGACATTCACACGTGTAGTCAATTACCAAAACAAATTTAACCAAAATGCTCCCTATCTTTATTGCTCTTGTTCATTCCCTATTCTATTCTGTTCTATTCAATTCTGGTGAATGGTTGTTATGGTGTTTAATAGTTGTGGTATTTAATAGTTTCCTGTGCCAAACACCGTTTTATTAGACATAATCTATTCCAATCATGCTTAATCCGAAGACCGGAAAGGAAAAATTTGAAATGTTTACGTTATGAATTACAAAACAATTCTCACTTTAAAACGATCACTTTTTTGTTGTTTTTTTAAGATGCGATCATGCGTAAATGCGTGCTTGCGGGTAACTGAATTGAAACCACTTAAAAAAACATTTCTCAAATGCGATTAAAAAAATAATCGCGTAAAACGAATTTAACAAATATAAAACAGAATTTTATAAAATTGTCCTGCACAATAGTAAATTCAACTGAAAAGTTTTCTTTGCACGCGTTTTTTCAAGGTAAAAATAAATTGGATGAATCTGAGAAACTGCTAATCATGGTGAGTCTTTAAATTATAAATTGGCTACCACTTTAAACGGCTTTCGGTAACTTAGTAAGAGCATATCGGTCGGTCGATCCGCCTCTAGTGGTACCATTTTATGGATAGCTTCTGATAAAGTCTAATACCAAAATTGTGTAAAAATTGATTTCTTATTCGTTTAATGGTGTGGGATCTTATCAAAATATCTCTACCTTATACTTTCTTAAATTTTTATAATATTACAAGACGTTGCAAGGTAGCTATTTGTCTCTAACTACAACAAATAGGTACATAAAACTGTTTTAAGCACGTTCTCCTTAAAATCTCACACTCACAAATTAAATCAAACTCTCTCTAAAAATTTATTTCCTAACAGAGATCTCAATTACCTCACCAAGGTACTTCAGCCTATAACTACAAAATTGTCACATCCTTAAACTGCCACATTTATACATAAAATTTTTGAAAGAAATGTTTTAATGCCAAATTTGAATATTAACTAAATTTGATGTAAATAGTTTATCTTGTATGGTCTTGCAGTAAAAGAGAGAGAGGCTTTTAGAGAGTTCGCTGCAAGAACGTAGCAACAAAAGAACGAAACAATTAATATTAATTCTCGCATTTATGTTTTCAAATCTTTTTGAATTGTTGTAGTCAAAATTCATAACAATTCATTCCTTAATCCAAAATTCATTCCTTAAATCAGAGAAGGATTACAAGAGCCTAAAAGTCTAAATTGCTTATATATTTATATATGGCTCCCATGTACCACAACAAAAACAAGTGTAGCTCAAATTTAATCGTAAATAAGTATGAAATAGCAAGTCTTTATTATCGATGCATCGATTTGTCAACTCAAATCTTTTATTTCATATTGATTGAACTATTATATCGTTATTTATAAAAAGTTTATACAAAGTTTAGCCAAAAAATGAAATTTTTATTAAAAATTTGTTATTTTAGAATATATATACATAAATGTGATATCCGATCCTAGCTCATGTTATCGTACAACATGGAAAATATTGCTGCTAACTCTTGGGAAGAGTTAACTCTTTACTTCCATATCTTATATCAGAAACATGCGTATTTCTCAATATAAATAATATCGTATTTCTCAATATAAATAATATATATTATTCGATTTTCGAGGTAAAGGATATTTAGAAAAATTAGTATTTAAAAATGGTTACTTAACCTTGGAGAAAAATATTTAAGTTTAATTCTATTGTCGCCCTTGCCTTCCGGGGGGGGGGGGAGGTCGCCGTAAATCGCATATTTATTCACATTTTTTGCAATCGAAATATATTTAAAAATGTTTAATTTTACTTTATATATTTCTATATATTTATACTCCATCCAACTGTGGATACTTGTGTTGAAGGAGTTGGGTCAGAGCCACTCCTTCTCTGTAAAGCTTATATCAGATTATCTGTGTTTATGGCTGAATTTATTGATTATAAGAGTGACTTCGTCACCGATCACTGTGATCTGCTTATTCGTTATTAGAATTAAACTATAAATTTATATTACCAGTGCAAGATGTGTATGTGTATAGGCTGAAATCAGCCTTCTTTTCAAACATTTTACAGGGATGTTTTACAATTTAAAAATAGTGTACTCAAAAACCGTCTATTCAGAGACACCAAGGAATCTTAGTAATATTAAACAATTTAAATAATAAAAACGAAAACAACAAAAAAATTTAACAGTAACTCACAGTAAGAGCCACAACAACAAATTACCACAGAAGAAGAAGGCTAATAATAAATAGAAAAACCAACAACACTGTACCCAAGCACTAACAGCACTAATAAAAACACCAACAGCAACTATTGGTAACATAATTCCATCATAGTTATTTGAAAACAACAACAACAAAAACAGCAACATCAAACAGGCAGCAATTATTTAGCCAGCCAATTCGTCAATATGACTAAGCTATGCGTCTGTGAATGAATACAACCGCCAATGGCGACTGCAGCAAACGCATATACAGCGATAGCAGATGCATCAGCAACAGGAGTGCATCAGAATATAGTCAAGCGCAAGTAGTGACGAGCGGGCAAACGAAGAACATACGTCGTCTCGCATCAACTCGTCGCGACGCGTTACGCCGCTGCGAACGAACGTTGCTGCACGAGCATTGCCGTCAAAATCGAAAACATGCAATATTTTCCGACTGATGGATGCCGAGGCGTTTGTTATTTAAGTTTTGAAAAGCGTCTCGCGCTAATCACTTCAATCGTGGTGCTCTTAGAGTGCAGACATCTCCAAAACTGCGACGGCAGATTTGAAAATTTTAATATTTCAAATTTTTTTAATTTTGAAACAAACGTTTCCTCAGTAACAAATTCAAGTGGCAATACTGAGAAATTTGTTAACTTTTTTAAGGTGACTATCAATTATTTCAAAGAAAAAATTTTTATGAAAATAACGTTTTTTCTTCAAGAAAATATTAATACGCACCCACTATTTAACTGTTACGCTATGAGAAAATTTAATTAATTCGTGACTTTTAATTTAAATTTATTAAAAAAGAATTCCGTTGTAGAACATTTTGTGTGTCCTTCATCTGCAATTGCATTTTTTTTTTTTTGCAATAGAGGCTTCAAAAGACAACGGTGAAAGCCGAAGGAAGAATTTAAACAAAAATGACAATTCAAAGGTCCTTTTCGCAGCAACTTTCTGACGACTGTCGTCGTCATCATTATGGAAAAGCTAACTGGCTTAGTTGTCTCCTGTTGTTTTTAGTCATTCTATGTCTACAAGGAACCCTTAGTATACGCGTTAAACGTTCCAGATTTGCAGATGAGAAAGCCAGCATCCGAACTGAGTATGTGGACAAGAACAATCAAACCATTCTAGACATGTTTAATTTGACAAAAGCCCAGTTGAGTCGCATCGCCGATAGTAATAAATCTGTCAACAAAGGGGATGCGGCCACAATTCGTAACGCCCAATTTTTCGAGGACATTAAGGAGCACAGGTTCGTAAAATTTTTATAACATTCGTATAAGTCAATTTAATATTAGAAATACATGAGAAATACATAAATCATAAATGAGTCCGGATAATAATTCATTAATGGATTCGGATAATCAATGACTTCAACTCGCCAAAAATGCTCAGACATCAAGAAACCCTATATAAATCTCATTTTTAAAAAATGTCCACTACGTCGAAGTTTACAATTTTCTTAACCTTCTATCTATAAATTTAATAAAATAGTATATGCGGCATAAGTTTTTTCATGAAAAGCTTCCTAAAGCGATTTTAAATTTTAGACTTTATTTTGGCAAATACCAAATTTTATGGTATTACAAAAAATTCTCGACTGTACGAAAATCCAATTGTCGATGCTTGAAATTGAAAAAAGCTTGCATTTTGAAACTAAAAAAAAGAAAATCTTGAATTTTTGAAAATAAATATCTTAAAATTCAAACAGTAAGTATGAAAAAAGAAAATTCTTTTGTATCCATCAGACTTATAATTTTGAAACAGTTGCAAAAACTCTAGCAGATTTTTAAAACTCAAAATTTTGAAATTTGAAAACTAATATAGAAGTTATCAAAAAACTGTAAAAACTGTAAAATTAGTAATAGTTTGAAAGTATTAAACAGGCGAGCGATTTTCACAAACATTCGTGGAGATTTTTAGTATAAATTTTATAAGCGAAATAAAAGACCTAAGAAGGAAAATATTGAAATTCTATGCAAAATACTACAGTGTGTCTCTATTTCAAACACAATTAACAAGATATTCCAGTTACATACATATTTCTACAAATGTGCATCAAATTTAACATCAGAAAATATTAACAAAAATACCATAAAATTATTCTTATCATTCACATTATTCTTGCTGTTACCATTTAAAACTCACGTGTGGTAGGCATGTTATCAAAAATTTGAAAGAAATTTCATTTAATCAATTAGAAAACGCAAAAATTAAAGAATTCAGAAAAGGTAATTAAAAATTTATAATCAGAATACTATTTTTAAGTAATCTTTATGTTATATTTGTTTTACAAAAGATAAATTATTAAATACAAAATTTCTTTTTTATTTTTAAATTACTGAAGAAACCTCGAAGAAGAAAGAAAACGATGCGAAACGCTTAAAAAAAATATAAATAAATTGATTTTGTATGAACGTTATAGTGCATTTGTTATAGCGAAAATTTTTTTATTACGACATTGTGTTATAAACAAAGCTCAAAATAGTTTTGATCGAAATTTAAACAATTAAATCTCAAGGACCAAAATTTTTTCGTACTCTATAAAGTTTACCAAATTCGAGGCTTATATCATTTTAATCATCAATCATCAGATATCATATAAATAAGAAAAGTAAACAAATATTCGTATGTAGTCATTTGTATTCTTAATATTAATTTATTATTTAACGTTATTAACGTTTAACGTTATATGTAATGAATTAAAATAGGCGTAGTAGATATGGAAACGTATATATATATATATATATATATATATATATATATATATATATATATATATATATATATATATATATATATATATATATATATATATATATATATATATATATATATATATATATATATATATATATATATATATATATATATATATATATATATATATATATATATATATATATATATATATATATATATATATATATATATATATATATATATATATATATATATATATATATATATATATATATATATATATATATATATATATATATATATATATATATATATATATATATATATATATATATATATATATATATATATATATATATATATATATATATATATATATATATATATATATATATATATATATATATATATATATATATATATATATATATATATATATATATATATATATATATATATATATATATATATATATATATATATATATATATATATATATATATATATATATATATATATATATATATATATATATATATATATATATATATATATATATATATATATATATATATATATATATATATATATATATATATATATATATATATATATATATATATATATATATATATATATATATATATATATATATATATATATATATATATATATATATATATATATATATATATATATATATATATATATATATATATATATATATATATATATATATATATATATATATATATATATATATATATATATATATATATATATATATATATATATATATATATATATATATATATATATATATATATATATATATATATATTCTTGCTTAGAATGACCTCCTGAGTCTATTTAATCATGTCCGTCTGTCTATCTCTCTGTATGATAGAGATATCGACATGAAATTTGTAACAGTTATTCTTCCTTATTATAGGCTGTTTGAAAATGGGCCTACTATCGTGCCTAAATTTTAGTAAAGCATACCAAAAAAATCGGAGTCCATTCTATCGAAATTTTTAGTCTAAAATTTTATTTATTTTAAATTATAGAATAAAATTTATAACAAACTATATTACGGGTGTAGGGTAAACCTCCGTAGGGCCGGAGCTATCATTCTTACTTGTTTATATTTGCGTTGTTCTGTTTTGTTTTAGAATCACCTCTGTAGGCAATTCGTGTAAGTCATGCAGAGAATCCTTTGGGTGATTTTCGTAGTAATTAATACCAATTTTTTATCCAAATACCATAAAGTGATCGCACGTATATAAGCGTATTTTACGTAATCTTATCATATGTAACCCTCTGAATAAATTAGCAATGAAGATGTAATGATAGTTAATTGCAAGGAAGGAGCTTGGTGAACAAACAAAGAATTATCAGTGGACGAATATATATAGTAATGTTAATAATAATGAAAGCTATAAGGGAAAACTGAATTATTGCTATACAAAGCTAATTTAAATATATCTCTGTTCAAAAACGGTCACGGAACAGAATGACGATAATCAAATATAGAATCAATCAAACAACAACAAAAATAAGGAACGATGGAGAAAGAGAGAAGAGAAAGATGGACAAAATTCATTAACAATAAACTCATCCCAGCCTGTCAGTCGGTCAACAAAATAGACATTCAATTAAACGAAGGAATATACGTCCGATAGTAGACGGATATTAGACCTTTATTGAATCGTTGTTGTATGACTGGCTCGTGCATACCACTTCCATGCGGTCTCTATGTCACAATTTTACTGTTTTAATTTCTCTCTTATTCAGTCTTTTTTAATATCCGCCCGCCCGCGTGAATTTTAAGCCACAGCTGATCAGCCTTGCGGCCTGATTTTATGAAATCATATGGATCACTGAAGTTGCACGAGTGCAAGTATACTTTTATGTATGTATGCGAATATGTATAAGTGATTGTATCAGTTACGTTAGTTCTGTCTGCATTCGAAAATGTTCGCTTACATGTCTACAAATATTAAGACCATTCTTCAACTGCAATATATTTTGTTTATAATTATATTCGTCGGTCCGTTCGTCTGGCTGTCTGGGAAATGTCTGGGCCAGGTTTACAATCGCCGTTAATGAACTTTTAGTAGGTCGTTGATATGCCGAAGCTTACCACGCGATGCCTTTGAATTGAAAACTAGCAGACCAGACGGCGGACTTTTGGTAGGCAGCTCAATTTTTATTACGTTTCCTCTACGAGCTGCAATAAAAAGTAATAGTAAGTAAAAGTAAAGTATAATATAATGGAGTATTATTCTATAATCGGTGAATTGGTTGCACCAAAAACTCCCCCTTGAATTATACAAGATTTCCATAGTATTTATAACTTATTAACGTTTCCACAGAATATTTTAGCGAAAAAAGTTGAAGGAGTTAGTAGGGGTTGCTAAACATGTAATGATAAGCAATTCATTCATTAATGAGGAATAATAATAGACGGTTTAAAATATCGTCAATTGCGTATTGAACGGACTTCTTTCTTTATAAGCATTCTACAGTTTATTACAAATCTCGTACACTTATTTCTACTGATGCTACACGTGATCGTAGTGTGGTATAAATGTGTTTCTATTAGTGTCTGTGGATGTATATGTTTGAGAGCTTCAGGTGTTACTATGTTGAATAGCATCGTAGTTGTTTGTTTAAATGTTGCAAGTTAAAGCATACTAAATTGAGTGAATAAGTGACGGCTGGCCAGTCAACCAGCCAGCCCGCCAGACGACTTGTGATGAGCATCCGGCGAGACAGTGTCTAGCCAAGTATTGTTTACATAACATAACAGAACATAATAAAGAGGCAAAGCGACCCAGACACCGAGCCAGACAGATAAACAATATTGCATATTTTACTCGATAAACCGGTATCAGCATGTGTACGGCGCATATCGCACATACTCGAAACATCAGGAACCCATGAATATAAAAATTTCTCATAACCGCAAAACTTTGACTGACAACAACAAACCAATTATAAATAATTTCACACTAAATTTGAACTACGAAGATGAAAGGTTGGTGGAAAGGAAAAAGAAATTGATAAATATGTAGGGAAAGCCAATTTAGAAATTGATAATATTTTAAGAGGTTGATAATATTACGAGATACTATTCAAATTATTTTGAAAAATATTTTCTCATTTTTGCTTGATATTTCTTATTCCAGAGGAAATCAACTATGCCAACTTTGCAGGCAACTCCTCTTCTTCAATCCAATTTTCCTTCTCCCATAACCCTTCTTTATTCCTTTCAACTTCCATTTGTCACTTCTCTATTCAACAATCAGCCTCTCCCTGAGATTTTGTTCTGCTTGACACGGCCGTATATAAGATAGTTAGTTTACGAGCTGCTAATAAGGGTTTTACATGGAGGCTGAAAAGATATTTCAGCCAATTTTTTAAAAGTCCAACATGTGGTGTTCCGACGACAACAGTGAATTCTCGCTGACAGATAGAACCGAAATATGAACGAGAAAGAAGAAAAAACAATACAAATGTCATTACGAAACCAACAAAAAATGAATCGATTAGTTTAAAACAGCTATGGAAACGAAGTTGAATGGAGAAATCAGAGTTGAAAACTTTATTTCGCTGTGATTTCAGCGAAATTTTGCATTTCAACATCTTTTCGTTTGACAGTTTTTGTATGAACGCTTGCTTTTCGATGATTTTTCAGTGAAAAATCGAAAATTAATCGAAAAGTCACTTTTCAGCCCCCGTGTGAACCTCAATAAGAGCATTTTAAAGCAAATTCCCTTTCCTTCCATTCATTTCAAGTTCATAACAAGTCATTCATAACAAGTCTTTAATACATTTGTCAAAATTTTCCTTCCGATGCTATAAAATAAAATTCGTAACGAGCTCCGTTTAAATTTTGGTTATATGAATATACATTGAACGTCATTGAATTAATAACCGCACTAAAAAATGGGGGAAAATCATTGAGAAAGTATTTAGTAACGCGGAATCTGCGCTCAGTCCAATTTTCACCGCTGTCGCTGTGTAGCCGTGCCGCGCATGAGTCATGCTCCAGACTCTATAGACACCTCGCTAGTATTGAGTGTTGCTAGTTGGAAGTTCTTCTAAAGTCTGATCGTAAATATTGCTTGTAAAGAGAAAAATGAAAGAAACGAAGAGAAACGAAGGGATTACAGCAAAGGAACTAACAGGGGAATCGCAGCATCAAAAGCAGTAGCAACGGCAATGCCTTCTACCAACGACTACAAACCAGACAGACTTTAGACACGAGGGCAAACAAAAAGCCAAGACAACCCAAGCGTCGCAGATACCCGATGGAAAAAAATTTGGCGCAGAACCAGTTGGATGATGACCCTGAAAAAAAGGAAAACTCTCGCACAGATAATCAGACCATGGCTAAAGTATACCTTGTAATAGAGTTTCTATGCTAAACAGCATGCTTGCACGTCCATCTAACACTGCTTAGCGAAGCCCTGTCTGACTGTCCACAGACTGCACGCCAAGTTCAGTTTTCTTCCTGCTGTATTGCTCAGCATGCGAGACTGAAAGCAAATTTCCTATAGTTGTTTCTCTGCACCGAAGGAATTTCAATTGTGAACTTGTGCGATGAGTTGTTTCTGGCGTTCTTCTTCTTCTCAATGACGTAGCTGTTGCCTGCAAACCCAAATGTAATACGTCTCATTGGCTCTCTTCATGTTTGTCTGTCTATCTATGTGTGCGTTCTAGGCACTCCCCCGTGTCGCATCGTCCACATCGATCACCCGTGGTTGAATCGAAACGAATGCAGTGCAACTGGAATATTATTGCGTATGCTTAACGCATGGCTACCGAAGATATTAGGCAGATAAACAGACGAGGCAAGCAAGCAGAAAACTAGCCAACAACCAGTAGCGGACTGAAATGCCCTGATTTGCGAATTCCGGGTGCCAAGATCGTTTTCTGACTACAAAATCGCAGACGTAGAAACGCCATCGAACTTCAAGTATTAATAAAATGCCCAAATGTTAGCTGAAATATGTGGTTGAAACTATTTAGAACATGCTTTTGGCTTTTCTAGTACTCTTTAATTTATTTATTTATTTTCCCAGTTTTGTTTTTTTAAATTTTTATATAGTCATTTAGCCATCATTAAATGTAACTGAATAAGAATATCTCAATTAATAGGCATTTTAAACAAAATGTTAATGCAGTAATTTATTTCTGTCTATACAGCAGTTTTTAACGCATTAAGGGTGACATGACGGACGTAGAAATGTGTATATGAACCTACTCAAGATCAGCTCTCGATTTTGCATTGCATTTTACATTTCCAGTAACGCGCAACCTACGAAAAGAAGGAGACGCCAAATTTCTTGACAATGACTTAATTGATTATCCTGTAATCATGGTTTTGTTTCCTTTAACTGTGTTTATATCTGACAAACGCAAGGGGGAGTCGTGTTAAATCGAAACAGTGGCTGATTATAATTCAGAGTATATGTACTTCTCAATATCTGCCACATAAATATTGATCCGTCACACAGCGTCACAAAGCGAATAATGTACTTAAATTAAGTGTAGTATAAATTAAGGGTATAAATAAAGTTAATTTGGAATGATAAATTATTTGTTAAAAAATGAAACACAACAAACGTCAACTACTCACCAAAGACGTCCAAAGTGTCGCTTTTCAGAGAATTTCAAAACAGAATTTCCTGCTTTTATATTGTTCATAAAAACAACAACAACGTCATTATCATCTAAAATAATTCTAAAATAGAAGAATTAAACCTGATTTGTAAGGTTGTTATTACTTTCTTTTATATAATGGCGTTAGGAATGTGATTACTAAATTAACATTTATATGCCAGCGGTCGTATTACAGAATTAAAAATCCTCATCTTTCTCCTTTCCTTAGACACATCCTAACAAACTAATTAAACCGAGATCAACTAAACACGAAAACAAAATGATTTTTCTTAAATTTGTTCAAGTTAGTGGCGCTGTTTGTCTAGCCAAAGCGTGCGATCAGAGACAGTCATGAGTTTTCTTCAACCGACAATGTTGAATAATCAGACAGACGTATGAGGGACTGGCTGAACAGTCACGCTCACTTATAGACGAATGATACAGACATACAAGTGAATAGAAACAGTCTGCATATGATCACGTAGATGCAAATATGACGGAGTCAAACAGAGATCAAATCAAATGTAAATTGTCTTCTATACCCTCCCTTCTTCTTGTTATTCTTCTTGTTGTTATCAGTGAAAGAAGAAAGAAGAGAGTCCAGTCCGTAATGGAATTCTTCAACCTAGCCATAGCAAATAGTGTTGATTGTGGTTTGGGGTAATGAATGTTTAAACGCGCGGATGGACTGACCGCCTAATGATTACCATCATCATACTAACGCTTCGTGTCGTAGTACACTAAAGTCATCTATTTTCACGGCACCGCGAATTCAAATTCTGCATTCGGTCCTGATGAGTTCTTCAGTAGTTTGCGGGATGTAAGATGAGGAAAAGTGTTACAGCAGTGCGCATGATGAAATGATAACACGAACTAATTTTGGCAGCATGCGTTTCAGTCATTAGGAATTTCATTTATTGTTACGACTAAGTTTTCCTGACGCCACTTAAACGTCTAGAGTTATTCTCTTACCATTCTTGTCTGCCGTTAATATCAATTGGCAATTTTTTGACTTAACATAAAGTTATTAGCTTTAACTGTGGCTATACCGGAGACTACTTAAAAAAATTAAAATTTTGATTTAATTTTCTCTAAAAATATATAAACTGCGTGCTATATTTTGAGAAAAACTCATAACAAAGTACAATTATACAATTGAAATGATATACTAGAAACCTTATTTATAACTCAAATAAAATTGATGACAAATATAATCACGAAAAATATTTATAGTTAAGAAATTTCATGCATAATAAAGGATTGGGAATTCCTGAGCTAGACATATAATGTAGAACAGATCCAAATGCAGTAGACTACCCTGATTATAATATAATGTAATTATCTTGCTCGTCTATCCATCCGTCCATAAGCTTGCCCATCCATCTCAACTGGTATAAATGCGTAAATGGATCTTGGAATTTACAAAGTGAAAAGACGAAATTCTTTACTAATTGTGTGATAAGCTAAATTATTGTGACTATTCGGCTTGGTTGGTTGGTTGAGTGGGTTGGCTTTCAATTTGACCTGTTAATTATCCATTAGCCTAATAATAAGTGACGATGTATCTGATGTAGTAATT